>JAJTWR010000341.1:1195000-1255000 GCA_021613335.1 Whitmania pigra
GCCCGTCATTATTGTTGATAACTAATGACTAAATATTGCATTGTGGAGGTTATTTTGGAGTTGTTTTTTTATTAATGTTTGAGTGGTGGATTTTTTTTTGGGGGGGGTGTTTCTGTGAGTGGATTTTCTGAGTCTTCGTCACACGTTCGTGGATGGCCCTTGATGGAAAGATGGTGAGACTGAGAAAGAGAAAGAGGTCGGGTTTGGTGGTCTAATCTATGTCGATTTGTGAGAGATATTAATAGAAATATTAATAAATCATTTTTTTCCTGGCATTTATTTCATTAAATTATGTTATGACTAGAATATTGCTTTGAATAAAGTTGTGAAGAAAACAGCAGATGATGTACTAAGTTTGATGTTGCAAACATCATCATCATCATCATCATCATCATCGTCATAACCACGACCATCATCATTATCAACATCACCAGTATTATCCTCATCCCCATCTTCATCGTCGTCTTCTAATTGATCAGTGACAAGTCCGTTTAAGTCATCAGTCAAAATTAAAAAAAAAAACAGATCGTGACGGTCCGTGTTCGAATCCTGGTGACGGATGGAGACAGCTGTCGTTGATGATGATTATGTTGTCATTGATGATGATGATGTTGTTGCTGTTGCTGTTACGAGAGAGACTTAAAAAGCTGTTTGATCGCCAAATTGAATGATTTAATTGTTCGACGATGATTGTGGAAGATCCATAAACATTTTAAACATTCTGACGGATTGTTGTCAAGTTGAATTCAATTCATTTGTCAGAACACAGGTGTCGTCACTTTGGAAATTATGATAAATTTAGCAATATCGAATAATAATAATAATAAATATATTAGTATATATATTATATTATACTATATTATATAGTAATTATGTAATAAATTGATGTAATAATATTAATGTAAATGTTTTATTGTATTGTATCATATAATATTATTTATATTCATATATTAAATGATATTTAAATAACAAAACTGCTTTAAAATGTTACTATTTAACGAACCCCAAAGTAATTTAAACATTATAAATTCACTCGGTGAAATTTCAGAAATCTGCCATTCTGAAGACTTAATGTGTAAAATCATAGACTAGCTGCAGCTTTAAATAATATCAAACAGTCCAAAGTCGTCTACTTAAAGTCTCTGGTTTAACACTCTCAAAAATTATCCAGATGTCCATCGTCCCTGCCCTGGAGCGATATATCGGTCGATGTATCGGTGTTGTTAGTATCGGAATATGTTTTCAATAAGTCTTCAAAGGCGGACAGTTTATTGCAGCTTTGGTGTTTGGACACAATTGAGACAAATTGATTAGCATCAGAACTGATGTTTTGGTGTGAAACTATTATTATTGTTATTATTGGTAAGCATAGAAGAACCCATGTAATAAATGAATCTTATTTATTTAATTTTTGTTTATGATTTGTTGATTTCAATTCAATCAGTCGGTGAAATAATAAATTAATGCAGTTTATTGTTCATTCGGAATTCGGAATTTATTGAAAGGGAGCCTTGTTAAAGAGAAAGTCTTTGGTGAAATTAAATGTCAATCAGCATTGATTATAAAGTCAAGAGATAATTTATAATTAAAAATTTCAAAATATGACAAAAAGATATGTTAAAATAGATTTGTTATTGCACAATTTTTTTTATTAAAAGTTTCGCTCAACTTCTCTGTCAATCGATTGTGTAAAGTTGAAAGAGGTACATTTTATTTTTAACTTACATCGCCACTCTAAAAGTCAGTGGATCAACGATGACCCAACCGAATTACTCAAACACGTGCAATAAAATCTTTGATATATTTTATTTCAAATTCACGTTAATCAACTTATTACATCGCTAGGAGGTTACATTTGAAATAATTGTAAATGTAAAAATTAAACTCTATATAAATTGAACTGTTTATCATCTAGTCTAAATCATCTCAGTTATGCAAAGGACTATAATCAAATAAATAAATAAAAGTTCATGCTCGATCGTAATTTACATTGTTGATTGTAACTTGTAGCTTATTGAAAGTAAATTAAGATTCTGAAATTCACAGATAAATTTATTAAGGACACCCCAAAAAATATCTTTCCTTGGGGAATGGGTCAGATTTTATTTTGTGGGGGTGACCATTTTGAGTTCAAAGGTTATGGATGGAGGTCATTCCTCTGTGTGTGGACATTGATCCTAATCCACCCTTTGATTTCACTCACGAGGAACACACTAATGACATCCAAACATCCGTTGTTTAACGGCTTTCCAGGTTTCCAGGGAAAGTGACGAGGAACAGGACGGAAGAATACTTAGAGACACTCGGACATATTTTTAGAAGAGTCTGCAAATTAAAAGAGATGGATAAATGTATTATTCTAATTTTATTGTGCTTTTATCGAGGTTAAGAAATTTGCTGATATTTTGCAATTGATGTTTTAAAAGTGAATTTTAAAAATTACAAGAATCCCTTCAGCATTTTCTCCATCTAACATGATACGAATTAAACACGTTAACGAAAATATATATTTTAAATTATGAAATTCCTTTATGAAATAATTTTTAATATTCACTTTCAAGAGCCATGCAAACCTTCATAATTTTCAATAAAAATCTAACAGATGCATAATAATTACGGAGTTGATGATAACTGTAAAATAATATTCCTACCGTAATGACACCGCCCTTGAAAGGGAAAGTTACGTAATCTACAATCAACAGAGCTTCCTAAGACATATGGTCATCCCTCTTAGCTCCAGGCTATCCCCGAATTTTATTGGAGGGCGGACGTGCTAACAAAAGTCAAGTCTTAAAGGTCTTTATTGATAAAAACCCAACTGATAAATCACTAGCTTCACGTCCCATTGGTCATTCTGCAATACTGGGCGTGTCCTGTGTTCGAGCGAAGGGACATCTAACCGGCATAAAAGACAATCTCTTCATCCCTGATCTTTTACAAACTACTTTGACGAGGATTTGAGGAATTTCACTTGCATAGCATCTTCGGAGGATTTTAATCTTTGGGCATTTAATGAATTATTTATTAATTTGACAATTTAATATCTACGTTTCGTTTATAGCTGCTTTGGACTGTTGGCTTGGGATTGAGTTTCTGACAGTTTCAAATCGTCCAGGTTTTCTTTTCGGTTGGGATTTCGAGGTCTCATAGGAAAGAACAAGATCAGCAACAAGAAGATTATTTCTCCTCAATTCGGAAAACTAAAACTAAACAAAAAATAGTTTTTTTTTAATTTTTAATATTCAATTGCATTTTACGACTTATTTCTTCATAATTGTAAAAATAAATTAACCAACTGCTGGCAAATTAATTATTCTATTCATTTCAGCCAATCATCGATAACGCAACCACCTCATTTCAATAACTTGAATCCAAAACAGCTATTCTAAAGTCATGTACTTTCCTTTTCCAGGGTGTGGCAGCAACCCTAATGTCTGGCCGGCTAACTACAACTTTGACAGCATCCCCTACCTCTTCCAGGGACACAGCCTACCCCCCACAAGCGTTGGGGGTGGCTCTGGGGTCAGAGACAAAAACTTGAAAGTCAAGTTGGAAAACAAAGAAATGTGGGAGAAATTTAGCGAGGTCGGAAATGAAATGATAGTAACCAGATCCGGAAGGTGAGTCATGACATTCCGATGCTCATTAATCGAATATTATTAATATTTATTATAATTAATGTTTCTATTTAATTAACTAATAATGTACCAAACTGGGCGCATCATTTCGGTCTTAAGTGATATATGAATATCAATTATTGTTTTAATATTATTTTGTCCACTCGCAACGCAACAGAGTAGCAGCTGTAAGTCGATTCTATAAGTCACTACTAGATCAGATGGAAAAATCTTAACTCGCAAAAGCTTCCTCACAAGTGCGCACATGTCACAACGTCAATGCCAATAATCTTCCATTTCCAGACTCATGTTTCCGAGGGTAGACATCAGGGTCGAAGGTTTGAGATCAGATGCAACCTACATGATCCTACTGGACATCGTACCTGCCGATACAAACCGATACAGGTTCTTCAACAACAAGTGGTCAGTCAGCGGTGAAGCCGAGCCAATCATGACCGGCCATAAGGTCATCGTCCACTCGAGTTCCCCCAACCTGGGCTCCTATTGGATGTCGAAGAGCATATCCTTTAAAGACGCCAAGATAACGAACAACGCGACGGATAAGAGCAGCAACGTGAGTGGTCAAGTCGTTGACCGGATTATTTTTAAGCCGACCAATTAGAAAGCACCCTGGGTGGTGTCCTTGGATTGGTTTGAACTCTTGAACTGTTGTGACTACTTTTCTTAAACCATTTGGTAAAAGCTACATAAGGATAAGAATACCATGTGAATGATAAAATATTTATAATTTAAATTTCCATAATTTCGATAATATTCATAATAATATCACTCATTAAATCGTAACACCAAATGTCAATTAACCACTAAAAATCCATAAGATTCTAAAAATCACAATTCAACGTCAGCCTAGCGACATCTAGCGACATCTTTTGATATTATCGATTACCTCCTCTTTTTTTTTCCAGATCGTCTTGAACTCCATGCACAAGTACATTCCAAGGATTCACATAGCCGAGGCAAGCGACTTAATCCAGTTGAGGACAGCCCGTAAGAGTACCTTCACCTTCGCCAACACGTCCTTCATAGCGGTGACAGCTTACCAGAACAGAAAGATAACGAGGCTCAAGATTGACAATAACGCATTTGCAAAGGGTTTCAGAGAAGATTCTAGAAGGTAGGCCTACCCACTGAGGGAAATTGGTTTTGAAAACTGTAAGGCTTAATAATAATAATAATAATAATAATAATAACAATAATAATAATAATATGTTAACTAGTAATACTTGATGTAGTAAATATGTAAATAAATATTATAAATACCTGAATAATAAATAAGGTATAAATATAAATACTTTATATTATATAGTATATATAGACATACAATAAATGTAGTCGACTATAATAACTCAACAAATAAATCATTGTCATGACATTGTGATTTCTGAGTAAGTAGTCATAAAGAAATGTAAAATCCACTTCAACAGGACGACAGCAAATAAACCTTCGGACAACGCTAGCGACGACGACGACGACGACGACAAAGAATCAACCGCTTCCAATCGCTCAGACGATAAACAAGACTATGAAATCAACAACAACAACAACAACAACAACAGCAACAACTTTGGCACCCTCTTCGACGACTATCATAAGGGTTCGGATCACAAGCCCTTCGTATTTCCAGGCATGGTGGACAAGACGTCAACTCCTCTCCAAAACAGAATCCCAATGGATCTGAACTTTGACACGACATTCCAAGACTTGTCTTTCGACTACAACCAGCCGCCGGCTACTGTGACGCCCCTGCAGTACAGAAGCTTTGACGACAGCGGCTACTCCTCGGTTGCTAACCTCACGAATGGTTCCATCACGTCACCACGTCAAGACATTCAATTGAATCCGACTCAGTACTCTCACATGACAGTTGGCAGCAACTACTCTCTCACTTCACCTACCACGAACGACTACTCCTCAGCGTCACCGACCGCAGGCTACTACAACTTCTTCACTCCGGGCGACTCTTACGGCTCCACGCCTCCCAGTTTCGTCCAGAGACATCTCGACAAGCGACGCCGGCGACAGCTTCAACAGCCGTACCAACTGCCTCCTCGCAACCACTACAATCCCTGAAGGATCGGACTCTGGAGAGGATCCAATTTCCAAATTCCAAAAGCAGGACGAAGACACTGCTCTTCAGCGAAGCATAGCATGGCGCCAACGCAGCACCTGAGCACGCGACGCAACGATGCATAACAAGCACCTGCCTAAGGCTCGCACTTAATGCACAGCGCTAGAAAAAGGCACGCGATCTCTACTAGGGTGGTCCGTCAGGGATTGCAGGGTTTTGTCCAAGCAGTTGGGGCGATTTTGTGACCTTTTAATGACCTTAACTGTTTAACAACTTGTTTTGATTATTTTAATAAAATTTTTAATATCCCTCCTAAAAATGATAACAGAATAATTTATTAATAAATTATTATAAATTACAATGTGTGCTTTTTGATTTCTGTTAGTATTCATTAATAATAACAATGTATTTTCTAATAAATAAATATATTTTTAAACATTTGTGAATAAATACTGAAAATTGAATAAACACTCCCTTGTTGCCAATAAACAAACAAATCAATATAATGCTGGGGAGGTAATTTCACTTTCAAATTCATTAACTCATTAATTCAAACAAACTCGTGGAAAACAATGACAATAACAACAATAAAAACAAAAAAAATAATAATAATAATAAGCAATAACAGAAATGATAGCCAAAATATCATTAACAATGATAACACAACATCAACAACGGCTACCAGAATTGTTGGCGGTAACTCGCAAAACTACAACAAAGGAATGAATCTGCTAGTATGTTATCATCATCAACACCGACGTCATCATCATTATCATCATCACAACTATCACCACAATCACAATCAAGATAGCAAATAAAAGAAATCTAGTTCATTAGGCAGCTGTTGAATATTAACAAGGCAGCAGAATTAATATGCAAGGTTATAGAGGGAAGGTAACACTGGTTCTGATAGTATGCATTCGAGTGGGCGATGAATATTTAAAACCCATTTAATAATGATCGTAATAATAATAATAATAATAATAATAATAATAATAATAATAATAATAGTAATAATAATAATAACAATAATAATAATTTTACAGTGAATATTTAAAATGGCTCCAAATGGATGAGTAACTCATGGCACTTTGTAATTAGCAAGATCGAACATGCATTTACACGATGATGATGATCACGATAACGACAATGATGATGAAAATGTTTATTTGGGTTTGAAATCGTAAAATGGCAGATTGGTTTTTCCAGAGAAGGTTGTCAGTGAACCCTGAGATTATGAAGCTGAAAAAAAAATCATAATCATCACCATCAGCGTGATAATAAATTATGCTAATTTTATGAAAACTAACTCAACTTAACTTAACTACTGTTCATAGTTGTCTAATCGCCACCACCATCATCATCATCACTGACCTGTGTCAGAGACGGCAGAGGACGCGGAGGTCCTCCTAAGGTAGGGTTGGTGGCGCGAGTGGTTGTGGTTGTTCAGGGCGGCGTAGAGGATGACGACGACTACGAAGATGGTGAGGAAGAAGCTGGCACTCAGCAGGTGGAATCGCGCCGACGGTTCGATCACCTGCTCGGGAGGAAAAGGGTTAAAGTTCGAGGGACGTGGATCGATTCTATGGTGGCAAGAATCAAAAATGGTGAGTCAAATTAGTTCAAAATGAGGTTGCATTCCTTCATGCATGCGATGATAAAAACCAACCGTCGCCATGAGTCGTGTTTGAAACCCAGCCCGCGAGGCCGGGGAGCGTTCTCGGAAGGAGGCGATTCACAAGAACGGCAAAGGTTGAGCAAAATGCAAAGTGCCGAAAGAGCGGTTCGAGGCGCTCTTAGAGTTCTGACCGAGCGTAAACAAGCAACAACCTTCTCGCTGTTGGTCTCCGATAGAAACTCGTCGAACGTGGCCTTGATCATCGACCTAGACCTACAATAGTACAGGGGGTTAACGTCGGGCACTTGCCAGTTGAGGCCGGCATAGTAGTGGTCGCCCTGAGGTTTCCTCAGCTCCTTGGAACAGTGTTCGACGTGTCTGAGAACGAATGCGGATTGAACGAAGGATTAATAAGGAGAATGGATTATGTTAATGTTAGTTGAGATGGATGTCAGTTTATAGTGGTGCGTAATAAAATTATGATTGATAGAGTTGTTATTTATAACAGAATTAAAAACATTAATGTCATTATTAGTAGTACATTTCAAATATAATATTAATATCATATTATTGATCTATCATCTGAAGTATCAATCTACCATTAAATTGAATTAACCTCAAAGTTATTATTATTAATTTTATCATGACCATGATCATCATCATCATTATCATTATTATTATCACTACCGTTATTATTGTGACTCACTTATTCTCGGGGAAGATGTTCTTGGGCCCCTGGAAGGTGATGCAACCCACGACACGCTCGAATTGACACGAAATGAGCTTCGATCCGTCGCAGGTGGAAGAATTCCACGTGTGGCGGAAGGACAAGCTGATGTTGATGATGGCCTGAGAGTCTTCACCTGGAACAATCAGCACCAACATTGTCGTAGGCATCATCACCACCACCAGCATCATCATCATCACCATCATCATCATCATCAACAATACAATCACAATCTGTTACTATGACCACAATTACAAACACAGTTGTTGTGCAGATTGACAACAACAAGAAACAAGTAAATGCTTATCTTTTTCATCCAAATCTGATCTCCACCACCTGGGGAGGGTGGGACCGTTTAATCACCATCATCATTACCATCACCACCACTATCGTCATTATAACCATCATCATCACCACCACCACCATCATCTTAAGTAACCTTCAAGTCCTATGTGCCTTCCGTACATGGATGTGGAAAGGAGGAAGTGATCCTGTGGGATGACAATGAACTCAGAAGTCGGACTGATCGACAGGGAGATGGGTATGGAATGGGTGCTGGAATAGTGGTCAGAAAAAGAACATTACACTAGTCACAATCATCATCATCATCGTCATCACCATCATCATTCTCATCATCAACATCATCATTCTCATCATCAACATCATAATAATCATCACCATCACATTCAACATATATCAACATCACTGCCACGAAAGATCCATCAACAGACCCCGTCTGTGTCCTGAGCGAGGTCTTCGGTGTGGTCTGAGGCTTGGTGGTGGAGTTGGCACCGAACGGAACGATGCACAATTCCAGCTTCGAGAAGCTTTGCAAGAAGCCTTTCCACTCCTGGAAAGCAATCGACGTGAAGTTGAGGGTTTCGTTACGACGTGTTTCAGCACGAGCGTGGTAATAATGTTGAGAGGTAATCGATTTAAACGTGTAACCGCACGATGCAAAAACGAAGGGCACGCATGCATCTGACACGATCGCGAGTTTTAAATAAAACTGCTTAAACTGATCGATACACACAATTTTGTATTATTGTATTTGTTTCTCCATGAGATGGGACCAAAAAGGTTAATGTAATAATAATAATGATGATGATGATGATGATGATGATGATGATGATGATGATGATGATGATAATAATAATAATAATAATAATAATAAGCCTTAAGCATAGGCTGTGACCAGATGGTGAGCGAGGCATGGGAAAAGCCTTGGTCGATGATGGATAATAGCTCCCTCATAACGCCATCACCTTCACGATCCCAAGCAAGGAACACTTTTGGCAAGTGATGCCACATAAATGGTCAAACTATTAAGACGCCTACGCATTGGCACTCAGGCACGGTTAAGAATTCTGCCTCTTGAGATCATGGCAAGGATTTGAATCCCTTAGCATCATCCTAACTGTCTAGCCATGCAATGGAAGTTAACAAATAATGTTATCCTCTCACTGATTCATAAGGTCAAGTAGGTCAAAAGTTCAGTCGTCAGAACACAAATAAATACGAATCTCGCCAACCGCTCCTGATTCGGACACCTCGACGACTTTGGCGTAGAGAGAGATGAAGGTGAGGATGATGGCGAAGATGACGATGTTGACGGAGAACAACACGACGGGAGGATTGAGGAAGAAGTACGTCGACATGTTCACCCAGAGCTGAGAAAAGATTCCCTTTGACCATTTGAAAGTCTATTTTTTTGAGAATATTAGAAGATGTTGTTAGATATTAAGAATTTTTAAGATATAAAATGAAAAAATTAATTATTATTACGAGTTTTAAAAGAATTTTAAAGAATGTTAGTTGATAATATGTTTAAAATTGTTAATAAATACTAAGAACATCTAGCAACAACACATTCAGAGTGACTTTGAACTTATTGCTGCAAATTCTTATCACATATATCATGAAGTCAATGTTTTGACAAAAAGAATACAATTACTGTCACAAAGAAATGATAACTTAAGATTTAATTTATTAGAAATGATAATTTAAAATTAAATTTATTAGAATAAACAGACATCATATCATGCTAACATAGTCTTTTCTGATCACCTTTTGCAACAAAAGTTTCACCAGCTTAAGAAAGTGATGGACTCCGAGATATCGGAGCAGGTCACAGAGGACGGAGGTTACGATCTTTCCACGATAGTGGTGGAGGGGAACCTCGTGCTCCTTGCTGAGGTTACGAGCTGAATGTGTTACAATGTAACAATATATTTAGTCGACATATTATAAAACAATGATATGTTTAATTAACATACTACAACATAACAATATTTTAATGAACATATATTTCAAAACTGAAATCTATTTATTTGGTCAGAAAATATAGTAACTGTAAATATGAATCTAAAACTAGAAAGAATTGGTAATTCTGCAGAATCAAGCCACAAATAAAAGCAGCAAGTTAAGTGATGCTTAATTATTCATTCACAATTAAGTTGCAAACCTAAGATAATTTTATCATCTTTAGTATGCTGTTATGCACAAATATTCTCATGGATCAAATTCAAAATAATAAATACAATTTGGTATTTGACTGATCAGCAGTTACATCTGCAGCTATAAAACTGACTTATTCAAAAACAGACTCAAACATTGCCCCTGTTAATAAAGACACAGCTAGGTTTAGAAATAATTGAGACATATTCAGTCAGTTTGTTGACAATTTACCTACTTGGCATTCTCGGATGCAAGTCTGTTAATAAAATTTAATTTAAATAAAGCTAAACTAACGACTGTTAGTTTAAAAATTTAACTCAATCGACGGCTACGTGTTTTTGTTTGGTCTTGGTTGTCTAAGATTTTACTTTTAAATAGTACTGTATCTGGGCTGTTATATGTCTAATCGTCTGCCAATATGTTGAATATTTTTAAATGTAAAAATGTATCATAATTAAATTTAAATAAACAATTTTTTTTCAATAAATTTTCATTTATCTTTACGGATCGAATGCTTTAAGAAATTTGTAAATAAAGTTTAAACATTATTCGAATTCTTATTTTGTAAGTTGAAAGATTATTCCAGTCACAATAAACTAAAAATACGCGTTCATTTTATAAAACATACACATTATTTTTAGAGAATTAGTGTACCAAGAATTCTGTGCAATTATTTCTCAACATGTTTATTTTACCGAATCAGGTAGAGTGATGCAGACATATACGATTGATTACATCCGCAGGCTAAAACGTTATAAACATTCTTGAGTACAAATTATTATATATATTTTATATATATTACATAATTATATTATATTTTAGTATTATATTTTTTTACTGTGTATCAAGTGTTATAAAGTACTATTTGTTTTAGTCGTTTAAAATTCAAAGTGAAAACAAAGAATGGACAATATTGAGCAATGCTTTCACTTAGAATATCTTGTAAAACTTTCACACTGAAACAGTTATTCTTGCATAGAGTGACACGTAACGACGAAAGATATAAAATAGGAAATGTCAATTCTGTTGCTGATTCGAAATGAAACGAGAAAAACAGAAAGAATAAAAAGATTCGTGATTTAATACTGTCGTTCCAAATGACTTTTTGTAAGTAATGACGTAGCTCTCGATGATGGATGCTTGAAAAGAGAAGAATAAATATTTACATCAAGTCGGTTCCTCGCCAAATTCCACGCTAAATTGGAGGAGAAATGAAGCTCATCTCAAACAAACAAACATTCAAACAAACATTCAAATAAACATTCAAACAAACATTCAAACAAACAAACAAACAAACAAACGTATGAAACAAAAACAAAACACTTTTGAAACGAGAAACGTTGGTAAAATTGAACGCCGAAAAAGAAAAAAAATAAGGCACGAGATTGAAAATGTGATTGTAGTCCACAGCTGGTGGACTCAACGGACTTTCTAGAAAACTAAGGAAAGCAAGTATTAGCAAATCTAAAGTCAAGATCGTCTTAGTGATCGAGAGGTTAAGGTGTGGTCCTAGTCTCGAAGTATGACCTTGTTAGGTGCTGTACATAATGGCTACTAGTACTACCATGCATTAAGTTCACGTTGCTTTCAAGTTTTTACTAAAATGGAATGATAAATAGGAAGGTGAGCTTGGATACGTAAGAAAACAATCTTGTGTAAGTCGAGTCGTCTATGTATAAAGGCTGTCTCAGAACACTTCTAAGTTTGAAAATTAAGTTCAACATCGCATAAAATAAAATAAAATAGATGAAAATGTTTGCTCTAAGGCACTGAACCCTGTTACAAAACTCTTCCGACTTGCGTAAAACCGCTACCATAGACGCCATTAGCACCAACTTCAATGTATACGTAATGCAATGCAACATGATGTATAAATCTGTCATGGCTTAACAGAATGAACATAGGAATTCGAATTTGAAATCAAATGTTCCAATCTTCATGGAAGAGCTGAGCAAATAGTCGAAGAATCAAAAAGACCTCTCCCAATGAGATGACCATCCAAAAATGCCATCATCTGAGCCAGGTAACAACATTAGAAATCAAAGGAAAGTTCGAGAATCCAATCTTTAACAGTGATGGGTCTTCATAGTGTTGGACGAGCGCTTTGTCCGCTGTACCAGTTGCTGAAGTATGCTCCGCCGGCTGGAGAGGAGTCGATCTGAAACAAACTGCTGCCGACGACACCCGCGTCGCTAGGCTGAAAGCCGCTGAGCAAGTTGGTGTAGCTGGTGGCGCTGCCGAAAGAGGGCAGACTGGGGGAGTAGTGAGAATGGACGCCCTGGCTGGCAAAGAGTCTATTGGGTAGTGGGCTGGCCAATCCTCTGAACAGCTGCGACTGTTGCTGCGTTTCCCCGTGAGGCTGTAGCTGCTGCGTGGGCGACTGCAGCTGCTGGTTAGACTGAAGCTGGGTTTGTTGCTGCTGAGAGAAGTGGCCGGCAGAATGTGGAGGAGGACCGAGGAGATGAGAAGAGCCAGAGACAAATTGATGCTGGAGAGTGGAAAAGTAATCGCCGGAGAAGATGCCAACCAATTGCGACTGTGGGGTCACGCTCGGATGACCTGGATGATGAGGCGACGTGTGATGGAGGGGTGAGCTAAAGTCGCCGGTCGAATTGTAGCCGAGGAGTTTCGAGGTCGGCGACAGAGCCGACGAAGCCGAAGAAGTCGCGGTCAGTGGAGAGAAAAGCGAGTGCGACGGCAGAGTAGAGTGGAACGGAGGCAAGCGATAGGTCGGCATGTTGTCGCGAACGTCGGCCATGAGAGCGGCAACGGAGTTGGGGCCGCCCGGAGTGGCTATGGACGAGCCGTTTGGGGTGGTCGCTTGCAACTGCGTCTGCTGGCTGCTAACGCCGTTCTCTTCTTCCTCGTCGCGGCACTTTCTCTTTTTCTGACTCTTGGATTTTCCGCTCACGTGACCGGATGAAGACGACGAAGCAGCGCTTTCCTTTTTCATTTTGCTGCGTCGGTTTTGAAACCAAATTTTGATCTGGTAAAAACGAAATATACAATGATTAATGAGCAGACAAAATAAATCTGAAGGAAATAATTTTTCAATTTAATAAATAAAATTTTAATTAGCAATTTCGTTAAATAGCTCGTTATTCAAGTATTCCTGTTTCATGATTATTAAAAGGACGAAGAATGCTTTTAATCGAATCATTAATAAGTGATCAGCTACAAAATTGCGGCTCAAAGAATGAACGGCAGAAGTTTCGGCCCTCAAAACATTGCCGGGCTCTTCATCCCTCTCGGCGGCCCTGGTGATGATGATGATGATGATGGTGGTGATGATGATGATGGTGGTGGTGATGATGATGATGATGATAATGGCAGCGATGTGGGCGTCTGCTTAGGACAGCCGGAGATGAGTCGTCTCAGTCGGGATGGCAATTATGACGAGTAGGAAGAGCTTTTGCTATCATTATCATCACCGTCCATTTACATCATCATCATCGTCGTCATCATCGTCATCGTCAACGTCATCATCATCATCATCATCATCATCATCATCATCATCATCATCAATCATCATCATCATCATCATCATCATCACCATCGTCGTCGTCGTCGTCGTCATCGTCGTCATCATCACTATCAGGAGCGGCAGCCATGACGAGTACCAGGATGTAAGAAAAGGCAAGATGAATAAGACAATTATCGGAAACTTGGTCGTGATGGGAACGTTGTGCGATGTTGTTGATGATGATGATGATGGTGATGATGATGATGATGTGGAGGAGGAGGTGGAGGAGGAGGAGGAGGAGGAGGAGGATAAATGATGATGATGATGATGATGATGATGATGGCGGCGACAACGACGACGACGATTTTGATGTTGTTAAGATGATGATGTTGCTGGTGGTTATGATGATGGCTGCTACGACGACGATAGTTATGATGATGGTTTTCAACAAAAGTTATCAGCCTCACAACAAGCAAACCAGAATCCATTTAAACTTGAATTGGTAGCTGATGTGATAACGAGTCTGAAATATCGACCGCTTGTAAATGGCACAATTCTATCCTACTTGAGCAGAATCATCGTCACCATCATCGTCACCATCATCGTCATCATCATCGTCATCATCATCGTCATCATCATCGTCATCGTCATCATCATTGTCATCACCATCGTCATCACCATTGTCATCGTCATCACCATTGTCATCGTCATCGTCAACCTCAGAAGATTCAAGAAGCTCATCCTTTTTCAAACTATTTCACTTCAATTTATGACTTAGTCTTAATTCCAATTTTTCCATTATTCAAATGTTAAAGCTCAGACAGAGAGACTAATGAAGATCATTAGGTCAGTTTGAAAAAAATTCTGTAAAAGTTAAAACGTACAGAAATCCTCTTGCTACAGGTGAACCGATTTCGTAAGGCTTTGAAAATAAAAGGACATTACTCCGAAGTTGCCCCATCAAGGATTTAAGGAGGGTGAAAGCACTCGAGTGTCACCGCCAACAACGAATGAAATGATGACTGACTAATGTCCATAAGACGAGTCATCATTATACCTTGGAAACTATCAGTATTAACCTGGTAATTTATCAGCTATGCAAATCTCTTGAAGGGGTAATTAAATAAATTTTAATTTACCTGACAATTATAATATAAAGAGGGAAATTATGATAATTATATTGAATGATTGCCGCCATTATCATTGATGTTTTAATGTAGATTTTGTTGAAATTTTTGTTGAAGAGATTTAATTTATTCCTAACTTTGCATAATAAAGATCTCTCAACTTTATAACATCCCAGTTGTACATTTAGCATTTGTATTTGTTAATTATTTGCATCAATAGAATGCATACATTTAAAGAGAAATTTATATTCAATATAATCATAATTTTACAAATATAATTGATATTATTGATAACTAGATATGATTTCATATTGTCATCATAAACGTTATTTACTTCAGTCATAGGGTATGTCATAGTCATAGATAGGGTAGCGTAGTAAATACCTGTGTCTGGGTAAGCCCCAAGTGCTGCGCAAGGTCCCCGCGATCGGGAAGTGCCAAATATGCACTCTGCTTAAACCTTCTACTCAATTCTTGAAGCTGGGCAGACGTATAGATGGTCCTCGGTTTGCGTGTCTTCTTCTTTGACGCCTTGTCGCTCGGATCGTTGCCATTACCACCGGGAGCGACACCAGCGGCAACTTCACTGGCGTCACTTGTGTCCTCGCCGTCGCAGTCGCCAGAAGCTGACTCTGTCAATCGAGGAAGAGGTGTGATTCTGGGCGTATAATCATTGGGTTCGGGTTTACCTCTTGATAAGGTTGGCATTATGGCCTCGTTGATTTGCTGTTGAGCTTGTTGCTGGTGTTGCTGGAACAAAGGCCGCTGCAAGAAGGCCTGGTGATGTCCGAAAGTCGTCTGGTTGTAACCCCTGTAGTCGCTTTCTTCGTCCTCGTCTTGAGCACCTACGTGTCCGCTAATGCCACCAGCGTAGCCACTGTCAACGACGCTCTGTGGTAAGAACCTCGGCAGTTGTTGCTGCGTTTGCTGGTCCTGTTGTTGTTGTTGTTGTTGCTGCTGCTGTTGTTGTTGCTGGTGCAGTAGGAGATGCTGGAGTGGTTGGTCGCTGCCCATGAATCGGGCTTCAAAAAGCTGTTGCTGGAAAAAGTTTTGAAGCTGTTGAGGCTTAGCCGGCTGAAGGGGAGTGAGGCTGACCGGCTGAGGTTGAAAGTACTGGCGACTAGCTGCTTGGCCGAGTGGATCAGCTTCAGACTTATAGCCGTCGATTTTTGACGACTCGTTGCTATCGTCGGCGTCGTGGCCTTCTTGTTGCTGCTGCTGAGCCGGCTGGGAGTCGATGCAGAGCTTTTGAGTGACTTCGTCGTCGCTGTCTACTTTCAAATTCGGCTGGCTAAAAAACTTTTGTTGTTGATGTTGCTGCAGGTAGTTCTGCTGAGCTTTTTGTTGGATTTGTTGCTGCTGTAGATAGTTCTGCAAGTATTCTTTCAGCTGGGATTGAGGCCCGTTGTCAGGGGCAAAGATCTTTCCCTCTTTCTCCGAGTCCGCGTCGCCATCCTTGAAATCCTGACGATACATGATCTCCAGCTGATGCTCAGACTTTACGTCGTCTTCTAGTCGCTGCTGCAAAATCGCGTTTGTCGCCGCGGTGGTTGCTGTGGTTGTTTCGATGGATTCGCTTTTAATGGTCGTTTCATCAACGACTGATTCGTTTTCAAAGGATGGGTCCATTTCAGTGGAGTCCCTTATTAAGAAATAAAGGCTAAAAGTTCATGCATGAAGTTGAAAGTTTAACCGGGTCACATAAACGTTGGTTAACTACCAAGGTAGTGGCCATTTTTTTAAGCATCAATATTTGCATTGTTCAACCTTTGGAACGCATTGTTTCATATCGATGCCATAACACGTCGGAAAATTTCCGTTGAAGAGCAACTCTTTCAACAATCTCAAACATTTTTAAGTTTTATGCTCGGAACATAAAATAATGAAAATATATACATAGTAATATTTTTGAAAATAAATGTTGAAAATTATTTCATATAAAAAGGTTATGTGACAAACTTCAAGGAGAAATAACTCAGTAAAAAGAATGTTTAAAAAATATGAGATCGCAATAGGACACCCAGCAAAATATCCAACCCGACTTTAACTAAAACTGATCAAAATCATTTGAAATACTTAAATTATGTACGGTTAATTGATCATAATTATCGTAATTAGACTGCAGAGCATTAGAAGAGGCGGCTGGAAAATCAATCAATTTAGAGGCGAGTGGTTAGAATGATCACAGATAAATTACCTCTCTATGCTTTCCAGTAGTATCGAATTTATCGACGATCTGCTCCCGTTATTCAGGGAGAATGCCGAGATGAAGAGCCACGGGGACAGTCGAAAAACTAAGTCTACATAGATATTGGTCAGAGTTATTATGAAGCAGTTGTATAAACATAATTATTGAAAAGAAAAGAGAAAGATAATGATGTTTGGGGGTAAGAGGAGGATAATTATCGAAGGTTCGGAGTTAATGACGGCTGAGCAGCAGGCTTAGTCGACTTCTAGGGTGGACCAAACTAGGATGTTGAAAGTGCTAAAATAGTATTGAGGATGCTGTCATGATTATGATGATGGTGATGTAGACGATGGTAATGATGGTGATATGATGATGACGACGACGAAGGGTGGTGGCGATGACAGTGATCATTATCTTCGTTAACAGTTGATAAAACTTGGCATCACAGCTAAAGACGAGGTGTGATAATAATAACTAGAGGTTTGCACAATGTCGCATTCTTTCATTCTTCCATCACATTTTCATCACCAAATAATAATTGGTGCTATTTTAACACAATCAAATGTTATACAATATTATTTTCGAATAGTAATAATAATATTAATATAATAACTATAAATATTTTATAAGTATAATATATTTATATAAAACGTTATTAATACTAATATTATTAATATTACAACAATTATAAACAATAAAAACCATTAAATAAAAATAGTAACAACGCTAAATTGTGTTATACTACAGTCATTTTTTCTCAGAACGGCCATTACTAACAGATTTTTATTGCTACAGATTTTGGCCAACTTGATGATGAGGTAGACGACGAGGGTGATGACGGTGTCGATGATGACGACGACGATGACGACGAAGACGATGATGACGAAGACGATGATGATGATGACGACGGCGATGATGATGATGATGATGATAACAAAAATAAAAGCACGAGCCTAAGGTTGAGTTATATACATTCCTTTAACAATCACGGCAAAGATACTCCATTCTTTGTTAACCTTTGACATTCAAATCTTGGATCTAGATTAACTAAAAAAAATATTAAAAAAAAAAACTACAAAAAGTTGATTCCACCGGCTGTTTACAACCTGGCGATTGAAATAAAAATGAGTTAAAAAATTATTTTCAATTCAATCGCTTGGTGCGCCAGTTTTTTTTAAACAGAATTTGTCTTTATTTTCTAAATTTTTATTATTCTCATCTCATCGTCGTCGTCATCACAGTCTTACATGGCCAGATGATTTTCTCATTATTATTATTCCTAATGTTTTTGATAGTAGCGTCGTTATTCACATGTTTCATGTCTGTAGGGAATGGCAAATGAAGATGACGACTAAGAAGATGACGAGCATACCGCTCCAGCATTCCATCGAATTACAGTAATGCTTCTGTCTTTAGTACATATTAAGGAATTTTTATGCGTAGCGTTTTCTATCTTATCCCTTCTATCCATCTATGTATCCATCGCACGGTTGACTAATTACTCACCAAATAATAATCATCGTCGATCCATCCATCTATTTATCCACCTTTTCGTACATCCATCCACTCATCCATCTATCCATCCATCGACGTTCGTCTATGTATGGTCGCACATCTATTCATTCAAGATTCCCTTCATCTGTGGAACATCTTTCTTGTCAATTATCACCATGGTGTCATCGCCAACAACTGCGGTGTTGTAGCAGTCGTAGACACGGCATATCGTTGCAGTCTGCGAGCTGTTGCTTCAGTGGTCTGCAACTGTAAGACTTCTGTGCACTCCTCGGCCCTCCTTTGAGCAGATTTCATGGAAACAGGTGAGATGATTAAAGGAGAAAGGATGAGATGATGAGTAACTGTGAGAGTGCGAGATGATGGAAAACTGTGAGAGAATGGAAAAGAACACCTTTTATGAAGAAAAGATAAGACGCGGATGATGCGGAGCCGTATTCCCGTTTTGTACTAAGCAGAAGTTGTACCGACGTACAAGCGGACAACTGGATGCATACGTTCGTTTATCGTCTTTACTGCTAAGTTTTCCAGAAGAAATTCGAAAGCTGGAAAAGAAAGCAGAGAGATAAGAAGTTGCAAAGCGAGAGTTGAAGAAGCGAGCGAGCGAGCAGAAGGGATGTGCTGATATAAAAACTTACATCATCGCATCCATCGTCTCCTGATTTTTATAAGAAGTCTCTCCTTTGGAAAAAAAAACAAAAACAAAAAATAGCAGAAATATTTTTTTTCAAATTTCGATCGCTCATCCTTTTCTCTGATCGTCATGGAGGAGGTTAATCCAGTGGAAAAGTGGAGCATGGAAAAGTAAAGTATGGAAAAGAAAGACTCGGCATTCGGGAACTGCATAGGATTTCAAATCGAGCTCCTCTACGGTTGAAGTTATGCACGCTGGAAAGTCTCAAGGTTCGTGCCTTTAATTGGTGCCAATTGGCATCCATTACCGAAAGTTTACAATCAACGACTAAACGTTCGAAACTATTTTTAATAGACGATCGCATTGTTTTTGATTGTCTCGCAGATGTAAGAGATGCAACCTTATAGAGAATTTCTAAAATAAATTTTGCTTTTTTTTTAAGGCGAGGATTTTAATCAAGCTTTGAGCAATTAATGCGGTCTGTTTATTATTTTTGTTGTATAATTTACATTTTATCTGTAATACCTTTTCAAATCCACATTAACTCATATATATCTACAAAAGGCAAATTGTCTGTAATCACCTACTCATTTATGAATCTTTATTATTATTATTATTATTATTATAATTATTATCATTATTAATATTATTATTATTATTATTAATATTATCATTATTAATATTAATATTATTATTATTATTATTATCATTATCATTATTATTATTATTATTGTAATGATGATGACTATTACCATTATAATTTTAACGAAGCTAAGATTTTCGATGGTATTTTTACATAACATAAGAATAGGCGATCTTGCGGATTGTAAAAGGACTTCATTCTTCATTCCATTTTTTCGAACGATGATTGGTTAAATAAATTATAATCTGTAATTAGTTAAACATGTTAATTCAGCCTGAAAATTAATTGATAAGTAACTAATAAATAAGTAACCGATTAAATAATAATTAGCTCATCCGTTAAAAATTAATTTAATCAATATGACCAATAATTATTCCATCTGAGAGACTGGTACTGCTTCAAAAATGCTTCTGCGTGTTTGCGATTGCATCTTGAAAATGAAGTAATTAACGCTTACCGTTCCACTTAAAAAACCATTTAAAAACCCCAAGTTAAACATAATTAATTTCATCTTCCCGGCGAAAATTAGGCACCAAAAAACGCTTCATTAAAAGGGATCACTCGAAAGACGACGAGCCAGACGTCGATAAAGCAACTCCTTTCTCCACTCAGCCTCTCGAACCACCTCATCCTTCCTCGGATTTCAGGCTTCAGGCCCATGGTTCGCCATTCCACCACTCTTCCACGGCCCTACTTCGTCATACTCCACATGAGCAACAAGTCTACAGACGACAAGTAACGACACCGCAACAGCAGCGACGACAAGTTATGAGGAGCCCCTCTTTGAACAGCCCGAAGACTGATAGACGACTTGTGGTCACCAGCCTGAGCCCCCTTCATTCAGGAGAATTCAGACCCTCTCCTGTCAATTTTCAAGCTGAAGTCACTTCAGCCCGAGCACCGAGGTCACCGCGCCCCTTAAAAAGGACAAATACAGAACGATCGAGTTCGAGTCAACCGCTATCACCGAATCACTTCACGATTCCGACTGATCAACCCCAAGTAAGTCGGAATCAAAAGGAGGCTATCTACTACGATCAGATTCCATCACAGGCCGTGAACTCGTACCCTCAACCCCACGGCGAGGTTTACAGGAGGCATAGTAACGAACCCCTCCAATCAACCTCATCGAGACAGTTGAATCGTGCCTCTGTTGAATCAGACACTTCTTTCAATCGCCTTCACGCCTCCATCCTCAGCTCTCCGCCTCCGATCGAAGGCTTGAAGTCATCAAGTGGAAACATAACGCCCGCTAACAATCAGTGAGTTACTACGAATTGAGGGAATTCAATTAAAAATTTAATTATAATAATAATCTAAGTATGATAATTCTTGAATAATCTATTTAATCTAATTATAATAAGTCCGTAATCGATCATCTCGATATCGGGAGACAAAAAATCTCTCTTTGAGCTGACGAGAGAATAGACATCCCTTTCGGGGAAATTGAGGGTTTAAAAATGAAAATGTACTCCGCTAATTGCCTCTGCCAAGGACGAGAATGTAATTAGGATTCTTTTAGATCTGAGACGTTTGAACCTCTCAAAGATTTGAGAAACTTTTTAAACCAGTACCTTTTTAAAGCTATACCACTCCACATCACTTCAGTGTCGTGGACTCTTTACTCGAGAATGCAGTAAAAAAGAATAATTCCAATAGAAACCTTCATCCACTTTCACCGATGTTGGCAAAGGGAAAGTCGGAATTTTGTGCGCAGTAGTTCCATCCCTTCCATCATCCACATACCACCTTTCCGCAAGTGATTGGCGCATATTTCTTTCCGGAAAGCAGCAGGGTTAAAACGGCTGGAAGCAATCCAACGCAACTCTTAAGAGATAAGATATCGTGAGCGCGTTTCCATGTTTTATTTCGCGTTTTTTCTCGTTATTTTATTTTTATTCTTTTCTGTTTGGCGAGCAACTGGGATCTGGTTGGCTTAGCTGCATTCCTGGTTGAATTACTTCTTTAATAACAGTGAGATGAATCTTATTACAGGCAGGCGATGGAAAGAACCGAAGATTATCAGCACACTCCACGGCAATGGACGGACCCGGCAACAACTCTCTGTCAGGATGTCAATCGTTTCGAGCAGCACCATCGTCCTCAGGTTTCCAGGTACCCCAGCAGATCACCCACTCATTACAAAGGACAAGGTTTTCCCCCTCAATTAGGCAACTGTCCACGTTATCCTTCGCCTTGCAACTTTAGTGACGGAAACAAAACTCGTTCATCGTCGCTAACTGATCCAATTCCTGGCGTTCAGTCACCACACATGCTCGTCAATACATCAGCCGTGGAAAAAGTAACCTATCCTTTCATTCAGAAACAGTTTCAAAATCAGAGCTTTGAAGCCCGCAATAGCCAAGTAGAACATAGGCCACTCTGCAGGTCTGGAGCCCAGTTAGACAGCGACAGAAGCCTAGATAGCAGCGGTCGGGGCTGCAGTCCGGATGTAGCACCTGGGGGAGTATTCCTGAGACACAAGAAGGAGCGACCTGATTCTAATGCAAGAAATCGTAGGAGTTTCTACGACAACGATTCACTCCATGACCACAGCGAACAATTTGAAGATTCCACGCAACCAGCAGAAACGTTCGCGACTCCTGGAAACACGTGGAAGAGTCAGACAGCTCCAGCTTCCTTTTCAGTTTTTAAAAGGCCCGTCTACGGCAAAATCGCCCAGGTCGTACCTCCACATCTGGTGGGCGTATTTGATCCCAAAAAATGTCTTCCTCTGAAGAGATCAAATTCAAAGCCCATAGATTATATTTCAAGAGACCAGTCCTTCCATGAAGCAGGAGCCACAAGAAATCGTGCTTCGGATTCCAGTTTTCGATATTCCGATCCAGTTAGTCACTACGGAGCTCAGGAAGGAAACTTTCCCGATCATGCGGCTAAGAAAGCGAACGAGAAAACAAACGACATGCCTGCAGATCCCAAGCAGCTCAACCAGTTTTTGAGCCTCTATTCTGGTCCTTGGTCGAAAGAAACCAGTCTTTTCGGAAGAGCAAATGCCGCCAAAGAGAACAGAAAACTGGAGACGAATTGGAAGAAATACGAAGAATATCAGGATCCTTATCCTTCCAAAGTCGTTGCCAAAGGAAAAACCCAGAAAGATCTAGACGATCATGTGCAATTGATGGAAAGGTTGAGACCCCAGCGAGTCGATCCGATAGAGGCAGCTGTCCATGGGGAAACGACCCACCGAACAACCCTCAGTCGGTCGCACGAATCTATCGATTCAAGTCAGGAGACGGTACCAAAACACAGAGAACACATCCTAAAGTCTGGTTCAACGAAGTCCAAGAGTCAGGAGTTTCCAGTCCACAAAAGGAGACCTCAGGAAGGAAACGCGAATCTTGGATATCAGAAAGAATTCCATCTTGAATTCGCGACTCCCTCAAATCAAAGACCCTTCGACTCCGATAAGAAAGCGGTCCAATCTCAGGCACCTACTACGTGCATATCAGTGAAACAATTGACCCTGAGCGTGCCTGAACAAGAAATAGTAATGCTTCCATCGCCTGAAAAGTTTTCAAGCGATAAGGCAAAAGATAGTAGCAACGTAGAGAGAACTTCGCAGACATCCAATGATACGGAGTCAAAATTACACACTTCCAGGCTTAATTTCCTGCCGTCCAATTCCACGTCTCCAAGATTGGTAAGAAAAGAGATGCAAGCGAGCGAATGGAGGCAGGAAGATACTAGAAGCCAAAGGTCATCCGATCCCGGTATGGAATCGTCCAATTCCAGCAAGACTGAGAAATACATATCGTGCGTGACAATACCTGAATCTGAGCTTTTCAGGTCTGAAGAAGATAAACAAATCGCTTTAACGGAAGAAACCACAGACATCCAATCTGCGGCTGGTCCTCACTACCCTCCGATTCAAGCCACTCAGTCTGGTAAAAGCAGAGCCAGAAGGGCAAAGTCAGATTCAACAAGCATCAATCAACTCGCATTGCCGATCGAAGGAGACACCAAAAGTGCCATTATGGAGGGGTTTCAGAAACAGCAATCGCTCAACCCAAAGTCTCTGAGTTATTTTACCTTTCCAGATCTGAGTGAAGAAATTTCAGCCACTTCTACGGAGATCGCTAAGGCAAAAGATCCTCCGAGTGAACACCAGCTTCCGTCGAATAAGTTAGCAAACTTGTGCGAAGATTTTCTTAATGACAATTTCAGTTTTTCGGACCTACAATCGCCTCAAACTGAACCGCCACCGTTCGATTTCAAGAAACCGACACAGTCGAGCGAGCTGAGTGTCAGCGGTGGTAGTACCAGCAGTTTGTCGCTGGGAGAATCATCCTTCGCTGCCTTCTGCCTCCAGCATCAAGCTGACCCAACGGCCAAACCCGCAACAGAAAGCGATGCCAAAACTCCGACGAACATGGACCAGACGCCCCTCAAAGACACGAAGGATCCCGAGGTAGCAAGCGAATTGACGCTTCCATCAGCAGCAGCGGCAAGTCAGTCATCGGCGATAAAACTCCAGCATTCTCTCTCTAAGCAGGATAGCTTCAACTCGCCCGATTCTCCATTGTTTCATAAAACTCTGCCCCTACCAAAAGATTCCGTGATTTTACACCATAGGCGTCACTATCTCAAGGAGTGCGCCTCATTCCAGAGTAGTTCCAGTTCCAGCGAAGACTCGGACCTGGAAAACTTTTCTGCACTCCGATTGACTCCCAGGAGGCCACGGCGGAATAAACAACGCAGTGTCGTTTGAATATAAAAAAAAAGCATGCCAATGTGTTATTGCGCGTAAGATAATATTCCCAAAAATACCTGGAAAGATGAACATCGTGGCTGAAAATTATTCCAAGAATCCACATAAAGAAGAGAGCAGTTCATTTTTCCACCTCTACGAAAAAAGATTCTAAACATCTCCGTGCTACAACTACAGAAATACTTCGCTAGAACTTCGCCTGAGAAATGCCAGAGTCAAAAACACGAGCGCCCTGAAAAACAAAACAAAATGGTTACTCGGCGGTTTTCGTGAGATCCATCATAAACAAATTGAATAAAAATTTACTGCTAAATAAAGCTTTAAGATGTTTATGTTTAATGGCTGTCATTTGTATGGAACAAAAAATATCTAAATGTTATTAAAAGAATCTCCAAATCATGTTTTTGTTTCATTTCGCGAAATGTTATCTTAATTTATATTCCACAGATATGAATTTATAATCCCAATTAAAGAATTTAAAAAAATTAAATCTAGTTTCAACTTCGCTCGCTTACGCTGTGGTTATACACAAGAACGACAACCTCAGAATGATTAATTCTCCCTGGACAAGCATTACTAGGTAATGCCACATAATATACATAATATAATATTTTGATAGATATCTAACTTTATCCCTGCTATTTATTGATGTCACCTATATCTCAAAATTTTTGTGAACGATCTTTGCACTCGCTACGACCTTACAATGAGCGTTCAAACCGATGTTTTAGAACACGTATTAATACTATTTAGTCTTTAAATCTAAGCAAAGCTTAGAAAGCCCCAGACGCAAATCACGATCGTCAGAACCACCCAATACGGCGAAGGTAAATAATTCCTAACTGACCAAACTAAACTAATCCGAACAGAACTAGCCATACCGGAGATGAGACTTATCTATCCTTAATTAAAGTCTTAACACAAAAAGATATCCCGATTCCATTAACAGCGGAACAACCAACCTAATCTTAATGACCCAACTCCCGCGACTTAATACTATTTATATTGTATATATACATATATATATATATATATATTCCCATTGCTAGCATATGACCTGTGATTATACACTATTACCATCCTCATCATCATCACCAACGACTAGTATCATTATCAGCACTGGGCTGAAGTAGAGAAAGAAAAATGAAAGTGCTTGTGTTTATTTATACATGATAACGAGATACACTGGCTGACTATCATGTCTGTGTGGAGATGAACATTTCATGAGTTTCAATGCGCACAACAAAAAAGCCTCAACACTATCATCATGATCATCGACGACATCGATACAATATCATAATTAATTCATCATCATCACCACCGCCACCATCATTATCATCATTAATAGCCCACAGTCATGATCAATAGAAGGACGACACGTAATAAGTTACTCGTACACTCTGCAAGCTACAAGTGAATTAATTCATGATGACTCGAACAGAGGGAAGGAAGTTTGAAAGAACAAAAATTCAGAAATCAAAATCAAAATCGTTCCCAGTGAGGCTCAAAAGAGCTCAGGAATCACCTCGTAACAATCTATCTGTAGACCGCCACCTTCCTTGCGTCAAGGTGTTTTGAGACTAATACTCATCTCTCCGTCTTCAACTCTTGATTGGACATCTGCATCCATCCATTCATTCACCCACCCACCCATCCATCCATCCATCCATCTATTCAATCAATCACCTCTCAATTCAATCAATCATTTCAGTCATTCGTTCATTCACCCATCAATTCACATCAATACTGCCGTCCTCTCACAAAACTCACCATCACGCGAGAGGAGATGAGACGTCCAAGGGAATTCTCTGCGTCGTACGACAAGTACGAAGCATTTCCTATGTCCACGATTCCAGTAGCTTCAGCACCAAACAGACATTCAGAGGACAACATTGAAGTAGTGGCGGCGATGACGACGATGACGACGACGACGATGGCGTGGGACGATGAACGAGAGAAATAACATGGCATAACACGTAGCTCACCAACTGCATAGTCAACAACAGAGTATTTCACGGAAGCCGCGCCATCGACGACGACAGATATGCCAGCAGTCGGCGACACCGACGACACCGACGAGCAAAGAAATCAATCGAATCAACGAGGAGCAAACAAACACGACACACGATGGAAATCAATAACAGCTCAGGCTAGGGTTAGGGTTGCAGTCCTGCCATCTACGGCGCTAAACGAACGATTGCGTTCATCATGACTCGAACGGGCGTCTCTAGGCAGACGACATTCAACAACACGGCAATGGCACAACAGCTCAGCTACAACAACAACAACATACTTCTCAGGCATGCACCTCGTGAACTCAAAAAAATGAAAAACAAAAATCAAGAATTGGAGACGCCGAGAAGAGAAGAGGAAACAGGGGTAAAATGAAAAACCATTGTAAAAATAAAGACAAGCAAACACCACAAACGTCCCCTAACGCCCCACGGACCGCGTCGGACATCCGCGGGCTCAGATGAGTGAGTCAGTCGTCAGAAATACGAGGGGCTGGAAAAAGAGAAACGATTACAAGATTACGTTCGTGGAAGTTCTACGCAACAAATATTGACGACGACGACGGCGACGTCTCGCATCGATGAAATCGAAGGTGAAAAAAATTCATTTTGAGTAAAAAAAAAATAACATGATCGAAGTACAAAAAACACTCAGAACGCAATAATACTTCGTGATCATCATCATCATCATCGTCGTCGTCAGACGAGTTGCTTAAGCGTCGTTATCTCCTTTTGACCTTCGTGCAAAAAAAAAAAAAATCATGGCGGCACACGACGCCACAATAAAATGACGCGTAAAGGAGCGACGTGTCCATTATAATGGATGAATGAATGAATGAATGAATGAATGAATGAATAATTTCCAATCCTAAAGTACATCGAAGATATCAAAATGTCAAAACAAGGAGCTACTAAAACTATGGCCGACCTATCGATCACTCCCGATGATCGGCTTCCGAACGTGACTGTTCCAATTCCTCTGAGTCCGTCGCCTCTGGGTTTCCCTCCTTGCCAGTCTTCTCCTCGCCCACTGGAGGCTCCTCCCGTTCGATCTGCTTCTCCTGCGGACTCTGAGGGGCAAACCCGGCGGTCGTCTGTCGATGGGGTTCGAACGAGCGAGGCGTCGACTTGGAGAATAGAGACGGCACGTCGTAGTCGAACAATTTGGAATGAGACGGCTCCTTCTCCTCGTCCGGATTTTCCGTCGACAACTGCTTGCGTGCGAGGAGCTTGCTGCTTATGGAGTCGATGAGTCCGAGCTTCGATCTGGATTTCGGGGTGAGAGATTTGTTCGACCCTACGGGGGTGCTTCCCTTGTCTTCAGAACCGACCCCTGGTGCCTGGGAATTCTCGATCTTGTCCCGAGGTTCGGAGGTGAGACTGAACGAGAACGGCGGGGGAAAGAACAGAGGCGCGTCCGACGGCATAGCGGGGATGGACAGCTGATCTATGTTGAACGCCGACGACGCCTTACTTCCACCTGCTCCGCTGCCGGACGGAGAAGGATCCGGGGAGAAAAGCCTTCTGCTTACACCCAATTGAGTTTCAAAGTCCAATTTGGGTTCCTGGTGATCCTGACCTTTCTTAGTGACCTTCTCCTTTCTATCTTCCTTTATTCCTTGAGAACTGGAAGAGCCTTCGCCGTGTTTCCTCGATGATGAAGAGGACTTGTCTTTGCTCTCGGGGCTGGATTTTTTGGTCCCATATGGTGGACCAAGGTCGGGGTAGAGTCCAGGAAATCCGGTGAATGATGGGAGATAGAACGGAGGAATATCCATAGGTGTCATCATCCTCAGCTGCTCATCCATGAAGTTGTACCTGGCAAAGTCTTGTGCCATGAATTGGGGCATCAAGGAGTGGGGATCGGGATCCGGAAAGGAGGTCGACGAGGACGTCGGCGGAGACTCCTTCTTTTTCGAGGTGGAAGACGACATGGATGACTTGCCCGATCCTCCACCGGACGATGCCGTCTCCTTCTTGGACGATTTTTGGTCATCTCTTTTGGAGCTCAATCCCATTTGTTCAAAGGGACTCTTCATAGAAAAATTCATATCGGGAAAAGCCATGCCAGGGTTAAGGAAAGACATTGCCCCTGGTGTGACCAGGGGATCCATGAAGAAAGGAAGCGCTCCGAGAGCCTTGTCATCTGGAAATCTCGAGCCGGAAAGCGAGGGCGGTTTGAAGGAAAGAGAGAACGGATCCTTATCCATAGACATAGATGATGTGGAAGGATCTGACTTTCCGCTGGACTTTTTCTTGGATGAAACGCTCAAGTCTTCTGGCTCGTCATCAGTGTGACCTGGGCCCGGGAGTCCCAAAGTCGATGCCAAAAGCGAGCTGTTCGGTCCGAACATGTCCAACATGGGTGGTGGCATCAAAGAGCTGGAAAAAAGGTCTTCTATGATGGGATGTTGCTTCTTCGGATCCAGGCGAGAAGATTGCGGAGAGTGCTTGTTACTGCCGGAATGTGCCTTGGACTTTTCCATAGACGGAGTGCTGCCGTCCGGATAAATCTTTGGAATTTTGTCATCGAACGACTTTCTTGAGGTAGACGGTGTTTTGTTTCCTCCTCCTGTGGCAGCATTCGAGCCACCGTCGCGAGAGGATTTTCCGCTCGACCTGTGGGTGCTCTCTGGCCTCTTCTTGTCATCCTGGGACTGCTTCGAGTTGTGCTTACCGGAAGCGACGGATGATGTCGACGACGAAGGAAGTGTCGCGTCGAATGGAAGAGGAGGAGGCATGAAAGAAGACATGAATGGCGTCGGAGACTGGAACCCGGGCGTTCCCGGCATTTGATTGAATGCAGCCAAACTCTGAGCGTAGAGTTGGCTGAGGAGAAGTTGGTTATACATGAACGGAGTGAATGACGAAGGCCCAAACAAACTGTTCATGTCCATATCAGGTGTGGCCATGGAGGACGACGATGCCTTGGAAGAAGATTTCTTGCGCTGAGCGTCATCAGCCTTTTTACTCTCTTCCCTTTCGGAACCTTTCTTCTTGGTCGAAGTGTCTTTCTTTTCCTCCTTGGAACTACTTGCGCCCGTGTTCATACTGCCTGTACCTGCCGGTCCTGTGAGTTCATCCAATCCAAAAGACCCGCCTGGAATGGGCGGCAAAAGTCCCATGCTGGCAGCAAGACTGGCCGCATACATAGAATTTGCCAAAGCCCCGAGAGGCGGCGAGAAGGGGTTCGGAAGTCCCATGAAGCTACCGGACGGTCCGGCAGACGCCGCCGCCATAAAGGTTGCCATGGAGTTGTAATAGTCGGCAGAAGTTGTAGAACTAGTGCTTGAAGTGGTGCCAGAAGATGACAAGAGACCCAGCCCAGAGAATGGTGACGAAGGATATCCACTGGCATTGGAAGTGAGTGAAGACGACGGAATCTGAGATCCGGTCTGGGGAAGGTTGGACTTTCTTCCTCTTCCGCTCGGAGTGAGGACTCTCGATTGTAACTCTGCTGGCAGGTTTACCTGGAAATAAAGACGACAAGACATTGAGTACACTTTGAGCGAATGTTAATCAAGAATGACCCAACATCAATATTAGGACGACTCTTCGTATAAGATATCGTATCCGACTATCATCTCTGCCAATAAGTCATTTGAAATTGTATTTCCACATTCAACGTACTCTTGCCTTGACTACGTGCGACCACTTGGGGTCGACATCGTAAGTTGGATTTCTCAGGAGCCATTCCTGCAGGTGCTTGATGGGAGGTGCTTTGGCTCCAGTTATCTTCTTGCCTGTGGTTCTGTCGATGACGGAGACGTTCTCCGAGCCGTCCATGGATTCCAAGTCGATCTTGGCCGGATCGAGGCGCGATCGACGCTTCTGTCTCTGATTCACCACCATCTCCAGCTAATAATTAGTTATAATTAATGGTAATGATTAGATATAATAAAACACTTTGTCGTTGTAATAATTAAAACATTTCGCGTCGTTATAATAAATAGTTATGAGTCATAATAATTAGCAAACTCACCTCAGACTGTATCCTTTCCTCCATGGCCTGATCGTCCATATGCTTGAGGCTGTCCCTTTGCTGCAAGAGATCGGACACCTTGACGCTGCCCGACTGCTTGAAGGACTGAGGGAAGGAGGACGAGTGCTGCTGAGATCTCGACTGATGCTGACCAATCATCATCCTGGAAGCGATGGAATGTTCTGCGTCGTCGTCGGACGATTGTGAAGGAGCCTTGAGGAGACTGGCAGAGAGCGACATCATGGAATTGAGGAGATTGGTCGAATTCGTCGATGACGGAATGGCGTCGTTCGACAGATTCTGAGTCGACGACAAGCTCGACGAGGTCAATGCCAGTGGCATGCTGGTGAAACAACCATACAATTAGTTATTTATTTATATTAATTAATTAACTAATTATTTATTAACTAATCATTACTAGATGACTAACCAATCAGATGACAGATTTTCAGCAGAGAACTTGAGGGCATCCTTGTCCTCGATCTTATCTTCCTTTCCGAGCTTGCCAGAACCGTCCCTCGCTGTTGTCGGCTGAGGTTGCGGAGTTGTGGACGGCGATTGTCCGAGCATTTTGCTCCAGTCTGAGATGAAAGGGTGAATTGGTAATAATTGGTAATAATATCTGTCATGCAAAACATCTTGTATACCAACATGAACATATTTGTAGCAGCTTATCACACAAACGAACATACCTGCGTAGATGCTTGAGGCTCCGGACGCACCGAGGAGGGAGTCCGGATGAGCTGCACTCCCCCTGACCATGGCATCGATGGCAGCCGCCTCCAGCATTTTGTCGATCTTTGACTTGCGACCTCTTCTTCTCTTGAAAACTCTCATCATGTCAACATCCTGAAGAATAAATTAAACCAGCTTATTCCACTAAAAAGTAGTACGAAAAAAATAAGTAAAATAATAATGACAATAATAAATACAATAATAAAAACAGTAATAGATAATGTGATAACAATAACAATACAGTCCAATAACTACTCATCGATTAAGTATCCCAATAAAAGACAGCAATCCGAACCTTCATGACTTCGGTGCTGCTCGTTCCCGAATCCTCGTCGACGCCCTTTCCTCCCATTCCTGCCACGAGCCTCCTGGTCATGAGGACGTCCGAGAGGCTCAACCTCCCTGCAGCAGGGTCGACCGGTGTGCCCGACCTGCTGGCTGCAAGGTAGTTGCGGAGACGTGAGACTGCGAAGGCAAGCAATTGAAATGTAATGAAATGGCGCACGTGCCACTCATGCCATGCGAATAGAAGAGAAGCCCAGATTGTGGAATCGTGGTGTAATCCCTCGGGTCAACATTCAGCATCACCATCATCATCATCAACACCACCATCATCATCATCACTGCCATAATTAACATCATTCAACTCCACCGTCGTCATCACCACTGACAGCACCGATGGACTCTCAATCTCAAACATCATTTGCAAAGTATCATACTTCTATCTGCTTCCATTTCGGCCTTTGTCCTCCTATGCCTCCTCTTTGGAATGGAACCATCTAGAGCCTCGGACTACGAGAACATCAGTTCGGTTAGTAACGTGACGTGCGCAATAGGGTGAAAATGAGTGCACGATTTCGTTCGTGTTATGTTATCAACAAATTATGATAATTCATCAATGAACGCTATTTCATAAAATAACCGGATGTCAAAGAATCCTCGTTAAGTTAAATTGAAAACTCACGATTCTTTCTGGATTAGGAACATTAGAATAAGAAAGGTCAAGTCCCAAGATGGGCGTAGCACATCCTCCCGTGGTCGGGGTGTCCGGGATGGTGGGCGTGCTGCAGTGCGAGTCCCTCCCTCCTCCTAGGGACCCCGTGCTGGCACCGGTCAGTCCGAGGACCCCGGTGCTCGTCACCAAGCCGACGCTCGACCCGACGCTCGACAGGAACTTGTGCACGGATGGCCATTCTCCTTTCTCGATGCAATTGCACACGTTCTCCAGTCTGTGGATGAGGATTCGATCCTGGAAAAACATGAATAATTAACATAAATTAATTACCTGTTAATTAAGACATTGAGTGATTAACGTGATTAAAAAGTTGAGTAATTAAAAATAAAAAATGCTTAACGACAAAAGAACATACAATGTTTTTATTTATTTCTGAATGTAAACAGACCTTGGGCCAATGGGGCAAATAAATTTCCGGGAATTTAAGAATTCCGTCTTGCGTCTCTGCGGATGCGTTCTGTTGGCATGCCAGTAAAGACGTTATGTAATAATTGATTTGTCGGTTAATATCTCAAAACACGCTTGAAATTAGTAACTAATTAGACTAAATAAATACATAAGCTGATAATAAAATTCCATCGCAACCTTTACAACATGCAAAACAAAAACAAAACACCAACCTCTGACGATTCGGTCTTCATGTCTGTGAACCTTCTTCCCCTCCTCCTATCGTGGATCGGTTGCCTGCCACCGGTGACGAGAGGAATCGCGGGGGCCGATCCCTCTTCCTTCTTTACAACAACGTCCAGCTCTGACTCGAGGACGGGCATGTCTTTGTTGTCGTCGAAATTTCCCCCCGGCATGTCGGGTTTGTCATCGAGGTCGTCCAGTTTATCGTTGTCGTCGGCAGAGAGCGTGTGACTGCTCGCCTCATCGACGGCATTCTTTTCCATCTCCTCGTCTTGGAGTTTCTTCTCGGAGGCGTCTGCTTCCTCGACCGAGTCCTTGTCGCCTCGTACCTCGGTCGTGTCTGTCGCGGCATCGGAACCGTCTTTATCGTTCGTTGAAGCGTCGATCCCAATGGACACGTCATCCGTATCCATCTTCTCCACTCCAGCTTGTGGTTCAATGCCTGACGTTTCAGTCTTTGGAATCATTTTTTCATTACCAACTGTTTCCTGGGAATCAGAGGTTTCCATGGGAACAGAAGATGTTTCACCACCATCAGGTTCTGGGGAGACATTCTTTGGCTCTGCCTCATGTCGGGGAGCATTAACCTCCTTTTCCACATCGTCTTCCTCGGCTGCAGTATCCTTGTCTCCGACTGTTTCGTCGTCATAGTCTCCATCCTTAGATTTTGCCTCTTCCGTGTCTGCAGATGAGTCGTTCTTGTCTCCAGGCGACATCTCTGCGACTACCTCATTGATAACATCCTTTTGTGGTACAATGGTTTTGCCATCATCTGGGATCTCCTTACTTGTGTCAGGGTCAGCGAGTTCATTTTGGTTTTGAGATTCAATCGTCGTCGTGGCAGCTTTGTGATCTCCGAATTCGGACGTGCCTTTTGAAGGATCAACCTTGCTTTCCACTGTTGCATCCTTCTCCAACTTCGGTGGATTTTCAGTTTCGTTTTCACTTTTGACGGTGCCCTTGAACTCCCCATCAACTGTTTATTTAATAAATAAACATTGATTAGTAAATGCTTGCACAAAAAAATAAATTAATAAAATTAAAGGAAAGAAATAATACAGAAGCCACTCACTTGCATCCCTCAAGCTAGATCTAACAACCTCTTTCTCCAGTTTGTAAAATGAAAGTTCGGGGTCGCAGAGTATGGTCGCCTCCATGTGGGTCAAACCGTGCCTAAAAAGAGATGTTAATTGTGTAACAAGTTGTGCAATCATAATCAGTCAAATAATTACAACAAAGTAAAATGAAGTCAAAAAATACTTTGCCACTCCGAGCAGTAAGTCTCTGTCGTGCTTGCCCGATATCCACCAGTGCGGGAGATCCGACGAGGGTTGGCACATGGCCAACCTGTTCTCGAGTTCGGGATGGGGCAGCACCCTCTCCCTGATCCGGCAGAGGAGTTCAATGCGGGCCAAACACCTGGAGGCTCTTTCCTCGGTGATGTGCTCCACTACCAGGTCGGAATTAAAGGAGGCTGGAAGAAAGAGGGTGGGTGTATTACAAAAATAAATCATGGTATATCTTGGAAACATATCATTGACCCGTAGAATCATTCAAACATCACAGAACTCTCAAGAGGAATTCCCCCAACAGTCTGACCAATAGGACGGCACAGCACGTCATCGTCGTCTTGGCAACAAATCGCTAGTCGACTACAAAACAACGTGGACTCACGATCGTCGAGAGTAGCTCCTGTCGGTACGACCGCAGCATCTCTGCCATTGTTGTTGTTGTTGTTGTTTCTCTTGCAGACCTTATTGCACATGACGATGAAGGCCTTGTAGTACTCGGTCAACGTCTCGTCGAACTTTTTGTCCAGATGTCCCAGGCTGCGGAATCGATTCCACCCAAACTCCAGGGTCTTCGGGTCTCTTTCCACCCCGAAGGAGGAGACCAGACGGTAGAACTCCGCCTCCTCACGTCTGGACCAGCGACTGATTCAACGAGGTAACGAGATCATGTTAGCAAAACAATGATAAAAAAGGTAGCTTTCAAAGCTCCATTGAATTAACAACAGATTTGCCAGATATATTATTATAAATTAATAAAAATAATCTTGTTTAAAGATAATGACTGTAGTCTATTTTTAATATAATTCCTTTTTAATTGCAAATAACTAGATGCAAAACTGAACACAGGTAAGTAGGTCATGCTCTAAAGAAGGTCAGACAGGAGAGGACAGAAGAGAAAAGGGGTTGGGATCGTTATCATGCACGTCACACTACATCACACTAGGCACTGATAAAGAACAACACAAACATATCACATCAATGCAACAACCAATAAATACGATAGCATCAACGATGACGATGACGGCTGCAACAAGCTATAGCCCTCTGTAAGTACACTCAAAGCCATTAATTGAAATCCAAATTCAATTCATAATATTTATGGCAACCCGGTTTTTACAAATCCAGGTCAACTTGATTGACTTCGTCGTCGGCATCTCGTAATCATCACCACAATCCTCCTGAATACATCGACATCATCATTCTAGCATACTTTCTGCAGCATCACCATCTAATGGCTCGACTTTTTACACAGCTGCTGTTAGTAACAACAAAACTCGACAACACCTCCTCACAGCGAATGGTGACATTCTAAAATGCACTCCTTCAGTTGCGATCGGAACGCAAGACAACGACAAACAGTGCCAGGCACCTAATGCAAGCCAAATGACAACATGCTTGTCGCGTCCCCGTCGAGTGCATTCTTAATGCATTCTTAATGCATTCTTAATGCACTCGACGGGGACGCGACACGAGCAAATACGACGACGTTTAAGCGATGTTTCCATTCGGGATGCTGTGAAAACGAACGCATGCAGGAACATTCGCCTCGACACAACACATCGACTACGTCGGGCTCCCGACACGACACGGTCGAACGATTGCATGCGACGACATTCATCTTACGTGGACGTCCAGTGTGGCAAGACGTTCCCGCACGAGGCCACGAGACCTGTCGCCATGGTCACCAGGGGCGACGAGGAGGCGAGAGGGGAGGAGGAAGGTCTGTGGAGGGAGTGCGACGAGAGAGAAGACGACGACGACGGGGAGAGGTTGTGCGGGTGGTAATGATAATGATGTTGATCGAGAGATGTAACGTACTTCTGCAGTGCGGCCTTGCGGGCGATCTCCCTTTCCTTCATTATCTGGTCGAACTGCTCCCTCTTTTGGATCCTCTGTTTGAAGATGTTTGTGAGTTGTAAAGTGAATTTTATTGTTGTTAATATTTCTTAGACGTTGATAAACAACAAAATCACAAAATTAAGGAACTTGATTGATAATTTGCTGAATAACACGACGAATTATTCACATCGTCACCATGGCTACATTCGCCATCGTGACAAAAGAGCCTTGCTCGTTCCATTTCCACGAAAATATTCTCATCAGCCCACCTTTTCTCGTTGCTCCTGTCTGAGCAGCTCCTTCTTGTGGAGTTTCTGGTAGGCCGTGATGATTCGCCTCAGACGCTGGTTCAGGTCGGACACTCCGGGAAAGGGGAGTTGGCCTGCTGCGGCTGCTGCTGCCATCGATTCTGGTTGCGGAGACAATGTTTAGGTCGATACTTGACTATCATAATAATCATCATCATCATAATCACCATCATCAACACCATAAATGTCATCACAATCATAAACTCCGCAATCATTATCATCATAAACACCATAATGATCATAAATGCCATAATCATCACCACATTCATCATCATCATATACATCATAATCATCATCATAAACACCATAGTTATCATCATCATCACCATATTCATCATCATAATTCAGCCTCACCTGGATTATCGAACGGCAGTTGTTCCCTCTTGGGCGGCTGGTTCCTTCCCCTCTTCTTCGGCTTTTGCATGGAGTCTGTGTCCTCATCATCATCATCATCCCTGCTTGGTAATTGTAATCATCAGTGGTTGCTACTAGGGACGGTCAGGAAGTATTTAATGACGACGCGTTCGATTTACAGTGCCCAATTATGGGTCTCTATTATTAATAGTGTTTGTATTTTACTTGGATTTGTTGATAATTGTTATGTAATTTCATGCAAGATTAGTTAATTTAATTTTCCATTCGATGTTTAAACGTTTGGACGTAGGAGTTATTTATGCTTTTTTTGCCAATATATTACTACCGTTATCGGCACAGAGTTTACTTTATTATATGACATTATCATGGATTTAAACAAAATACTATTACAAACTCATGTTTATCAAGTCATAATATTATTATTGTTGTTGTTATCATCACCATCATAATCATTATCAACACATCATCAGTTTAAAAAAAAAATATTAAAAACAACCTCATTTCCTTGTCATGTTTATCGAGTGGTAATATTATTGTTATTATTATTATTATTAATACTAATATTATTATTATGCTCACTAACATCATTATATTACATCACTAATTCAAACTACAACTTATTACAACCTCATTTCCTCGTCATCATCATGCTCATCGATGTCCGTTATACTGCTGGCTGCTGCATCCTTTGGCGGAGGTCCACAGCGACTCAGGAAGCAGAGGGAGGAGTCGAGCCTCATCTGGGCGTACCTCTCGTATCCTATTGGATGCATTTGAATTTTAGCTGACCAATCCATGCTCGATAAATAAACAGCAAATTTTTTTCAATAAATATTTTAATTGCTTTACTTCATTTCATTTCATTCCATTCACATACCGTGCTTGAAAACGCCGACGAGCATGCACTTGTCACAGTCACTGTCCCACCAATAGGAGGGCAGGTCGGACTCGATGTGTGGCACCATGATGTCCACCTCGCTGAAAGACAATGTCGACGATTATGATTGTGATGACGACAACTATTACGATCGCGATGACGACGACGATGATGAGAGTGATGACTGAGTAATGGCACTGTCAATGATGGTGACAGACGATGCTCGCACGGTACTTAAGGACAACCTGCTGTGTGCTCCCGACAGGATCTTGTCCGCCTGATTGCCAATGATCGTGTGCTTCAGGTAGAAGAGAAGCCTAATCCTCAGTAGTACCCTTGAAACATTACAACGATCATCATCAGTACCTTCATCCATCAACAGGTGATTGTTATCTACCTGCCTATTATCTATCAACCAATCAATCAGAAACTCGAAGAATAAACCAACCTGTTGGCATGTCTTTTGAGGTGCTTTTTATAGCTGGGGTCGGAAATGAACCTATCCAGGTCAAGGTCAATCTTCTTAAGGTCGCCGTCGAACTTTTTCGCCGGGGACTCGACGACCTTTTTGTTTGAACCCCTCCGACCTTTACGACCTCTGGGCACGGGAGCCGAAAGACCTGTTCGGTGAAGGAAGATTGAATTTGAAATCGTAATTTGAAATCATAATTTGTATCATAATTTGAAATCATAATTTGTATCATAATTTGAAATCATAATTTGTATCCTAATTTGAAATCATAATTTGTATCATAATTTGAAATCATAATTTGTATCATAATTTGTACAATAATTTCTATTAAATTCAAGGTTATGGAAGTGCAATTTCAGACACAAAAAAGGCGGTTGAAAATAGTTTGCATATGTTGACTTGTTGTCATAAATTACACGGATTAACTCTGAATATCCTTTCAAAATGAGCAAGAACTGAATTGATAATTTCATACTCCAACTCGAGTAATTACCATTAAGAAACACTTAAGCAATCTTAAAATGCCATGTCAAGTGATGTCACTGCCAGCGATAAGAGCATCGTATTTATTGCACATTTATTGCGAATAAATTTATGCGCAGAGTGAATGTCTACGAGTTATCCTCCAAAGTACCCGAGTGGTTGTGGCAGTTGATCTCCATGCCATCCTCGGATGGAGAGATGAGGTCGTAGATGAACATCTTTATCTTGTCGTCTCCGTCATAGTGCTTCAGACTGTACAGCAGCTGTTGGCAAGGTCGAGGTGAGGTTATTTTTAGAAGCAAATAAGGTCGAGGCAAAGTTATTTTTAGAAACAAACACAAGAAGCAAGCATCTTCCGGTTATCAGCTAATTACTAACTAAACTAGTCACAGTTGTTGGTATTAAAAATAAAGATCAATGTCATCATCATCTCCACCATCATTCAACAATACAAGACACCACTGTTAAGAGCGAACGTGGACTAACAATGGCCCTGGTGATGTTGCGAACATCCTCCTCATTCAGCTTCCTCTTGAACCTCCCGTGCTCCAGGATCGTGCTCCATCTGCCCCATCTGGAAATATTCATTCAGAACTTCATGATGATGATTACAATAGATACGATGTGGATGGTATAGAATGTAATTGTAGCAGCAATTATAGGAATGTTCCAGAAATTATTGCAAGTCATTGATACCAGTCACGATTGCCTTCGAATATTAAACTTCTTCGCTAATTAGTACCAAATAGATTCTGTGATGTTCCAGAAAACAACTATTTATTAAACAAGTCCAAACTCGTCCGACTACACATAACTCCATCGCCGACGACGACAACAACAACAACACGGCAGCATACCCGAATACAAGGATGCACTTTTCCACGTTGTAGCACTCGTTCCTGGTGTACTTGAGTTTCGGTTGGTTCTCGTCGTCTTCGAGGTTCTCGTCCGTCCCCTCCTCCCCGAGGGCATCCCCCTTCCTGCCCTTCCGACCTCCCGAACCCTTCCCGGATCCTCGGTTGTCGTCGTCGTCGGATCCGCTGGACTCGAGGTCGGACATGTGGACCGGTTCGTCCTGCTTTCCGTAGCGGGAGACTTGGCGCCTTTGCCTTGGCATCTCGATTATCAGTGCATTCTGTGGTGAATGTAATATAGAATATGTAATCATTGTGGCTATGCATCTCGATTATCAGTGCATTCTGTGGCGAATGTAATATAGAATATGTAATCATTGTGGCTATGCATCTCGATTATCAGTGCATTCTGTGGTGAATGTATATAGAATATGTAATCATTGTGGCTATGCATCTCGATTATCAGTGCATTCTGTGGTGAATGTAATATAGAATATGTAATCATTGTGGCTATGCATCTCGATTATCAGTGCATTCTGTGGTGAATGTAATATAGAATATGTAATCATTGTGGCTATGCATCTCGATTATCAGTGCATTCTGTGGTGAATGTAATATAGATATGTAATCATTGTGGCTATGCATCTCGATTATCAGTGCATTCTGTGGTGAATGTAATATAGAATATGTAATCATTGTGGCTATGCATCTCGATTATCAGTGCATTCTGTGGTGAATGTAATATAGATATGTAATCATTGTGGCTATGCATCTCGATTATCAGTGCATTCTGTGGTGAATGTAATATAGAATATGTAATCATTGTGGCTATGCATCTCGATTATCAGTGCATTCTGTGGTGAATGTAATATAGAATATGTAATCATTGTGGCTATGCATCTCGATTATCAGTGCATTCTGTGGTGAATGTAATATAAATATGTAATCATTGTGGCTATGCATCTCGATTATCAGTGCATTCTGTGGTGAATGTAATATAGAATATGTAATCATTGTGGCTATGCATCTCGATTATCAGTGCATTCTGTGGTGAATGTAATATAGAATATGTAATCATTGTGGCTATGCATCTCGATTATCAGTGCATTCTGTGGTGAATGTAATATAGAATATGTAATCATTGTGGCTATGCATCTCGATTATCAGTGCATTCTGTGGTGAATGTAATATAGAATATGTAATCATTGTGGCTATGCATCTCGATTATCAGTGCATTCTGTGGTGAATGTAATATAGAATATGTAATCATTGTGGCTATGCATCTCGATTATCAATGCATTCTGTGGTGAATGTAATATAGAATATGTAATCATTGTGGCTATGCATCTCGATTATCAGTGCATTCTGTGGTGAATGTAATATAGAATATGTAATCATTGTGGCTATGCATCTCGATTATCAGTGCATTCTGTGGTGAATGTAATATAGAATATGTAATCATTGTGGCTATGCATCTCGATTATCAGTGCATTCTGTGGTGAATGTAATATAGAATATGTAATCATTGTGGCTATGCATCTCGATTATCAGTGCATTCTGTGGTGAATGTAATATAGAATATGTAATCATTGTGGCTATGCATCTCGATTATCAGTGCATTCTGTGGTGAATGTAATATAGAATATGTAATCATTGTGGCTATGCATCTCGATTATCAATGCATTCTGTGGTGAATGTAATATAGAATATGTAATCATTGTGGCTATGCATCTCGATTATCAGTGCATTCTGTGGTGAATGTAATATAGAATATGTAATCATTGTGGCTATGCATCTCGATTATCAGTGCATTCTGTGGTGAATGTAATATAGAATATGTAATCATTGTGGCTATGCATCTCGATTATCAGTGCATTCTGTGGTGAATGTAATATAGAATATGTAAACATTGTGGCTATGCAACTGGCTTTAATCAAATAAATGAGGAATGTTATGTGAATGTGCTAAATGTATATTTCATTTAAAGTATTGCTCCATCAAGACATCATGCAGTGCAGCCATTGCTTTCATAATGAGATAAACGTTTTAAGAGAATATTAATCAATACTAGGAATGATCGTCAGACTTCAATGAGAAAAGAGTTGAACACATGTGGAGTTTAAATCACTAGACAATGACTTAACTCCTTCAGTATTAGCATGGCTGGTGTCATCATTTGATCTCCTACTTATAACTTAACAACCATCATTATCACCATCATCATCATCATCATCATCACAAGTTGTGATTCACAACCACCACAATCATCATCACCATCATCACAAGTTGTGATTCACAACTACCATAATCATCATCATCATCATCACAAGTTGTGATTCACAACTACCATAATCATCATCATCATCATTGCCACAAGTAACCTTGTCCTTGCTGTCAGCCGCAGACAGGAGTTGATCGACATCGAGGTCAGCCTTCTTCGCCCACTTCTGCCAGAACTGCGGATCGTCGACGTCGATGTCCATCCTGTTCGTCGACAGAGAGAAACTGGCCTTGGCAAATGTAGAGCCCTTGACACCAGCTTGTACCTAGAGGAGGGTCAAATAGGGTCAGTTATGGGGTCACTGTCAAACCGAGTGGGTGGTCCGGGGTGACCGCGGTCATCGTAGTATTGGTACCCACCTGTACGACTTGGGTCCTCCTCTGCAGGATGTGGTCGATGTCCTCCTCGCAGAAGTCATTACCCGTCGAGTTGTCGTCGTCCATCAGGGCTCCGTATGCTCCTTTCTTCAGCAGGTCCTCAATCTCTTTCTTGGAAAGCTGGTTCTGTGATGATTATAATCATGGTGGTGGTGATTATGATTGATTAAAACATTGACATGCTTAATAGGATTTTGTCACAACTTGATGACCCACATGCTTTCGCATATGCAATAGTCTCTCGAAGTGAATAGAAAGCATGTTTGTGATTGTGTGCAGAATATCAATAATAATAATAATAATAATAATAATAATAATAATAATAATAATAATAATAATAATAATAATAATAATAATAATATAAATAATTGTAATTGCATTTTAATAAAACTAAAAACAAATGCAAATGAATTCGTAAAGTGAGAATTTCATCGATCCGTGTACTGACTGAACCATTCAAGTCTTTCGGGCCCATGGATTGGAGGACGGCCTTATCGAGACCCAGTTTGAGGGAAGCCCTGTCGAACATTTCCCTCTCGTAGGTGTTGCGTGTGATCAGTCGATAAACCTTAACCGATTTCTGCTGTCCAATCCTATGGCATCTGGCTTGAGCCTGAGTTTCATGAATATTAATAAAGATCAATACTAAGATTACATTGATATATGAAGGTCAATCTAATGGATGGCTGGTTAGGATTTAGGTGTCTGTTCGCAGATGTGGTTGTGGTGATGATGTTTATGTCTTCGATGAAACTTTGAAATGAATTTGTAGGCATTCTCGCTCACTTGCAAGTCATTCTGGGGATTCCAGTCGGAATCGTAGATGATGACGGTGTCGGCAGCCGTCAAATTTATGCCCAGACCACCTGCTCTCGTGCACAGCAGGAATATGAACCGGTCAGAATCGGGTTTGCAGAATCTGTCGATGGCCTCCTGCCTCAGACTGCCTCTGATTCGGCCGTCGATCCTCTCGTATAAATACCTACGTGGACGAAAACGATGTGACGTTCGTTAAGGGTTTAAATACCTACGTGGACAAAAACAATGTGACGTTCGTTAAGGGTTTAAATACCTACGTGGACAAAAACAATGTTTAATGCCTGAGAAGACAAAAATAATTATGACAGAAACGATGTAATTTAATGTTGAGGCTTTAAAAAAAGAAAAGCCATTAATGTATTCTTCATTCATTCCACAAAAAAATATCAAGGATCATCAGACTTCAATGAGAAAAGAGTTGAACACATGTGGAGTTTAAATCACTAGACAAGGACTTAACTCCTTCAGTATTAGCATGGCTGGTGTCATCACTTGATCACAAATTAAATAATTATAATCACCATTGTTGGTTCAGTATTTTTCGTAAATAAATAATAAAGATATAACAAAAAATCATCATTGTGCGTTATCACAATTTCTTAATAAATAACAATAAATAATAACAATGATGCTAGCAGACATGTGATCTACACATACGATGATGGTCTACTCACTTCTTGTAGATGAGATAGTCCTCAAGGACGTCCAATACCCTGATCATCTGCGAGAAGATGAGTACCTTGTGCCCGTCTGCCTTCAGCTTCGGCAACAGTTTGTCGGTCAGGACGAGCTTTCCGGACGCTTGGACCATGGTGTGGAACAGCCTCTCACTGTCCTGGGGGGCATGGCTGACTTGGAACTCTTCCAGTATGGCATCTTCGGCTCCTGAATATTTAGAATGTATAACTGCATCATCGATGGTATTATCATAATGGAGAAGTAAAATATTCCCGATTGACCCAATTAATGAGGATAACATAAAAAATAACAAATATAATAAACCAATACAAAATAATACATATTAACACACTGAGAGACCTTTCAATTTCAATTCAAAACACGTCGCACATCGTTGCACGTCAGTTCTCACCGTTGATAAGGAACGGATGATTGCAGCATTTCCTCAGCTCCATCATGGTGTTCATGAGAGTCGGAACGCTGGCATAAGAACCGCCTCTGGCGAGGAAGGCAAAGTTCCTCTCCAGAATGGCCCTGTAGTACTTCTTCTGTACATTGGTCAGCTCCACCTCGATGATCGTCTCCTCCTTCGGTGCGAGACTCTTTTCCACGTCTTCCTTCAATCTCCGCAGCATCACCGGCTTCAGCAGCTGCATTTGAATGACAACAAAACGATCAATTTATAACAAATATAATGAAATCATGGTGAGATAATTTCTCAAGTCAGTTATAAATTTAAATGGTATATTACAAACGGTTTACTCAAAGTACAAGAAACCATGCTCGAAACGAGAAATCCTCGTTCCCCTCAATAGCAACTGTCGGTCGCAGACATCCAGAAATATGACCGGCCGTGCACATCATTGTAAACTTGTCAACAAAATCCTCACCGATTTCAGCTTCTCCACTTGGGTGTCGGTCTCCAGTTTCCCGAACTCCATCATGAAGGCCTCCGAGGAGACGAATTGTTTCGGCTCCAGGAAGCTGAGGAGGCTGAACAACTCTTCCACATTGTTCTGGAGAGGTGTTCCAGTCAAAAGAAGTCTATGTTCCTGTTAGATTACAATGAGTAATCCTTGAATATCACTATCAGCATCGTCAAGAGGTATCATCATCATCATCATCATCATCATCAGCAGTAGCTATAGCGTCACCAAGAGACATGATCAGCAACATCATCATTACTATTATCAGTAGTTTACATTGTGATGTTATTATATGAGATCATCAGATGCTATTGAGAAAAGAGTTGAACACATGTGGAGTCTAAATCACTAGACAGTGACTTAACTCCTTCAGTATTAGCATGGCTGGTGTCATCATTTGACCATTCCTAAAGGTTTACTAAATCTACTAGTTACTAGTTCACTTAATAAATTTATTCTATTAGTAGAAGTAGTAGTAGTCAAATTCTTATTCTTATAATCGTTTCTATTCATTATCAACATAATCATCATCATCATCATGATCATCAGTCGGTGAGAAACAGTTGAACTCATGTGGAATCCCAATCACTAGACAATGATTTGAACTCCTTCAGTATTAGCATGGCTAATGTCATCACTTGATCATCTACTCATTCATCTCCACCATCATTACCACCATCTTCACCACCACTATCATCATCATCATCATCATAACTACCACCATAACCATCATCACCATTAATAACAACAATCACTACTACAACAATACAAAAATACAACACCATTTTCAAACAAACAGTCTCATCACAGCGATAAAGTATTTATTGCTTACAATGTCAATACTGTTGAGTCCCTGTAGCAGTTTGCAGTTCCTGTTCTTGAGCCTGTGTGCCTCGTCGATGACGGCGATCCTCCAGTCGATCTGCTTCAGCACGTCGAGGTCGCTGATGATGACCTCGAAGGTCGTGATGAGTGCGTTGAACTTGTACACTCCGCTCATCCGCTTGCCCTGCGTGCGGTGGAGATGATGATGATGATGATGATGATGATGATAGCAGATGTCGTTACATTGGAAAATGATGCAATGATGTTTTTATTGGAGCAAGTATATGTGTAAGCACTTATCGTTCTTATAAATGAATATATTATTATTATCATTATATCACCATAATCATCAACATGATCATCAGTATTGCTAAGTAACCCAGTCAACAAATGAATCTCAACTGATCACCATCAAAGCAAATCAAACTCGTTCATGTCAACTTTAAATTTATCAACACAATACAGGCTGTCGTCAATAAATATTTCTATAATCAAGAACATCAATGATGATCATTCAATTCGATCAAACTCCGCAAGCCAACCTTGGCATCCCTGTAGTACATCTCGTACTGCTGTAGCATACTTCTGCTGGCATTGGAGCCATGGTAGACCACCACATTGAGATCGGTCCAAGCTTCAAACTCCCTCTGCCAGTTGGCGATGGTGGAGAGGGGAACGATGATCAGGAACGGACCTCGGATCCCGTAGCGTGACACCTCTTCCACGAAGGTGATGCTCTGGATGGTCTTCCCAAGACCCATCTCGTCTGCCAGTATGCAACTCTGCCTGGAAAAGAACACGTGGAAAGTGGTATTGTAGTGTCACTGCTTATTATTTATTTATTAATTAATTAATTTATTTATTCATTCACTCATTTCTTTAAAGTCCATTGCACAACTAAGGTGATTAGAATTACAGCACCTCTGCCAATAGAATTTTGTTTAAAATGGACTGAATATATTAATAAAGTTAGTGGCTTAACTAACTATTGAAGGTTGTTTAACAAACTAAGGTATCATCAGACTTCAGTGAGAAAAGAGTTGAACACATGTGGAGTCTAAATCACTAGACAATGACTTAACTCCTTCAGTATTAGCATGGCTGGTGTCATCATTTGATCGTTAATTCGTTATAACCGCTTAACGTGTCAACCTATGACAGTGTCTGCATTGTCGTCGTCCTTACATCAGCCACATGTAATTAGTATTATTACTATCAGGTGTTACTGTGCATTTGGCAAATTAGCATTGTGATCATCAGTAGTTGAGAAATAGTTGAACTCATGTAGAATCTTAAATCACTAGACAATGACTTTCAACTCCTTCAGTATTAGCATGGCTAATGTCATCACTTGATCACCCATCGCCACTATCATGTCATTATCATCATCGCCACTATCACGTCATTATCATCATCACCATGACTACAGCTGAAGCTTATTTACCAAACTGATAAAAATATCAACCTCACAGTAAATCAAATGAACATGCAAATAAACTAAAAATCCAATAACTAGTTTAGCATTTACAGCCTATTTTAAATGCTCATCAGATGCTATAAAGTTGCTTAATTCAATATTTCTCATTTCTCATCTTTAAATAAGCATTATCATCATCATAATCACCATTGACACCATTTTGCTCAGAATATTAGATAAGGACAGCACACAAAGAGCATGACTTGCATGAAAATAGATTTTTAAATTTTTATGATTTTACAAAAACTATGACATTTTTTTTAAATTTTAGCTAGCACAAGTTACTTTGCAAGTCAAATGCGTAACAGAGTCGATTCCGCATCGATGGCCATCGCCAGTCTCGTATTTCAAATAAAGGCAACAACAACAGACAACATGATCAACAACAACAAACAACACAATCAACAACAACAAACAACATGATCAACAACAACAACAGATACCACGGTCAACAACACACATGTGTCGAAGCACTCACTTGTTGAAGTAGCTGAATGTCAGCCAGTTTAGTCCCTCGAGCTGGTACTCCCTGAGCGTGTTGCCGTTCTTGTACTGCGGGCATTCCTCGTGCGACTTCCACTCGTTTGCTGAGGGTCTGGGCTTGTGCTGGGTAGCAACATGAATTGGAGTTTTAATGACTGGATGTCTTAGTCAGCCATGTAGCCAACACATGCACGCAGTTGTGCAATATTGTTTCGCCAGGTTGGATAATAGAAGTAAAAGGAGGAAATATTGTAGGTCTAGTGACTCATCAATTAATTAAAAAATTAATTAAATGAATGATGACAACTAATTAGTAATAATAAACATGAGGTTAATAAATAATTCATGAGGTTTTCATTACCTCCCTCTCATGCTCTGGCGGTGGATCTTTGAATCTCAAGAAGGCTTCGGCCTGCATAATAAATTAATAATATTAATGTAATTACTATATTATTGTGTCTTAGATTGAGTAATGAATGTTATTAATGGATGTTATTATCGCCTCGTTGCATAACGCGTCATACACCATCGAGCCATCAAGATTAAGTACATTCCGGTGTTCATCCTGACCGTTCCATTAATACCACTTGCCCGATGGATCTATGTTCCATGGTCCCCCTCGTTATACGGGGCACTGGACACCCTTTTAACAACCATGAGCCATCTAATTAAAAGCTTCCCTTCCCATGATCTTATAATCTTCTAGTTATGAAGTGGACATTAATAAATCGCGCACCTTCTGCTTGTCTACATCTTGTGCCAGTTCCCAAGTGCTCTCTTCATAGGGGAGCGCTCGCCACTTGACCATATAGTGGGTCGTTTCCTCCCCTGTCATGGGATCTGTGGCCACGGACAAGTCCAAAACTCTGTCCACCTCGACGTAGTCAGGGTTGAAATAATCATCTTCATCGACCTGTAATTATAATTATTATTATTATATTATAATTAGATTATTATTATAATCATTATTATATTATAATTAAAATAAAATGCAAAAGAGACTCCCTCAAAACCATGGCTTCCCGCGACCGATCTCACCTGCTCGAAGAAACTGTTTTGCTGCTTGACTTTAAACCTCTTGATCTTCTGAACGACTCTTTTGTCTCCCTGCTCCAACTCGTCTGCCGATTTCCACTCGCAATGGAGGTACGAGCTGGAAGCACAAGGGGGAAAAATGAATTCTTCGAAAATCAGGTTACATCGCGTCATGCAAAATAACAATAAGTTAAGAAATAAATTAGACAAAAAAATCCCAACAAATGATTTCTGTCGAAATTCGTAGCAACAACGTGCAACGATGTCGACGATCACCGTGGCTTGACGTTTCAATGACCTATTGATACAATATTTTGACAATGGGCTATTTTCATTTGAATAGAATCTTTTGTTGTATTTTATAACTCTGTGTCTTTTGAAAAGGACATAAAATACTCGTCAACGTTACATTCATCGATTCCAGCTAACTTGCGTGCCCGAGAGCACCTACCGAACCCTAACGACTTAGAGAGAATAATCTACTCAACATTCAGCAAATTAGATTCATGTTCGCAGAACCCAACGAATACCAAACAGGCAGACGGACTCACAAGTTCTTAAATTTCACGTAGAACATTTCCACTTCTTCCTCCTTTTCCTCTTCTGCTTTCACCTCCTCTGGTTTTCCCGCCTCGACGTTGTCGTCTGTCTCCATCTTCGTCTGGTCCTGCTCGTCTGATTCCGTTTTGTTTTTGCACTGAAACGACAAATTAAGAAAAAATGACTTAGTCACGGGCACTCATCGACACAACTTTCAGCTCCTATGCACGTTAATATCGTTGTCATCGTGATTTATTATCAAAATTAAATTCAATAATCCCGAACGACATCGTCGCGTCAACATTTATTTTTATTTTTATTTTTTTTTTTAGAAATGAATCTGAATTCTATTCTTAGTCGAGCACAATCTCATCCAGTTCATGAGAACTGAGTCGAGCACGTACGTCTCTGCTATCATAAGCAGTGAGTCCACCATTAGCATTACATAACTGCCTAACAATTAAAGCAAATGTTGGGATTGCCAATCATCATCATCATCATCATCCTCGTTGTTGTTGTCATCACTGCCATCATAACCATCATCATAGTCATCATCGCCGTGGCAACTCACCCGACGAACCTTCCTCTTGACAATCTTTGACCCCAATACTTTATCCACAATCTGAGTGTCGATGTCCCCCTTGTACTCCTTCAATTTAAACTTAATTAATCAGAACGAGTTCCAAAACTTTCGTAACTTTCAACAGCATTTTTTGGGAAACTCTTCGAACCTCAAACAACACTGCACTACTGCCGTTGTTGTTGCTGTTGTTGTTGTTGTTGTTGTTGTTGTTGGCATTGGCATCGACGGTGTCATCTTCCGATAGGCTGAGGTCCTGATCGCACATGTACTTGAGTCTCTTCGTGTTGCGACCGCTCCGACGCTTCTGCGGAGGGAAACAAAGGAAGCTTAACTAAAATTAATTAATTAATTAATTAATTAATTAATTAATTACGGAGAGAAGAGCCTTCGCATTCATCCTTTCAAAAAATTATTTCCTTGCAACCTCCTCGAATCAAGAGCCGACGTTTCTAAAATCTGGGAATGTACTCACGTTGAGATTGTCGTCGTCTGAGAAATCTTTGGCAGATGTTTTCTCCATGTCCGAGCCAGAGTAAGAGGTCTTCTTCTTCTTCTTGCTCTTGAACATCGTCGGCAGAGGCCTGCAAACGACATCGTATAACCGTTACAACTCTATGCAAACGACATCGTATAACCGTTAAAACTCTATGCAAACGACATCGTATAACCGTTACAACTCTATGCAAACGACATCATATAACCGTTACAACTCTATGCAAATGACATCGTATAACCGTTAAAACTATATGCAAACGACATAGTATAAGCGTTAAAACTCTATGCAAACGACATCGTATAACCGTTAAAACTCTATGCAAATGACATCGCATAATTGTTAAAACTCTATGCAAATGACATTGTATGAACATTAAAACTCTGCAAACAATCACATAACTATTGGAACTGAGGCAAGAAAAGAAACCCCAGAAGCATAATATGATTTTATGCAAACTATCAGGAAATAGACGAGTCAGTAATATAATGCAATACGACTACTAGTACTAAGAAACAAGATTACTTTTTCTTCTTTGACTTTGGTTTGACAGGTATTTTCTGTTTCCCTTCCCTGACTGGAGTCGTGGCCAGCCCTAAATTGTCGCTGGACGGCTCGCTGTAGCAGGCCGGTTCGTCCATGGCCGACGTCCCGACAACGTTAGAAGTGTCCGTGAGATTCTGCGCGTACGCCGTGATGGGGTCGGAGGTCTCCACCGTGGAACTGACCTCGTTCACTCCCTCCATCATCTTCGACTTTTTGTCGGTCTTCTTCTTTGTCCTCTTCTCGCCCGACTGAAGCTGTAGCTTCATCAACCTGTTGGCTTCCTGTTCCTCAGGGGTTTTGCTCTTCTTGGGGGTTTTTGGCCGTTTACTGGCAGAACCTTCTGCCTTGACGTCCTTGGACTTTTTGGCTTTCTTTGATTTCACCGTGCTGGAGTCGGACGAGAAAGCATCGATGCCCTCTGCGACTGCCAGATAGCCGGACACGCCTCCCATTCCGTCCGGTTCCAGGGACGACGTGGGTACGTTCTCTATGCTGTCCTCGGAATCTTTCTTCTTCTTCGACTTCCTTGGTCTCTTCGGTTTCAATTCCCCGTCGATTTCATTAGAAGCCTTTCTTTTCTTCTTGTTTGTCGCCCCCATGTCGCCTTGTTGGGGCATCGCGGAATGCTGCTGCATCGGCGGCGGTCCGACCGGCATCATGCCGGGGGTCATCCTCTCTAGGGTGGATGGCTGGAATGGGTCGTCAGACGATGGAAAATGAAGCTGCTGGAGGAGTTGAGGCTGAACCTGGGGCGCCTGCGGGTAGGGCAGCGATTGTCCGGCCACGTACACGTCGGAATCGAAGTCCACGCAACTCCGTAAAAGAGGAGGAGGGGGTGTAGAGAGGGTGGCTTCGTCATCTTCCACGTTCCCCAGTTGCACGAGTGTGCCGGGATTAGACGACATCATGTCCTCGGTGCCGGGCGAAACGAGCTCGCCGACCAGGCCGGAACCGGAGGAAGCGGGATTGAACTGCCCGTGCAGGCCTTCCACGTCCATGTGGGGAAGATGATACTGTTGCTGTTGCTGGTGCAGCTGGATGGACTGTTGCTGCTGTGATTGTTGAGGATTCGGCTGTCTGTATGCATAAGGTGAGAGCTGAGGTGCTTGGACGCTGCCAGGCCTCGACGGATTGTCTGATGTCAGCTTTGGCATTTCCATCTGCAATAAAATGTCAAGGGAACTCATCATCAATTCGGGACATTCTGTTTTGCATTTACGAAAGATAATAGCTCACGTTCGACGAGTACGACGTGCACCCCGTAAGCTCGCCGAGCATCACAATCATCACCGTACCAGGATCCACGCACCTAGCAGTGCCAGATAAAATGGACACACCACTTAGCACGATGATGAATGTGGCAACTACCGAAAACCACTCAGCCACCACTCAGACGAGTGGATGTGGAGCGCATTAGGTCTTCCAACGTTACTCCGACAACGCAAACCGATGCTTAAAACGGCTTTCGTTACACAAGGAATTTTAAAAATCTAAAGCAAATGATTAAATGGTTTTAAGCCGAGCCGCTCCATAAACCGAGCACCGAATGCTCTTCAGTATCTAATTAGGACAAACTCCTCGTTGGTTCGGAGGCCATTAGAATTCAGGAGGAATAAGTAACCCGAGAAGCAGAAAATACGGAAAATAAGAGATTAGCATTCGAAATTGACTACTCACCATCGACTGGGGTGATGAAATTTTGACTTGGAGCATCTGGTTTGACTGACTGGAATACTGCTGAGACATGATGGGCATCGAAGGGCTCTGTTGTTGCATCTGTTGCTGCTGTTGTTGTTGAAGAAACCTCATTCGCTGTTGTTGTTGCTGTGACTGGGGAGGAGTGGGGGAACTCTGCACGACCCCGGACTGTTGCTGTTGAGGCTGAGACGGGTCCGCGGTCGGCTGTTGACGATCCTCGGGCTGATCCGAAGTCTGCGACAATTTCGGTTGTTGCAAAGTCGACTGCTGGGGCTCGCTCATCTGGAGCGGTGCGGTCGCACGATGCTGGGGTTGTTGGATCAGTTGCGGATTCAGAGTCGGAGGAGGGGGAGAATGAAGCTTCGGTTGATCGCCCGCAAACTGCTGGGTCTGCAGTTTCTGCTGTGGATGGAACTGCTGCTGAGGATGATGAGGCGACATCAACTGAGGAGGCTGTTGCTGGTAGACCTGTTGGGACTGAGAAGGGTACTGTTGGTGGCTAAAGTTCTGCTGCGGGGGTTGAGTAGCCTGGTGATGAAGCGTAGCCTGGTTGGTCGGCAGCTGAGGAGAAGCCATCTCGTTGTTGTTGCCGGCAGCGCTGTTGTGCTGTTGTTGCGACGACGGAGCAGGCGTCTGAGGCTGGAATTGTTGGGGCTGACTCAATTGCTGACTCGACTGCTGTTGAGAAGGTTGTTGCTGTTGCTGCTGTTGTTGTAGCTGTTGCGAAGGAGGGTGCTGGTGTTGAAGCTGCTGTTGTGGACCAACCTGTTGGGGAGGGAAGTGCTTCTGTTGCGATTGAGTCTGCAGATATTGTTGCTGGTGCATCTGTTGGTGAGGCATCATGTTATAAGATGGCGGAACACCGCCCTGGTTGGGGTTCGGCTGGTGGTAAGCCATGTCCCCCTGGAAATGAGGATTCATTTGTCGAGGGGGCCAATAGGCTTGGTTGTGCCCATACTGCATCTGACCCTGATAGCCCTTCATACCTTGTTGGGGACCTCCAGGAGACATCATTAAAGCCTGCTGATTCGAGGGAGGATACCCCTGCATACGGTACATTCCACCTCCGCCGTACTGTCCGCCGATCATGCCCCCGGGCATTTGATACTGCCCCGATACGTTCATTGCCATTTGGTGATGTCCCCCGGGTTGTTGTTGTTGTGGGGGTTGCATGGCAGAAGGGTCACCAATCTGTTGAGGGTGTATCCCTCCAGGATTCTGAGAATGGAATTGATTTCCAGCAGAGCCTTGTGAAGGTGGCTGTCCTGGGTTCATTTGCATATTTTCATTCCTAGAAGGCTGATCGCCTGCATTTTGTGAGTACATGTATTGCCCCGACGGTCCTTGCATCCTACCGCCTGGTATCATTTGCGATGGGATTCCTCTCGGAGATATCATTCCATGCTGGGGCATGTTTCCTTGCATCTGGGTGTAGTTGTGCATTCGTTGAGGCTGAGACACCATCCCAGAAGTTTCCCCATAACCCATACCACCCTGAGGGTACATGCCACCACTCATCCTTAAAGACTGTTGTTGAGGGCTGGCCAGATTTGAATGCCCAGGATAGGGTGGTTTATCTGCTGCTCCAGGGCTTTGATGACTCCAAACTGGATTTATACCCTGCCCTCCCCCCATTCTTGGTGGAGTGATATTTGTGGGAGCCTGCTGTTGGTTCCCATACCCATACATAGCACCTGGGTTCATTATCTGACCTCCTTGTCCATAAGCACCATATCCACTGTGTCCTGGTCTCTGAGAGATCATGTCATTCATCCCCGGTTTGTTCATGTTGCCATACTGGCCATACTGTGGTTGTCTTGTGTTCATTCCTTGAGGAACCCCTGGTCCCATTTGCCAGTATTGCTGCTGTTGATGTTGCATCTCCATCGGAACAGGAGGATAGTTCCCATTCCCCCTAATGTCTCCTATGTCATCCGTTTTCGTCAACTCCTCTAAAAAACTAGTTGTTCCCGTTCCATCCATTCCGTTGTCTTTTTTTCAACCATCGATAGTATTCAGAATCGCTTTACCTAACAGCATGCCTAAGATCGTTGAAACTGCAAGCAAAGAAATTCAAAAGTAAAGACAAGTAACAATAAATCGTCAAAGCTTTAGAAATATTCGCGGTCTTGAAAATACAATGAAAAACTTCGAGCGATATAATGTCCGCCGCACAAACCAAAATAAATAATTAACCATTGCCTAGGCTGAAACGCCTTTACGAATAAGAATGTACAAATCAATCACTCTATCGGCAAGTAAAATAGAAAAACATCCATTTTGGATAGTTCGATACACACTATCAGTATTCAGTACATTATGAAGAATGTAACACTCACACCGATTGGCCAGTGCGGAATTGGCATCCAATGGCTTTTCACAAGACAGTATGGCGAAATCCAAAACAATGTAAAAATTAACTTGAATTATAATTAATCAAAAGCTACGAAATTACGCCGGCAATAAGCTATCCTCTAATTGCATTCAAAAATTATTGATGATCGAAGAGAGTTCTGATCGTGCACTCAACATCATGGTTGTAAAGTGGCCGTCCAATGGTTGAGCTTGTAGCAGTGACTGTTTGACCTAATTTTCTGTGTGGTTATTGGCTATTGGCTAATAAAATGCCAAATAATATGGCGGTCAGCGTTGTTTAATCATTTATCATTAGCATATTGATTAATAAAACTAGTGTTAACTATATATTATCGATTGATTTTCGATAGCTATCAGTATTTTTAGAGTTTTAATTTTATAAAAATAAAATAAATTATGTGAACAAGATCGACTGGATATTTCTTTTATTTTTTGCTTTGATTTTGAAGACAGAAAATAGCTTTCTTTGTTAATATAATTTTTGCTTCTTTGCCCACCAGTTTGCTTAGTTCGTATTTTATAATGTTAATTTATTAAATTAACAGCACCTATGTCTATGCACTATTAAGGCAACCGTAAATTTTAACAAGAGTCAATCTCTTCTTTCAACTATATTTACTTTGAAATAATTACTCTCTTCAATAAACTGTATTTTAAGAAATCTTTGAATGTGCTTAAATTTTTGAAGTCTTTAAAACTTGATTATTGGTAACACCTAAATTTTGCGGCCTCCTTGCGATCGCTTTGAATTTCGCGTTTTCCATTAAAGCCGAATCTGCTATTTAATAATGGGTTCGTGAGAAATTGTTTGTCAGTTTTTTGCGGTGAAGGAAGTCTTCTTTATCATTTTAAGCTTCATTCATTTTGTGTTGTCAAAAGTATGAACAACTCGTTCAGAGTAATGGCCACGGTAAACAATGGTCGCCGGTAGGTGTGGTGTTTACTTGCATTCGTCAAACTTATGTACCACGCTATGTTTTAACATTATTTCCGAATGCAGATTTTTCTATCGTGAATTCGATCAAGACAATCCATTTTCGGAAAACGGCGAACTGAGCAGAAAAGCCGACTTAATCATCCAAAATTCATCATTTGGTGCTAAGAATTTAAAAGTTGTCGATCCGGATCTGGAACGAGGCATCGGCGACAGGAGTCCGGGACCCAGGTTCACCGACTTGACGTGCCAGGATGTTGATGCTATCCAGGAAGAAAGTTTTCCGGTGGTGATGCGTACGTTGGAGGTGGAGGATGCCTTGACAGCGGAAGAAGTGACACTAACGAAGAGGCGAAGTAAAATGAAGTGTTGCAGTGTACAATAGCTGTTTAATAATTTTGTGCAATCTGTTTGGAAATGCAAAATTTATGATTCGTTGAATCGATTTCTTGTAGCCATTTTCTTCTGTCAGTAAATTGTCTTATCTGTTAAAATGTCATTTGATTGTTTATGTCAATTGATGACAAGTTTGTTTGGTATGCCCTAGATTATACAATTATACAATAGTTGTTTGTTGTTTCTGCACAATTTCAAGTATTAATGTGCAATTTGTTCAGCATTTATCAGTTTTAAGCATTTTATAATTTTCTCATTTTGTCATCATTTCAAAACTCTTGCTGAGTAATTTAGCAATTCAGCTTGGCAGCACCTTAAAAAAGGAAAGCAGTTGTTTTAAATTTTTGTTTTGAGGTGTGTACACTTGAGTGATGGCTTCAATGTTCTCCTTTGAAATGGCATTTTTTTTCTTGATCCTAATTTTCTCTCAGGATTTTTTTGTTTGTTGAATGTTTGTTGTCCAAGGATGGCCTTAATTTGTGGACCTCAACGGAATCCAAAATAAAAATCAGACGCATTTGAAATGTTGCATTTCATTACATCAGATGTTCGTTCTCTCATCCTTGCTTCATCGGTTTGTGCCAACACCTGGAGAGAAATGGTTTGGTTGAGGTAATTAAGGCTCGGATCAATCAACTCATCATCATCATTCTCAATGATGATTGCCTGGTGGTGCATTAAATGGCTCGCCATTATTTCTCGGTGATCACCTAGGTGGGAAATGAATCTGAGACAAAATGAACTCATCATTTTTAATTTTAAATGAGGATTGGAAAGTGGGAGAAATAATTTGTCAACAGCTGCAGTGCTGCTTAGATGTGGCCATTTTCTGACAGATAGGATAATAGATGATTATTATTATTAGTATTATTATTATTATTATTATTATTATTATTATATTATTATTATTATTATTATTATTATTATTATTATATTATTATTATTATGATTATTATTATTATTATTATTTATTATTATTATTATTATTATTATTATTATTATGATTATTATGATTATTATTATTATTATTATTATTATTAATTATTATTATTATTATTATGATTATTATTATTATTATTATTATTATATTATTATTATTATTATTATTATTATTATTATTATTATTATTATTATTATTATTATTATTATTATTATATTATTATTATTATTATTATTATTATTATTATTATTATTATTATTATGATTATTAGTATTATTATTATTATTATTATTTTTTATTATTATTAGTATTATTATTATTATTATTATTATTATTATTATTATTATTATTATTATTATTATTATTATTATTATTATTATTATTATTATTATTATTATTATTATTATTATTATATTATTATTATTATTATTATTATTATTATTATTATTGTCTAATTAATTATTTACTCGTTATTTCTTTGTTCTTGTCCCTGTTGGCATCGTTGCTCAGAATTGGATGACCTCAATCAAGGTCAGGGTAGTCTGCAAAAAGGTCACCGAGCTAATTAATCAGTCGAGTCTTGTTTATGTGGTTCTTCGGTGCCACCGAGCGTGCGGTCCTTTACGCTTAATGCTTATAATTTAATTAAATTTAATTGTCAGCTCACACAAAAGATAATAAGCTTTTGCATTTGCATGCGTTTCCCTGAAAAACTATTTTTGTAGGAAAAATTTTTTGTATTTGAAATGCACATCTGCGCGTTAGAAAATATTTGGCGGATAAGCTGTACTTGGCGTCTGGTAAACACGTACTGTAACAGTTGGGCCCAGATAAAATAAAAAAAAACACCATTCACCACCCAGCCATTGTGGACCAACGAAGTTACAGCTGTTTTACAGTTTTTTTTTTGTTTTTTTTTTTTTTGAAAACGAGACAATAAAATTTATTTTCACTTCGTCCGCGAAATGCGAAATTACAAGATAATGTGGTCCGAAGTGTACTTAATACTGTTTTTAACGACCGTTCGTCTTTCTCAGACGAAATAAAAGTCTGTAACGACAACGACGCAGTACAATAAAATCGCAAAACGATTTTTAAAGAAGATAATTTTGTTTTTAACTCTATCAAACAAATTCTGACGTAACGAGGCGTGAAATCAAAAAAGGAAAAAACATTTCACCGAAAAGTCTAAAAGCAAATAGACCGGCAAGAAAGTTTTCAGATTTCAAAAGAAGTTTTTTTCAGACGACTTGGCGCGAATCACAACAGTGAAAACGGTAAAAAAATATATTCGCGCCGGTCACCGGAGAGTAAAAAGTCATATATATATATATATTTTTAAATTATACACGTCTTTTATACTCTTGAGAAATTGAATAGAATAAAAACACAAGTTCAAATATGACGCATGTTTCAAGAATCACGGTACGACGAACCCAGCGTGACGGCTGGTTCTGACAGTGATATTTGCATCCTCAATCCTGAATGACCTCTGACCTCTTCGTGAAAGGTGTGGGGAGTAGCGGGAAGGGTATTGGGGGATTTCTTTCGCCCTCGTCCGTTTGTTCGTTCGACAAAGTGACCTTTGTGGCGAAGCCGTTAACGAATTCGAGCAGTAGCGAAGTCGCCGTTGCGCCATTTCCTCGTCGCCAGTCGCCAGTTGCAGTTCTCGTCGCTTCCGTCGCTTTCGCCTCCAAGTCTACGATTTCGACCTTGTCCTTCTTCAGGATCTTACTGAACATCGACTGGCGTTCGACCTTCTCATTAGTACATCTTCCGACAGTAAAAGGGTTACTAGTGCCCGTGAAACTGGCATAGGTCGACCTGTCAAAGAGACCTGAAGTCTCTGGAACTGATGAAGAAGTCGAGAATGTCTTGGCCAGACGGAACCTCTTGGAAGTCTTCATCAATTTGAGACTGTCCTTTTTGCTCAGCAGGGTCAGCGGGTCCCTCCCTGGATATTCTCTGGCCAACTCTTGAAGACATTCTTCGATCTTTGAGAATAAAATAAATTAAAATGTTAATAATAATAATAATAATAATAAGAATAATAATAATAATAATAATAATAATAATAATAATAATAATAATAATAAGAATAATAACAACAACAACAACAACAACAACAACAACAACAATAATAATAATAATAATAATAATAATATAATAATAATATAATAATAATAATAATAATAATAATAATAATAATAATAATAATAATAATAATAATAATAATAATAATAATAATAATAATAATAATAATAATAATAATAATAATAATAATAATACTAATAATAATAATAATATAATAATAATAATAATAATAATAATAATAATAATAATAATAATAATAATAATAATAATAATAATAATAATAATAATAATAATAATAATAATAATAATAATAATAATAATAATAATAATAATAATAATAATAATAATATAATAATAATAATAATAATAATGTCGTAACGATGCCAGTCGTTTGATTGTCACGCCAACTTCCACTCAGACTACCTGAACTTGGCATCGAATTTGAGAACTTTCTAACGATATTTCCATCGCATTTGTAAATAATTTCTGATTTTCCACGTCATAATACAATCATAATGCATCCATAATACATTCATAATGCAATCATAATACAAACATAATACAAGCATAATGCATTCATAATACATTCATAACGCAATCATAATACAAACATAATACAATCATAACGCAATTATTCTACCCACTTCTGCTCCGAAAGGTTGGAAAAAAAATAGAAGTTGGGCAAGAAAAAAATGAGGTGGATGAGTAAATTCAAGCAGACGTTTCGACAAGAGCGGCAATCTAAACTTCACTCGAGATGAAGAGGTAACATTGAACACGGTGATGAACATGAAGAAATGGTGGGGTTCTATTTCGTTGCA
>JAJTWR010000341.1:1265000-1267500 GCA_021613335.1 Whitmania pigra
TCCTCAGTGGGATCATGATTCCTTTGTGACAGACAGTATCGACTATTATTTGTCCAATAAATTTTTTAATTTTCATATTTTCATTTAAATATTTTAAATTATTTTGATTTGATTTGATGTGTTTATTTAATTAAACTTAATAAACTTTAGGACTTCTAACATTTCAGAAATACATAAAATATTAATAAAATAAAAAATTTTAATAGTTAATTTATAATTATGAATATGCATTGCTTCTGAACTCGCGCATTATTCTTAAACATAATTACGTAATAGCACGTAATATTACTATTACATATTACGTAATCCGAATATTACAAACCAATCAAGCGTAGCCAGTTAGGGCGTATCGATATCATTCTCAACTCTGACGTAACAATTCGGATTCATCCAGGCACGACCCAATAATCGATCCATGAGGCTGTGTCCATGGAAAGCGACACGCTTGTTATCAATTATGGCGCCAAGAATGCGACTCCGTAGAGCGTGACATAGCGCCGATAAGATGTAATTACGTGTGCACTAATGCGTACATGTACTAATGCGAATGTCTTCTAATGCATATACGTACTTATGTTTATGTGTACTAATGTACCAATGTGTACTAAGGTGGCTGAGGAAATTTTGTTTTCCCATCAAATAAATTAGTATTACCTTTTTTATTTTTTCAATCGGTGCACGGAAATAATTGCGGTTTTTAATTTATTATAATTTAAAATGGTTATATTCAACACTAAAAATAATTTAGTACAATTATAATTTTGAAAAATCATCATTCGACGCTGCTCAAATTTTATATAAATAATTTCTACATTAAATAATTCCATATTAAATAAATAATTCTATATTTAATAACTTCCCACATGCATGCTTTTTTCTTTTAATCCAATTTCATCCCATCAAATATTAATTCTCCACTCGCTGGCAATAACCAGCCAATAAACATTTAATCAACAACCATTCATCAACAACCATCCATCAACAACCATTCATCATCAACCATTCATCATCAACCATTCATCATCAACCATTCATCATCAACCATTCATCATCAACCCACCAGCCATGATGCGCTTCTGAGAATCAGAAGAAACAGCCTGATCTCTGAGGCTCTTGTCTCTCTTGAGGAGGCTGAACCCCGTGGACAAGTAGGAGAACGCCACGACGCTACCCGGCGCCAGGAAGATTAAAGCAAAGAGAAATCCATCGAAGAGCTGTCTGGCCGTCTGGCTAGACCAGACCTCGTGGCAGTAGAAGACCGGCTCTGCCCTAAGGAAACCCAACTCGACCTTGACCAGTCTTTTGGTGGTGGCCAGGGGTACCATGAGGAGACAGTTGACGATCCAGATGAAAATGATGGCCCCCATGACGTGGCAGGGTGTGCACAGTCGCCTGGATTCCACTGGATGTCTGATGGCGATGTACCTGTCCAGACTGAGGAACATGATCGTCAGGACGCTGGAGCCCACTGAGACACCTGGAAAGGGGATTGAAGGTTGATGGGGGATTTTGTGGCGATGGGTTGATGGTGGGGTGTGATGGACAGTAAATTGACGGTGAACAGATGGTGAGTTGAGGGGAAATCTAGGGTGTGATTGATGGGGGGCAATAGAAGATGGTTTCGTGAAGTTTGTCGTAGTCGTTATCATTATCACTTTAATTATAAATAATTGCTTTGCCTGTTATTATTATTATTAATTATTTATTTATTTATTTGGTCAAATGGCTAATAGGAATCAGCAAAAATGAAATATAGACAGTAAAATCAACACCGAGCGAGGAAAAGCAGAGTTCACAGATTAGTCAGTAATTGACAAAAATTTTGAAAAATAAATGTCAATGACTCTAATGATTTAAATCTGGGGAAAAGTGCCAGCAGATTCCACCTGGTAGGTAGGTAGGGAGCTCCAGGCAGAAACAACTTTGTTAAAAAAAATTCTAGCAGTACTAACCGAGTACTTTGCACATAACTTAAAGCGATGTCCCCTTGTACAATTATATTCCGAAAATTGAACAAAACTTAAAAGATTACTTATCACGAGACCATTTAGTAATTCAAACACAATGCATAAATCAGTAATTAAACGTCTATGTTCGAGTGTTTTGAGCCCTAGAATCTTAAGTCTGGTTGAGTATGCTTGGGGCTTGCAGGTTAGCCGAATGGGTCACGTGCCTGCATATGGCGGTAATGACAACAGTCGTAATGTGTCGTGTTCGAAACCCAGCCTTGGGAAGGAGCGCTATATAAATGGTTACAAGAAGCGCCTCTGACGCTATGCATATGGCGCTATATAAATGAAGTTACAATTACAATTACAAGTATTGTTGGCGTCGAAGGGTAGGAATTGTTTTTGTGAATCTTCTTTGGACTGCCGCAATTCCTTTAACAAGATATTTGTGTTGGGAGTTCCATACTGGAGAACAATATTCCAATAGCGGTCGAACGTATATAGTGAATGCTTTGGTAAGGATGGTTCTGACAACCAGAAGAAAAGGCAAG
>JAJTWR010000341.1:1272500-1277500 GCA_021613335.1 Whitmania pigra
GACTGATTGATTGGTTGATGAAACAAATGGACGAACAGATGAATGCGGCAGTAAATGAATGAACTGATAGTTGATGAGGATGATGACGATGGTGATGACATTGACGACGACGACGACGATGATGATGATGATCTTGATGCGGTGGAGGAATGAACGAAAAATGTATTGATTGAACGGAGCAGTGGAGGAATGAAATAATGAATGCGTGAATGCATGAATAAATGAATGCACCTGAATGAAGAAACAAAAGAATGAATGAATGCATGACTGGACCTGTAAACATCAAAATTATAGAAACATCCCTAGACAGTTGAGTTGAAATTATATTTACCCAATGCTCCTAATGCCCATCAGTCATTAACAATTTTTGTTTTCAAAATATAAAAAATATATTAAACGCTTTTTTTTTTGTTAAAATTATTGTTTGAAAAAGTTATTCATATTATTTGTTCAGTATTGTTTGTGCTTGGGCTGTGTTTAGAATAAAAATTAGATTTATTTATTAATATAATATTATTAAAAATAGATTTATTTGTTTAAAAAATAAATTTCGTTACTTGTTTAAAAAATAGATTTAGTTATTTGTTTAAAAAGTAAATTAAGTTATTGGTTTAAAAAATAGATTTAGTTATTTGTTTAAAAAAAATAGATTTAGTTATTTGTTTAAAAAAATAGATTTAGTTATTTGTTTAAAAAAAAATTAATTTTTAAACTTTTTAAAGAAAGAGGCCAAATTGTCGAGCGTTTCTATTTGTCGTCTGCTTCCTTTTTTTTTATTGGCTGGTATTTTTAGAACTTGCCTTAATGAGGTCATTGTGATGGATTGCAAAAGGATGTGTAGCACTCCTGTCTCGAAATAAAATATTTTTTGAATAATTACTTAAATTGCTGATAAGTAATTTAATTTATTTAAATTCTGATATTATTGTAATATATTTTTCATTAATATTTTATTAATTTTTTATTAAGTGCCAATAAACTTGTAATTAATTTATATTATATTCTGAAAAACTATTGTAAGTTCTTTTTGTAAATTAACTTTATTAATTACAACAACAACAATAATAATAATAATAATATAATAATAATATAATAATAATAATAATAATAATAATAATAATAATAATAATAATAAAATAATATTAATAATAATAATAATAATAATAATATAATAATAATATAATAATAATAATAATTAATAATAATAATAATAATAATAATAATAATAATAATAATATAATAATAATAATAATAATAATAATAATAATTAATAATAATAATAATAATAATAATAATAAAATAATAATAATAATAATAATAATAATAATAATATAATAATAATAATAATAATTAATAATAATAATAATAATAATAATAAAATAATAATAATATAATAATAATAATAAAAATAACAAAAATGATTATCATGGCAAAACGCAAATAGACATTATCTCGTCTGATCCAGATCCTGCGTAAAAAGCATTGAAAGGAGAGACTGATGGAAGATGAAAGAAATACTGGAAGTATGGATAGGAAGACAATATCGGAAAAACAAGTCATAATTCTCATCGTCATCGTCATCATCATCATCACATTCATCGTCATCGTCATCATCATCATCACATTCATCGTCATCGTCATCACATTCATCGTCATCATCATCACATTCATCGTCATCGTCATCACATTCATCGTCATCGTCCTCACACTCATCGTCATCATCATCACATTCATCGTCATCGTCATCATCATCACATTCATCGTCATCGTCATCACATTCATCGTCATCGTCCTCACACTCATCGTCATCATCATCACATTCATCGTCATCGTCATCACACTCACCGTCATCGTCATCGTCATCACATTCATCGTCATCGTCATCATCGACGTCATTAAAAATGCCGCAATGAGGATTCCTCTTATTTTCTTTTCCCGCCTTATAATTTTGTTGTTGTGTCGAATTCTGTTCGCGTAATTCAACCATAAATCATTTAAAATTCTAACGAAGCCAAAACACCCACCCACTGAAAATTACTCCGAGGAAACTCATTGAATAAAAATATAAAATAATTTAAAAAATATAGTAATTTAAAAATAACAGATTGAAGAAAATATTTCAAAAAAATTAATTAAAAAAAAAAAATAGCCCCTTAAAACATTTTACTTTTTAATTTTTTATTCATCAACATCGTTTCTGGATAGTCATGATGATGATGATGATAGTGATTCTGTGATGATGATGATGATGATGATGAGGATGGCGGTGCTGTGTTTGGACTTGACCTTTGAACTCCCGGGCATTGAAAGGTCAGGTCAGTGCATCTCGAATGGACCAATGGTGTGTCGTATGACGAGCCTGTGTGCCGAGCTGGGTGCCATAAATGAAGTGTTGTAAACATTTTTTAGTTAATTAATTTTATTATTAATGAGGTGATGTAAACTGTTTTCAGTTAATTAATTTTATTATTATTAATAACGGTGTGATAAAAGACTTTTAAGTTAATTAATTTTAGTATTAATAAAGTTATTTATAAAAATTTGAAAAAAATCTTTATTCGTTTGAATGATTTTTATAGATTTTTCAATCCCCCATAAAGAGCTTCATGACCAATTTGGAAGTAAGTACTATTACGTCATAATTAACGACGCCAAATCACAACCAACCTTCTTCCAACACAGAAGCAATCAGGTGATCTGGAGACTACCTTCACCTTAACACAGCCATCATTATACAAACACTCCATCATCCACCCTATGTGACCACTCCATCTTACCAACCCCCTTCACCCATCAACCCATTATCCTTGATCCCTCATATTATATTGGTGGTCTAACCCCTACCTTACCCTACTCTCTTTCACTCCAGCTTTCCACTCACGTCACCCTATCAGCTGTGCACTCGGCACTCCATGAGAGCCTGTCGATCCCAGGTGGCATGAGGACATCTCTAACGAGTTCAACATGCATTATAATCCGTCAAGATGGGTGGGTGGATGGATTGTGGGATTAATGGATAGATGGATGAGTGGGTGGATGAATTGTGGGGTTATTGGATAGATGGATGAATGAATGGATGAGTGGGTGGATGAATTGTGGGGTTAATGGATAGATGGATGAATGAATGGATGAGTGGGTGGATGAATTGTGGGGTTATTGGATAGATGGATGAATGGATGGATGAGTGGGTGGATGAATTGTGGGGTTATTGGATAGATGGATGAATGAATGGATGAGTGGGTGGATGAATTGTGGGGTTATTGGATAGATGGATGAATGGATGGATGAGTGGGTGGGTTGGTGGGTGTATTAATGGATTGTTAAAAGGATTGATGGATTGATGGGTGAATGGATAAAGGGGGTGGATAATGGATGAGTGAGTGCGTGGGTCTGTGGATGATGGATGGATGGATGGATGGATGGAAGAAGGAGTGGCCACATCGGTCGAAAGTGTCACCTTTTTACGAGGTCAAATTTTTCACGTCCATCAAATTTCGCGCGGAGATAAAATTCGGTAAAAAACAAAAAATTAAGGAAAAGACGAATGAATAAAAATTGTGGGAAAAAAAAGCAACTAAAAATAGAAACTGCTACTTATAATATTGTAGCCCCTCATTATCAATTCATTATCAATAAAATTAGTATTGTTTATCGTTTATTATTATTATTATTATTATTATTATTATTATTATTATTATTATTATTATTATTATATTATTATTATTATTATTATTATTATTATTATTATTATTATTATTATTATTATTATTATTATTATTATTATTATTCCCATATTTCATATCCTAAATAAACCAACTGCCCATTAAGAACCCAATTCTGTGTTGCAATGAAACTGGAAACTGAAACTGTGAATGGGGAATTAAATCGAAAGTCGATGGAAAAGTCGTCTGCTTTTGAAGCAACACGTGACTTCTGGAATAACCGGTTTCATGGCTTGGTGACGCGAAGGATGGATAGATGGATGGATGGATGGATGGATGGATTCTCATCGTCATCAACGTCATCGTTATCATAACCAGCCTCGTCATCGTCATGAACTTCGTCATCGTGTTCATTATCACCGTCTTATTAGTCGACAGTTTCATGAACACGGTGCTAACCTTCATCACCATTCATCAACTGCGATTCTGCCAACGTCGTCGTCTTCATCCTCACAGGTACGATCATCATCATGCTGTCGATTATGATGAATATACTACGGATGCGACGTCGATATAACGCTACGGATAATGATAACGATGATGATGATGATGACCGACGACGACGAAGATGACGATGTTGACCTCACCTTGAATGTAGGTTGAAAACGTACAGGTGAGCGTCCCAAACATCCAACACCTGTTGATGAGTTCAGCAAGTGTCAGTGGAATGCAGACCACGGCAACTGTTGGAAAAGATGAATATATTTATTAACAAGTCCATCCGTCCGTCCGTCCATCCATCCATCCATCCATCCATCCATCCATCCATCCATCCATCCATCCATCTATCCATCAATCCATCCATCCATCCATCCATCCATCCATCCATCCATCCATCCATCCATCCATCCGCCTCTTGACGTCATCAATTCTGTTCCGCTACGAAAACAAGTCATCCGAAGCAGACCTTCTCCGACAAGCAACAGTTGAGATGCCCTTTTACTTATATCAACAGATCACAATCACACTCATAATCATAATCACAATCACAAACGCAATCATGATTATTATAGTCGCCGCCGTCGTCGTCGTCATCATCATCATCATCATCATCATCATCATCATCATCATCATCATCATCATCATCATCATCATCATCATCATCATCATCATCTCATCATCATCTCATCATCATCATCATCATCATCATCATCATCATCATCATCATCATCATCATCATCATCATCATCACATCATCATCCTCATCATCATCATCATCATCATCTCATCATCATCATCATCATCATCATCATCATCATCATCATCATCATCATCATC
>JAJTWR010000341.1:1285000-1292500 GCA_021613335.1 Whitmania pigra
GCTATGGTAGTGGTGGTAGGAGAAGTCGATGAAGTTAGGGCTTCCATGTTTTGGTAGTTTACGACGGCTGACCTTTGAACTTTACTTGACCTGAGCGTGTAGATTTACATCGGGGTGAAAATGTTTTCTTTGAGGATGATCTTTGAAGATAATATTCTGTAACTTTTTTTCTTTTTTTTCTATTTTTATATTTAAAATGAATTTGAACACAAAAGGTTAATAAAATTATTAATATATCGATGTGAAGTAATTATTCATTTTATTATCTACAAAATGACTTAAATGTTTGTCAAGACAGCGAAAATTCTGCATACAACATCAACCACAACAGTCGCTCATTGACTGCGAACCCGCAGCCGACCACAGTACCCTAAATATGGTACCCCATATTTCTCTCTCCCCGTTCACTCGCTCTCTCTATTCTATTTCTCCATGGATGCGTGAATCTGCAGCGAGCGATGTAAGGAGTATATGTTTTGGTTGTCCGACATAGATAATATTAATAATGGTAATAGTATTATTAATAGTGATGGCGATGTTAAAAAGTTAATAATAATAATAATAAAAATAATAATAACAATAATAATAATAATAATAATAATAATAATAATAATATAATAATAATAATAATAATAATAATAATAATAATAATAATACTAATAATAATAATAATAATAATAATGATAATAATAATAATAATATAATAATAATATAATAATAATAATAATAATAATAATAATAATAATAATAATAATAATAAAATAATAATAATAATAATAATAATAATAATAATAATAATAATAATAATAATATAATAAAACATTTACAATCCTTTTGCCTGTCACGGATCGTTGAACATTGGCCTGTTTCCATGTCGGAAGTACTTTCCATCCTCCATGTGTTTGCATGTGGTGATGGTAATGATTGTTGTTTTGGTCCTGCTCCTGTGAGTGATGATATATGGTGATTGTATTTAGGTGATTGTTAGTAATTATTTTCGTAATTGTATTAGATTAATCAATAGACTTCACTAGAATAAAATGAGTTATTGCTATTAAAAGTTAAATTAAATTTTCTTTTCTGGGTAATACCCATAATAGGGGGATGAGTAATATCCATAATTTGGTGGATTGGTAATACCAATAATAGATGGATGGGTAATACCCATAATGGATGGATGGGTAATATCCATAATAGGTAGATGGGTAATACCCATAATGGGTGTATGGGTAATACCCATAATGGGTGGTTGATAGATAATTCCATGCCTATCAGCAGAAAGAATTGAACACGAGAAGGTACTGCACGGAGACGATAAGACAGGGAGTCTCCACATAAATTCAGAATGACATTGTTATTGCAGGTTATGTATAAATGAACGGCTTTAATTATTTACTATGTTTGATAATTAATAACTAATGAATAATAATAATTATAATAATAATAGTAATAATAAAAGCATAAAATATTTACTTAAACTAATATATTACTAATTTAATTTTAAAAAATCAAACAATAAAGACATTAAACAAATAATATTTAAAATGCACATTTTCTTCATCCACGTTTCCTAAATTTTTTCTACACAAATTGATTTTTAAAAGTCTACTAAAAATAATAAAAAATCAACCATTATTAGAATAATAAAGCTACAGGTAATAACCAGGTGAGATAAAAGCACCGATTGACCTACCCCATGCTTAGAATCAGCCGAACCAATCAGATGACAAGTCGCTAAACATCGGTACGTGCTTGATATCAATGTCCTTTGAAAAAGGGTCCGGAATATTCGGGATGTTCAAAGGTCAAAGTTCAAAGTTCACAAACGTAGAACAAAGACTTTCCCTTCGTGTCATGGGTTTACCGGGGTCGAGAGAGAAATCCTTTCAGGTTTGTTGACCCAGATTTTCATTTCTTTGTTTTCGATTCTGTGGTCCTTCCTTGCTTATTATCGACCATACCGCTATGAATCAATGTGTTGTTGAGAAAAATGACATTATATCAAATACAAGTATGATATACGGATTATCAGTGTCAATCGTTATACCATTGAAAAATAATAACAATAATAAATATAATACTGTTAATTAATAATTATTTATAATAATAATTAATAATTAAACATGATTTTCTTTTAAAATCATTTTTCGAAACAATTTTATTTCTAAAATTGAACTTAATTGGCCTCATTATTTTGAAATTTTTCAGAAATATTCTCAGACTTATGTACTCGGTTATGATGACCTTGATTAAAACTCGTCTGGTCAGGTTTTAGTCTATGAAGAAATGGCATGGTCAGGAATAGTTATTATTATTATTATTATTATTATTATTATTATTATTATTATTATTATTATTATTATTATTTATTATTATTATTATTATTATTATTATTATTATTATTATATTATTATTATTATTATTATTATTAAGCATTTAATAACCTAATTGCGACAAAAAACAAATTACAAACAAAAAACAAGCATTACTTTTTCAGTTTAAGAAAGTAGTTTTATTTTACTTAAAAATATTTTAAAGTTCAACGAACTTCAGCCCCAATTAAATTCCAGCCAATCAGAGGTCCTCAGGGATCAGTCAAAGTGGAAACCGTTCAAGCATCAGTGAGTCATCAGCAGAATGAATCCCCTGACCTTTGAACTTTCAGACTCGCAACTCAATCGTGCTTTTATCCATCCATCTTGCATCTACCCATCCTCCCATCCATACATCCACCCAGTCTTCCACCCACTCACCCATCATAACCCGCAATAGGCAAAATATAATTCTCACTCTATAAAGTCAGACCTTCAAAGTCCGATCTGACTTTTGACCTTTGGCAGGTGATTGGTCGACTGACAGGTGAAGTGGCTTTGGAAAATTCGCAGAAAAATTTCCATATGTTTTATTCAAGTTGGTTCCATTTGCAACACCAACAACATATTCTTTTGTCGTTTCTTGATAGTTGTGTACGGAGATTGCGTCGTGAATATTGATGAGGGTCGGAAATATTTTTATAGCGCAAAACCAACTTCCCCCATGCTCGTCAAACGCCCCCGTAGTCCATGGTGTCTATCGCATGGAATAGAAAAAATTTTGTGGATACACTTGGATTATCAAATGTCAAAACTAATATTATTTTGCAATATTAATATCCTAATAATTTATTCATGTTCTTAATCAATTGCTATAATGAAATAATTAATTTTAATAATTTTTTAACTTCTATAATGAATTATATATAATGAATTATTTTTAACTTCTTTAATGAATTATAGAAGTTAAAAAATTATTACATCTTCTTTTGTATGAAAACATATTTTACATCTTTTTTTATATTAATATAAGTATATATATTAATAATATTTTTTACATCATCAGCATCATCATCATCATCATCATCATCATCGTCATCGTCGTCGTCTTCATCATCATCGTCGTCATCATCATCATCGTCGTCATCATCATCGTCGTCATCATCATCATCGTCGTCATCATCATCATCATCATCATCATCATCATCATCATCATCATCATCATCATCATCATCATCATCATCATCATCATCATCATCATCATCATCGTCATCATCATCATCATCGTCATCATCATCATCATCGTCATCATCACCGTCGTCGTCGGTTTCGAGGTAATCGTCCTACAAGATTTCTAATAAAGTTTTTTTTTTAATTTTATTTCTAAAAAGTTCGTTGGCAATTGAAACATTAAATAATTAAGGTATGAATAAAAATAGCGTTGAAGTTGGACATTTGAATCTTGATGTTTAGAATTTAGGATTGATGGATGGATGGTTAGTGGGGATGATGATGATGATGACGACGACGACGACGATGATGATGATGATGATGATGATGATGATGATGACGATGACGATGACGATTATGAAGCTTATCGATAGATGGATGGATGGATGGATGGATGGATGGATGGATGGATGGATGGATGGATGGATGGATGGATGGATGGATGGATGGATGGATGGATGGATGGATGGATGGATGGATGGATGGATTGGATGGATGGATGGATGGATGGATGGATGGATGGATGGATGGATGGATGGATGGATGGATGGATGGATGGATGGATGGATGGATGGATGGATGGATGGATGGATGGATGGATGGATGGATGGATGGATGGATGGATGGATGGATGGATGGATGGATGGATGGATGGATGGATGGATGGATGGATGGATGGATGGATGGATGGAGGATGGATGGATGGATGGATGGATGGATGGATGGATGGATGGATGGATGGATGGATGGATGGATGGATGGATGGACGGATGGATGGATGGAGGGACGGAAAAATATTGTCAGTCTCTACAGTCACCCCTTGCTGACCAAATTGGATCAAATCGACCGTTTAGGCGATAGAAGGTTTATGAACCTATCATGGGTGGTCGAATGACTTCCGGTGTGCTTCTGAGATTTCTGTTTGGCCAATCAGGAGTGTGGGTTGCTATAATAGCGATTATTATAGAAAAATCTCAGATATCGTTATAACTCGTCATTAAAATGTATTTAGAGTGTAATTGGAATATTTATTATGTAATTATAAAATTATGTAATTATAAAAATCTCAGATATCGTTATAACTCGTCGTTAGAATTTATTTAGAGTGTAATTGGAATATTTATTATGTAATTATTTATCCCTGCAGTGGTTCGCTCCTGAGTACGCCGTGATATGCTGCCATACTCAAAACTTAAGCCAATTCACGGATCTAGCATAGATGAAAACGTGTGAATCCTGTAGTTTGAGCTAATTACATTTATTGTTGTTTATTATTATTATTATTTATTTTTTCATTAATCCAACGATTTCCAACATTTTCGAGTTGAAATTTGAACACAGACCCCAAGAGTCGGAGAAATAATATTGAAGCGTCCTCTGTCGAAAAAACTGGAAATAAATTGTTTCAAGTGACATCTAGCGATTGAATTGGAAATATTTTGAAAAATAAATCCGCTTTTGATGCAATACAGTGCGCGACTAATTTATTCGAAATATATCGTTTTATGAATTCTTTTACATCCATTCGATTTGAATTTATCATTTTATTGATCTATTTATTATTTCGAATAAACGCATTAAAACCGTACCGACTGAATTATTAACCAAACGCATCACGTTTAAATGTTAAAAATAGTTATGTATTGTCGAAACTAAAATGGCAGATAATTTTACATCGACGTCGCCTTACTACAGGAGATGTGAACTGCACCGAAATTCTAAGCAGAATGTGATGCTACTTCCATCCTAGAGGTCGATGGAGGAACGAAGCAATGGATCAACTATTTCCTAAACTATCATGAAATCGAACTTAAATGTCATTGAAATCATTATCAGCAACACATCGGAGGCTTTTAGAAGCTATAGTGATATCCTGAAGGACGTGTAGCCTTCGATGATGGCAAAGAAGACGAAGACGACGACGACGACGACGACGATGATGAATATATAATTAGACTGACATTTGACATCGTAGAAACATGTGTATGACGTACTTGTTGAGACTACAATGCACTAGAAGAGGTAATTAATGCTTTACTGAAGCGAAAATACATTTTTGTGAAACAAGACATGCAGCGAATGCTACAAGTTAACGACTATCATCATCATCAACATCAACAATAACAACAACAACATCATCATCTCACATAATACATACAGTTAGTTTCATTTTTAAAATTGTAATAATAATAATAACAACATTTACTGCCTGTGAACCAGCATGCCTATAGATGTTAAATCAAATTGATAGCTACAAATTAAATGTTAGGGTTCAAATTGCGCCTCATAAAACGCACCCAAAGGCAAAAAAAATTTACATTGTTTTTATTACTTTCATCACAATAAAAAATATTTTTAATTCTATTATTATCTTCATCATCATTATTATTATTACCATCATAATCATCATCATCATCACATCAACATCAAAAGTAACATCTAATTTTATTTTCCATCCAACTGACAATTTTCTCCTTCAAATGATATGAACGCATCCACCCTTTCGTGATTAGCCGCAATTTCCTCCACCCCTCTTATCAGCACCTCACATCAGGGGAGTGAAGGCAGTGACCTGGAGCTGCCCGTCACCCTTCATGATAGCCTGGAGGGTAGAGGGCTCGACCTTCTCGGCAAGTTCAAACTGCTTGGACATCTGGCAGCGACTGGTCTTTCCACTGCTGGGGTCTCGTTCTTCCTTGGTTGCTTCCACGGTCAGCATGCGCGATCTCTCGTCAAACTTGACCACTACGTGATCTGCAGAGTACTGGCGGCCGAGTTCTAGCAGCAGATCCATGCGACGTCTGTTACTACCGTCGCCGACGACCGTGAAAACAGGGCGGTCGCGAACGTGGATGGCGCTGTTGTCGGTGGCCAAGACGGGGACGGTGTAACAGCCGCTGGCCTGCTGGGGAGCCACTACTTGATGAGCGGTCATGCTTGGGAAGCTCGGAAACTGGGTGAAATCGGCGTGGACGCTCGGCTGACTGAAGGTAGGCAGAGTTTTGAAGGTCGTCGTAAAGGTTTGGGTGTTCTGGGCGGGAATGGAGGCTGCCGGTGCTCCCTGAACGGCATGGTAGCGTGGTGGAACGGGTGCTTTTATGGAGAGAACGCCATCGGCAGACAGAGTGGATGTAAGTTTCTCTGGGTCGACTTCCCCGGGGAGTTGAATTTTCCTGCTGAATTCCTTGTTGAACTTTGTGCCCCCTTCTTTCACCTCGGCCTGTTTGGCTTCCACAATCAGACAGTTGTCTTCAACTCTCACTTGAACGGCCTAGGATAGAAACAAAAATGTAAGTGATTTATTTTTAATAAGCATTAAAATGTTGTCATTAAAAGAACAGGTTTTCTGATTGGCTGACGGCCACGTGCCGTTCACAGGACCAGGAAAATGACATTAATTAACTAATTAGTGTAATTAAGTCAAATACAAGTGGCTGGCATATAAATAGCTCGGATGCTCACGTGAGGATCATAATCCTTAACGTCGAAGCTCATCTGGAAGAGTCTGCTCTTGTTCTCAGGGTCCTCGATGAAGAGATTGTCGACAGTTTTAGAATCCAAGACCTCCATTGGAGCTGGAAAAGCTGGCTGTTGAGTGGATGTGAAAGAGGGAGGCGGGGCCATTGGCATAGGGCGGAGTTGGAAGAAATCCCTGTCGAAGTGATCGCTGGGATTGGACGGCCCAAATCCAAAGGAGGGCGTGACCCAGGTCCTCGTGGTGCCCAATGGACGACCGAAGCCCCTCATGAAATCCTGATCCATCTGGAGTTGCATGTCCCTGAACATCTGATCTGACCTGTCTCTGAAGTTTTTCTCGTCGTGGAAGATGGGAAGTCGTTGCATGTTAATGAGCTGTTGCTATTGGAGCCTGAGGGGAAATTAGGTCGATTCGTTAATATTCACGTCGCGTTAGAACAAGTGGGGCTTGGAGAGTGATTACATGGACTGATGGATAGAC
>JAJTWR010000341.1:1297500-1325000 GCA_021613335.1 Whitmania pigra
AAAGATATCTCTTACACGTGATGATGATGATGATGATGACGACGACGATGATGATGATGATGATGATGATGATGATGATGATGATGATGATGATGATGATGATGATGATGATGATGATGATGATGATGATGATGATGATGATGATGATGATGATGATGGTTGTTGTTGTTGCTGTGGTTGTTGTTGTTGTTTTTGTTGTTTTTGTTGCTATTATTACGATGATGACATCGTATTGCCGTTCTTGAATGGTGTTGTGATGACGCCAACGAAGAAAACGAGATGATGGTGGAGACGATGGTGATGGTTATGATCGTGATGATGATGATGATGCCCGTAATGACGAGGATGATGACGACGAAGATGAAGATGATGATGTTGAATGAGTATGGTGGTAATCTCTTGAGAGTTTCAAGACAAAAAGTTCACTCAAGCAATATTGCCGTCCTCACCTCAATTTTCTCAGCCTGGTGCCTGGTATTCGATGACAATTAAGATTCGTCATCGATAGCAACGACGTCGTGGTCATGACGTCATAGTCGTTAACACATTCAACGTCATCGTCGTCATCATCATCGTCATCGTCGTGAGAATTTAGAACAGGCATTCTCCTGCATGGAATCTGGTTCTTGATCCTTCTGCCTAGTTCTGTTTAATGTTGGAATGTTGTTTTGTTCATTGTTTCGATTGAGGAAACGTTACAATTGCACCTGGATGGTGTGAAATTACATGGCGGGAATGTTTCTTTTAAAAATGGATCTTAGTAATGAATGTAATTCACGACTCTAGTTTGGGGGCTTCCTCCCCTGGCTCTGAAAGGGGGGAGGGGAGGAGGAGCCCAATTGAAAATGTTAAGCGGGGGCAGAGGCCAAATTATCCGTTTAGCCAAGGGTTCAGAAGCCCCCAACTACGATAAATCAATACAGGTTCGATGTTTACATATTGTGGAAAAAACAACATTTTGAAAAGTTTGAAAAAAGTCTGTTTTTTTTGCATAAATTTAATTTATGAAGTTTAGTTTTTATTCCCAATTTATTTCTTTTTTTAACAACTTTACATTTTTCACCGTTTATTTATTTAAATATATTTTTTAAAAATAATTTTTCACTGGAATTTGCATTCGTAAATTTTTTTTTTGAAACCTTTTTTGGGATTGCAATGTTTTGATCTTAAAGTTCTTTCATGAAACAGAACCCCATTCTAAACTCATTTATTAAATTATAATCACTTATTATATTAACATAATTTATCATATTACATTATTATATATTTTTTACTTTGGATTTTTAAGTTGGATTACATTTCTCTTTAGAATTGTCGTAAATATTTAAAAATCACATATTATTAATTTATGGAGTTTCTTTTATTTATATTTTTTATTTTAAGCTGCCGCTTTTCGTTTTTATTTGACAAAAATATTCCATTGTCTATTTAAAGCTCTTCAAAAAAAAAAATGTAACGCTGATGACGTCACTCGCTCGCAAACGTATTTCGACCCAAGTCCTGAATGATTGGTTTCAAAATCTCACTTTCTTGAAGTTCTCGTTCAGTTAAAATGTCGTTAAAGCGAATAATTGATTTATTCAAAACTGGAAATAAAACTATTTAGAGGAAAATATTGCTATTTGGTTTTATTGCTAAAAGACATTGTTGTTGTTGTTATTTCTGATTTTGCGGTTGCGATTATGTAGTATTAGTAATAGTATAATGTTAATGTTGTTGTAGTAGTAGTTGTAGTTGTTGTCGCTATTGTAGTTGTTGTAGTTGTAGTCGTTGTACTCTTTCACCTAATATCTCTGGCAACATCAGTTGAATTAAGAAACAGTTGGAAACGCTACCGACATTAAACGCGTTCTACAACTGCATTAATAACACAATTGCAACGATAATCAGCTTATAATTAAAAAATCTAATTATAACCTTAACAAACATCTTCGCAAATACTTCTGAAGACGTACACATGCATTGTACACGATCATCGCAAAAGTATGTCGGAAATGTTACTTTTCCATCTCCTCCTTCAGTTCGTACTATCTCTCCCGCCATTTTCTCCATTCTTCTCTGAGTATTAGAAAGTATTTCCTGAGCTCAGCTTACGTCGACAATGAAATGTGAACATAGACCTCAGAAAGTTATCCCAAGCATCACAGAAAGCCGCTATTGGGTCAGTCGACCAAAGAACACCAGACGTAAAATGGATTTCAAATAAATGCTGGGCTTGGAAAATAGTCAAATGTGTCTAAAAGTCTCTCCAAGCCTAGATTTTATTGGAATAAGGATGTAACTTTTAAAGCTGTACAAATGCTATATGCTAAATAATTCTTAATAAGTTAAAAAAATAATATGTTATTAAATGTAGCCCTACATAAAGCACCAAAACACAACCTAACCCTAGGTCTAAACTTAACAGTAACCATAACCGCCAACTTTTCGTCAACTCCAACCTAGTATTAAATATTTATAACTTGAAAAACATTTACATAATCTGATAAAATAATTTGAGAATTAAACAAATTCTAACAAATGGTACAAAATTTTATCCTGTCGAATAAAACTGAAATACAAAAAGTAGTACATAATTGATGTTTTTGAAACAATGAACGAATATTATAATTAAATTAGAGTTACAAAGAGTCAAGTAAAGGCATTACAAAGAATTACAGTAAGTGGTTATTACAAAGATCCCGGTCTTCTTAACCAATATAGATAATTGTTGTATTTTATTTATTGATGTTAATTTAGTTTTAAGTTAATTTAAACCGCCCCATAATCCAAAAATACCAATGTCAAACTTTACTTTCATCTCAATAAATTATTCAAAATAGCGAAATAAAAAAGATAATTTTGTCTAAAATTTGTTTAAACCAAATAACAAACATAATTTGTTATGAATATATAAATATATATTTAAAAAGTACTAAAGTGCAATTAAATATTTTAACTATTTATAATAAAATATTAATGATCGAATTTATAAAATTTAAGAGTTACATTTAAAATAATAAATATAGTCCCTTTAATACATTCAGTTTCTGATGATGTGAGCGTAAACTTATTTTCTGTTACATATTTCCAATGTTAATATCCTCTGACTAATTATTAAATCTGCGTAAGCTGTAAGTTCTTTTATATATCTTACCAAAAATAATATGTTAGATGAAATATATAATAATACTATTCAGAAGATCTAACATGCGAATAAATTGATAAGTTGAATAAGTAAAATGGAAACAGATAAAGGATAATTATTAGCGATTTAAAAAATGATATTCTTACTACCGAAGTTTTTTTGAGCTCTAAGTGGAATAAGTTTTTATAATATCTAAGATATTATAAAAAATAATACTACTTACAGTCGAACCCCTAAAAAATATTTCATCATGTAGTCGACCCCTTAAAATAAGGTCCAAAAAGTTTGCCCACCCATGGTCTAAATAGTCATACTACGAACTTAAAAAACTCAATCTGGCATAATAATTCAGATTTATTTAACTTTGTATTATAATTGTTATTTTTGTATTATAATTGTTATTTTTGTATTATAATTGTTATTTTTGTATTATAATTGTTATTTTTGTATTATAATTGTTATTTTTGTACTATAATTGTTATTTTTGTAGTATAATTGTTATTTTTGTACTATAATTGTTATTTTTGTATTATAATTGTTATTTTTGTATTATAATTGTTATTTTTGTATTATAATTGTTATTTTTGTACTATAATTGTTATTTTTGTAGTATAATTGTTATTTTTGTACTATAATTGTTATTTTTGTAGTATAATTGTTATTTTTGTACTATAATTGTTATTTTTGTATTATAATTGTTATTTTTGTACTATAATTGTTATTTTTGTACTATAATTGTTATTTTTGTAGTATAATTGTTATTTTTGTACTATAATTGTTATTTTTGTAGTATAATTGTTATTTTTGTATTATAATTGTTATTTTTGTATTATAATTGTTATTTTTACGTATCCCTTTAAAATGCCATCCCTCCACCTTTCATGCTACTCTGCATTATATATTAATTACTTTTATTACTTTTATGTTATTAAAATAACACTCAAATATAATAACATAAAATTTTAAAATTGCATTACAACTCTTCTATATCGCCTGAAACTCCTAGTGTGATTTTGAAATTTATATAAAAATTCCAGACTCTATAATTAGTTCATAACATTTATTTTGAAATATCTATTTTTAATCGTCTGTAAAACTCTATAATAGGATTACAGTGAAATTCAACCAATATTTTCTTAAGAAAGGTGAGTATCATAATCATAGAGTTTTTTTCTAATATGTTTTTAATAATTAATTCATCTTAAAAGCATCAATAAGGGAGCCTATGATTCCAAAAGTCAAAAGTTTGAGGGATATCCTCTTAAGAAGTACTGTTGTCAATTTTGACGAAATATTTTTGGAAAATGATGATAAAATGAAAAAAGGTTTGCAAATCATTTAATACAATTTAGACCTAATATCTTACTAATTCATACACTTACTGTCAAAATTCAGATAATTAAGTTGATCAAAATGAAAACATATGTGTGATTATTATTTGCAGTGTTAAAAAAAGATATATGCCTACCACAGAAATTGTTCGAAGACATCCAAAAGAAAAGCTACGACATATGCTGGATAATACCTCACGAGTCCTTGATTACTTGCCTCTCGAGAAGGGAGGCACTGTACTGGGTGAACATCAATCTTAGAATGGGACCATTGACAGAAAAGGATATGTTGAACATTGCAGAATCAGATATTCCACTCAAACAACTGTCATTTCAAACAAATTTTATGACGGATGCGATGTTTGAAGTCATTGAAAGATTTTCTTCAACAATCGAAATACTTGAAATCAATCGTTGCGCACGTACTGGCGACAAAGAGTTAGCATTATTATTGAGATCTTAAGCATTATTGTGTATATATTAACATTATTAGCATTATTACTTAGCTATTTACTTGAATTTTATTAACAATAATAATATATTATAATATATTTAATATAGCATTTTGTAATAATAATTAGCATTATTAGCATTATTACTTAGCTATTTACTTGAATTTTATTAACAATAATAATATATCATTATAAGTTGGCAAATTATATATCATTGGCGCCTCTGACGCTACGCACATGGCGCTTTATAAATTTATTATTATTATTATTATTATATTATTATTATTATATTATTATTATTAAGTAAGTAATTCTTTATTATTTTCATGTTATTAATTAGATTTTGCTAATGTTGAATAATAAAATTTGTCTAAGGAAATCAAAAATGAAGAAATCCGCACGTAATTTAATAAAATTTCCGAAGTTGAAAGTTCTCTCCATTCATTTCGGTGCCGTACCAGTGAAACTTCTCCAAAGATTCGATTTGTCGTCGTGTTCTGATTCTTTGAAGAAACTTTGTCTCTTAGGTAAAGATGGCGATGGCTTTGGCCAACTTGCCTGGTACGTGAAAGCCTCACCTTTTGTTGACAAATTCATCGAATCAGTAAAAGTACTCAAGAATTTGGAATCTCTTTCAATTATTATGTCATATGATTATGAATACACTATGGACACCATCCAGCATCTAAAGAATCTGCGGTAAGATTCAATTATTTGCTCAACTTTAGAAATAATAATAATAATAATAATAATGATGATGGTGATGATGATGATGATAATAATAATAATAATAATAATAATAATAAATAATAATAATAATAATAATAATAATAATAATAATAATAATAATAATAATAATAATAATATTAGTATTAATAGTTCATTTATTTAGCGCCTTCTTAAAGCTATCGGAATTGCCTTGTTTCTTGGATAATAGTTGAGTTAGAGCAATTTGAATTCTGAATTACGCTATTACTTTCAGAACTTTAGACATATCTTCACCGGAATTGAACAATCCGCATGGGCTGAAGCTTGTGGAGGTCCTTCCTAAACTTGAAAACCTGACTCTTCCTCGAAATAATCTAATGTAAAATATTCGTTTAATGACTGTTGATCCATTGACGTATTGACGTTACTTATTTGACGAAATCTTATTTCGCAGGCTTGAATTAAAATCTCTAAATGGAAAAAAGTTGAAATACGCGGGAATAAATGACAATGGCTTTCCGGAAAATCTAAAAAAGTTACCAGAGAAGGTAATATTAATATTTTACCGAATGCAATACTAAATTCGCTAATTATTATTTGTTTGTGCACAGTTTGGTTCGTTTGAAAATTCCCTATCCTATGTTAATTACCTGGACTCTTCCTGTTCATTTGATGTCCTCTTAAAACGCCTCAAAAATAATGATTCTAGCGCTCATTATTTGCCATTTTCTGATGTACCTCAGTTTAAGATAATGGAGAACGTTAGTTTAAATTTATTTTCTAAATAGGATATATTTCGTTATGACTTGCATCTATATTTTTAGATAACATTGACGCTTATAAGGTGGTGCCATTATCTTGAACATTATAATATGTAAGTTCACTCAAATAAACAATAATAACGTAACATGCTAATTGATAATAGCAATAAATAAACACGCTAATAATAAATTTGTATTAAGGGATTTTTTTCAATATAATGAAAGCAGTTGGGATCAAGATTTTATTATGTTAGTATAAAATCGTGGTAGATGAGATATATTTAAAATATTAATGTTTCAATCAAATTAAATGATACAAATATAAACGAAATAAATATCTTGGTTGTATTAAATGGTGAAATGGTTTTATTTACAGGAAATCAGCTAATGTCCTCGTTACTTCGAATTATACTAAAAACGTATGTGACATTTTGTAGCGCATATCAAATTTTACTTTATTTCATCATTTACCTGTATTTCATCATATTTCAGATCCGTGTGAGATGGAATTTTAGATCTTTTTTAAACCCGGTATTTAAATCATTTTAATGGACAATATTTGATATTCAATAATAACAACTAATTTTTTTCTAGGTCGAATTTCCGCGAATACAAAAATATATGACTGATTATATCGCCCTAAACCCAAACTCATCTGTTTCAAAGTTGTATCTCGAGAAAGTCCGTAAATAAAGAAATAGTACGTTAAGCGATGTTGTTGTTGTTGTTTAATGAGAAGGAATAGGAGGATGAGTTGGATAATGATGATGATGATAATGATTAGTGACCTTTTGAGCCAATGTAAGTTAATATGACGAAAGATTCAATTCCTTTCACTCTTTTGCAATTGGCTTTTCAAAGTATAAGTTACCGATCTCATGGTTCGTGCAGGTCCAAAAAAGTCCTAAATTTCAGATATTCGATTTTTTAAGTAAAACGAATTGAGGGTGGTTTTTAAAATTACAATAAAGACCTAAAACTGATAATGTTCTAAGATTTTATTAGTAACAGTTTTGTTGAAACAATTAGCTTGTAAATAGGTTCCTTTGTTCTAAAGTTCTTGACTTTATTCGAACGTACAATCGGTATCACTCATAAACTGATTAACGACGATAATCAAGTATCAAAGCGGTAAACTAGGATCACCACACAAAAACATCCTCAATAGGGATGTGCAATTACTACAGTTCTAGCAGCTCGGGAACGTACCCAATTAAGTTTCCTATAAAGTTCCTTCGATTGTCTAAAAAATTGACACTACTTTCATAACCTCCTTCATCTCCATGGATGTCTTAATGGTGACCCCATAGTGTTAGCCTGCTGCTTGGCAAGAAATATGGCTACTTCCAGCAGTCTAGCTAGACTCACTTACCATTTTATACAATGTTAAATAAAATAAACTTATATCTTACAGTATAGCTATCAGCGATTTTGTGATCTTAAAATAAAAATTTGGCGTGTAATTTACGTGAATAGGAATGTCCGCAAAACATGATATCATTATGATAGATATGATTATATACTAGAACGAAAGTATGTTAAGAAAATTTCATTAGATACGGTCTAAACAGTCACGTGACGACCTTAAAAAACTGAATCTGATAGGAACAGTCAGATTTGTTATTTGTTGTTTATATTTGCTAGTTTTTACGAATCCCCTGAAAATGCCGTCAATCCGCCTCCCTTACTACTCTGCATTATGTATTTATTTTATACTTTTGTGTTAATAAAATATTACTCATAAATATAATTATAATATAATATAATTATTTTATAAAATAAAATTTTAAAATTACACTACAACTCTTTCATATCGCCTGTAACCCAATCCTAGTGTGATTGTGAAATTTATACAAGAATTAGTGACTGTGCTATTCATATCATTTATTTGGAAATATCTATTTTTATTCGACAGTAAAAGGCGATAATAGGATGGCATTAAAATTCAACCGATATTGTCTTAAAAATAGGTAAGTATCATTATCATAGAGTTGTTTGCTAATATGTTTTTAATAATTATTTCTTCTTAGATCATCAATAAGGGAGCCTATGATTCCAAAGGTCAAAAGTTTAAAGGATAACCTTTTGAGAAGTACTGTCGTCAATTTTGACGAAATATTTTTGGAAAATGATGATAAAATGAAAAAAGGTTTGCAAATCATATAGTAAAATTTTACCATAAGTTAAATGAATTAATCTTACAATTTAATATACGTATTATCGAAATGCAGATAATTAAGATGATAAAATAAAAACAGATACACGATAATTATTTGCAGTGGTGAAAAAAGATATATGCTTACCACCGAAATTGTTCGAAGACATCCAAAAGAAAAGCTACGACATATGCTGGATAATACGTCACAAATCCTTAATTACTTGCCTCTCAAGAAGGGAGGCACTGTACTGGGTGAACATCAATCTTAAAATGGGATCATTGAAAGAACAGGATATGTTGAACATTGCAGAAACAGATATTCCTCTCAAACGACTGTCATTTCAAACAGATCTTGTGACTGATGCGATGTTTGAAGTCATTGAAAAATTTTCTTCAACAATCGAAATACTTGAAATCAATTGTTGCTCACGCATACGCGACAAGGAGTTAGCATTTATTCACATTATTGTATATTTTATACATATTATAATTAAGTATAATTAAGTTTAGTTGACTAAAAAAAGATATAGAGTTAACTATAATGACTGTCAGTTTTTGACATTCAGCATGTTATTGTAGGCCACGTATAAATTTAAAATGTATATAATACAAATTATTTTCACTGTTATAAACTCGAAATAATTTGAAATAATGTATATATAATTTGTTTCAGAAAATTTAAAATAAAGTACTCCGCATGTAAACTAATAAAATTTCCGAAGTTGAAAGTTCTCTCCATTCATTTCGGTGCAGTACCTGCTCAAATTCTCAAAAGAATCGATTTGTCGTCATGTTCTGATTCATTGACGCAACTTTGTCTCTTAGAGGAAGGAGATAACTGGGGCGGGAAAGCTCCAGATTATGTTGTCAATTTCATCGACTCAGTAAAAGTACTCAAGAATTTGGAATCTCTTGCAATCGTCATGTCATATGTTTATGAAAAGACAATGTACACCATCCAACATCTAAAGAATTTGCGGTAATATTCACTTATTTGCTCAACTTTTGAAATTCTGAATGACATTATTATTTTCAGATATTTAGACATATCTTCACCAGAATTCAAAAATTCGCGTAGGCTGAGGCTTGTGGAGATCCTTTCTAAACTTGAAAACCTGAGTCTGCCACCAAAGAATCTAAAGTATAATCTTAATTTAATGATTGTTTCCTATGTATTAATTTATTGAATTGCAGGCTTGAATTAGAATCTCTCAATGGAAAAAAGCTGAAATATGCGGGAACATTATTAAACGAGGATTTTCCGGAAAATCTAAAAATATTACCGGAGAAGGTTATATCAATATTTTACCGAATCTAATATTAAATTCGCTAATTAGTAAATGTATGTGCACAGTTTGGTTACGGTGATGATTCCGTATCCTTTGTTAATTACCTGGACTCTTCCATCTCGCTTGATGTCCTCTTAATACGCCTCAAATGTGATGAGGAATACTTTTATGAATTGCCACCGTCTGATGTCCCCCAGTTTAAGAAAATGGAGAAAGTCAGTATTTAATAATTCCACAAATGAAATTTTTAATCCCACGATTTTGAACATTGTTAATTAATAAAAGCATTAATAATATTTATTTTGTAGATATTATTGACGTTCATGAAATGGTTCAACTATCTTGACGGTCGTGAAGTGTAAGTACATAATAATATTTGGTAACATATTAAACATGTTGCTAATCAATAAACCTTTTGCTATTAAATTTAAGCACTTTTATTGAGGAGTATGAAAGCGATTGGAGCCAAGATTTTATAATGTTTGTTTAAACTTTTGTTTTGGGTTGTTTTTGCATTTGTATTTAGCCGATTTTTGGGTGCCTTATGTATCCGGATGATGTATTATGTGAAATAGTCTAAATCATCTTAGTTATGCAAGGGACTATAATCAAATAAATAAAATAAATATATTATGTGAAACGATCCACCGTTAATAAAGCGTGCCCCTTGGCAATGCAGGACGGGTGTCAAAAATAATACAACTATGGCTGTTATTACCGCCTCATGCAGGATGGCTACCCGGTCGGCCAAACGGCACTCCAGAAATTTAAATATTATTTAAATAATGTTTTATATAACTTAAATGATGCAAATATAAACCAAATAGAAATCTTTTCAATGAATTTATTTACAGGAAATCAACTAATGTCCTCGTCAGTTTGAAATTGTGTGAAAAAGTAGGTGGCATTGTAATATCTTGTATGGCATTTACAAATTTTACTTTTATTGCCTAATTTATATTACGTCATATTTCAGATGAATAAAAGACAATCTGGGGACCTCATTGATAACCCGGTATTTTGAACGATTTCAATGGACAATGTTTATTGCCGAATAATACCATCTAATTTCTTTCAGTTGAGATTCTCACGCATTCGAAAATATATGAATGATTACATCGCCCTGAACCCAAACTCATCTGTTTCAAAGTCGTATAACGAGATCCAAAGAGTATTTATAGAACTACTCCGATAGGACATCACCATGTTGAATGTCCGTGATCGAGTTGTTTGTCCAAAACGATCTATATATATATATATACATACATACAAAATAAACAATTTATCCGTTAATTTTCGTTTTGTTTAGAATCATCAGTGTACGAGCACAAATTGTACACATTATGACGCCAACCAATAGAAATTCGGTATTGACCTCACGTGCTTATATTAAATCCTTACTTTGTTTTTTGATTTTGTGTCGCAAAATGTATCTTTCCTCAATGTGTAAAAGTGCAAAAGAAGTCTGGTAATATTTTAAAGGTTTGAAATAAGCAGGGTTTCCAGAACTCGCTGGCAAACTGTGCGACATGGATACTGCAATTGAAAAGGACTGCTCTGTTCTCGAATTGCTTTTCCATCAAATCATCGCTGACATGAAGGTTGGTAAGCAGTCTGATATTGATGAAACAATTTTCTTGTTTGTTGCGGGAGTGCAAATAACTGGTTGCTTTATTTTCAAATAATGTTTTTACTTTAACTTATGTTGATTACTCCAATTTTTAATGCTTCTAGATATTCTATAGTTTATTTTGATTTTTTTAGTTGCTTATACTCAACATTTGTTAAGCATATGTAACTGAACTGAAAATAAATTCCCAAAGCAAGCATTTTTAGCAGTGGAATTGCATTTTTTTAGTATTTGCATAATTTTGCATAATTGTACAGAATAATGTTGCAATCTGGGAAGATTTTTCATCAAAGGGAAACAGACTGCACACAGCTCTCAAGTAATCGGATGAATTTCTGTAGCAAAAAACATACTACATAAATTGATTTCAATTTTATTGTTGCAAGTAGCAGTGAACTTTGGAATATCTCCAAATATGCATAGTAATTACCAAGTTATTGAAATTTTATTGTTTATTATAGATTAGATAAACTTGATTGGTTTTGATCAGTTTGGATTGAAATTTCATTTCAACCATCCATGCATCAGGACTGCCATGGTCTGCCTCAATGCATTCCTTGAATCCTTTCAAAGAGTTGCTGACATGGCATCGGGGACGAAAGGTTGGTGACGATCGAGATGGTTTAGAAATGTGACGACGACATCTGCTCATCTAAAATTCAATTTACTATTGCCGACCGATCTTATAAATTACCAATTACCTTCGTGCATACTGCATGAGTGGTATCGTGCGATTACTGAGACGTGATGGATAACTGCACGTGTCAGGTGCCACGAAGGACGTAGGGTCGGCTCTGACCAGGCTGTGTCTCAGACAAAGGAGCATCGAGGGAAAGATGAAGCTCTTCACAAAGTTAGTGAAATTATCGACCACTTCGTGCAGATGTTTTACTTCAATATGGGCCTGTTTACCAGTTAACTACTTAAATGGTTAACTACAAAGAAAAACTCAGCCGGTACATTAAATAGTTGTCATCATCACGTGACGTACCAATGATTCCACCTTCGACGTTTTGCACGCGTGCCGATTTAAACGGTCGATTCGTTGCATCGTCGCAGTTCCATAGTCGAGTCCCTGGTGGTGCCGATGATGGAAAAGATGGAAGACTGGAGGAAGAGCCTCGTCGTGATGGATCGCGAGCACGCCAGAGGTACAGAATTGTACTTATGCTTCTAAAATAAACAAGAACCCGTAAGCCCGGCATGACGGTTGGCCGCACGATTATCGATCCTGCGTGCGAAGTTAATGGCAACAGTCGTGTAATGTGTCGTGTTCGAAAGTCAGCCCGCATTACCGCCAGTGTCCTTGGGAAGGGGAGCCATATAACTGGTTTCAAGAAGCACCTCTGAAGCTATGCATGTGGTACTACGTAATGTAGTACAATTACAATCATAAGAGATAATGTCAATATGTATGATATCAACTTAAATAGTCATATTAATTTTTTATGAATTAAATAAATAAATGATTTAAATAAATATTGAAAATGCTTATCATGAAAATGACTTCATTATAAGCATTATTTAATTAATATTATTATTATTATTATTAATGTTGTAATTATAAAGAAAACAAGAGAGGTCACCAAGAGATTAAGAAGACATTCTCGGAGGCTCAGAAGGAGCACAAAAAGATGAAAAAGTCCGGAGGTTAATTAAATTAAATTGTGCTCTCATTTAATATTTATGAGGTTAACCTTCATTAAGCCACCATAAGTCGCAATAACTTCATTCTTTAATCCACGAACAGCAGGCAAGCAAGAGGAGGTGGAGCGATTGTACAAGCCCACCAATGAGAAGCTTCTTCAGCTGCGGGAGAACGAGATGAATGCCGTCAGAGGAGCCCTGATCGAGGAAAGACATCGACTCTGTCTCTTCGTGGCCTGCCTCAAACCAGTCATGGTGAGTCAATATTTCTTAACCCCGTCAGTCGTTGGTACGTAATTTTCATAGCAGGGCTGTCATAAACTAGGCTCGCTGACAATTTTCCGCATTTCATATCAAGCTGCACAGCACAATGCAAATATATTTATTAAGAAAATCCTAAATTCATAATTGTTTGTTAACAATTAATTGTATCTCATACTACATAACACAGGTATATCAAAGTATGCAATTGTAATTCCTAGAATTTTTTAATCGATTAACCAATCGACAGGACGAAGAGATTTCCCTCCTTTCCGAAGTCACCCATCTCCAGGAGATTGTCGACAATCTTTGCATGCTGGCAGACGACCCGGACTCTTTGCCTGCCACCGGAGAGCAGGTCATTTGCGACACGATAGGTCGGGGTTTGACCACGTCAACGTCGCAAATCTCTTCCGATCAGGTATCACACTTTCGAGTCGTTGTTTTTTATGCGACTGCACATTTTGTGACCTCTGCCGTCGACGTCGTAAAGTCATCGATTGTTCCGATCGAGCAGACGACAACTTCCCTGAAAGTTCAGCACACTACGAGCACTGATGACCAGCAACAGGAGCGGCAAGAACAACGGCAACAACAAAAATCGCAGACCGTTCAGCAGCAGACGTCGTCACGGAAACACAGCATGGAGTCTCCTTCTTCGGAGCTCAGTGCAGAATCCTCCGTCAGCGACTCTTTTTCCTCTTCTGCCACCTCTCCATCCAAGACTGCCAGAGCCATGGCTCAGGTAGTGATGACGATGATGGTGGTGATGGTGGTAGAAGTGGTGAGGAGGAGGATGATGATGATGATGATGATGATGATGATGACGATGACGATGACGATGACGATGACGATGACGATGATGATGATGATAAATTGATTATGTCTGTAAACAATTGAAGACTAGTATTGCCTGTCAAAACAGTTTTTGTCTCGTTCAATAGCAGCTGCTGTAATTTTAACTAACTAATAATTAATTAATTTTAATTAAAGTACTGTTAATTATAAGATAATCAATCATTATTATTTATCCCCATTGTAAATTCAACTCGATTCTCAGATTTCAGATAGGGCTGCAAGAGATTCATCTGAGAAACAACACGGGGGAGCCAGGATTGTTAGCATTGAATCGAAATCAACTGATCAGGACCGCCCTAAGGGCCATCCTCTTACTTGCACTCTGCCTGTCACCTCCATTCCCCCCTCCTCTGCTTCTCCCCACAACTATTCTCAGCTGCTGACGCATCACAGGAACCCATCTGTGACTTCGACAGGTGCCAAGGAAATCCGCTATTTAGATCCAACTAGCCTCATTGGATCCCGTCCGCACACCATATCCTACGTCCGCGAGAGGAGTTACACTAGGCCCTTGCTTACTGCTGAAACTTACGAAGCCTTTGGGGGCATGTCAGGGCAGACCAATGGCAGCCCTTACGCAGTACCCTGCATCATCCCCAAGAGAAGATCCACCCAAGTTGGATCGGAAAAAGTTGCTGATATCTATGCTCGTCCCTCCCTGGCCCAGAGCCACGGCGGGTATCGAACTCCGAACATCAAACCTCTTCCTGTGGCCACTCCCACAGTCCCCGATTCTGGAAACATCCCGGGTAAGCTGTTATGGTGGTGTTGGTTGCAAAGATCGTATAATGTACTCCAAGCTCTTTAGGATTGCCTTTAACAGGCTATGTGAACATGAACCAACTGGCCACTATTGCCCTCCACCAAACCAACCCCGTCGGGAAAAGGGAGGCAGTCAATAGGGACTCCATGCCTGACATTGAGAGTCTTCGCATCGCCCAGTGTCAAAAACATCAGGTTGCATATTGATTTCTTGTTTCAAGCCAAATAATGCTTTGTGATGATGTCGATGATAACAATGAAGGAATGAAATATCATGAAATCATAGAAAATACGAAAGGACAGTGTTGTCAAATTACTCTAACAAAGGCCATTAAAGTTAATCTTTCTATGTCGGTCAGGTTGACCAATTGCAGCAAAGCACCTCGATGCTCATTGGCCGTGAGGCTCGGATAATCGGGCGTGACCATCGTCGTCAAATTTCATTGGATGCCGGCCAGATGGCTAAGTTATCGGAGCCCGGCAGTGGTAGTGGTGAGAGTGTGAAGCTCATATATGAAGATTTGTTTTGAATTTGCATGCGAATCAGTTGTCATGGTAGCCTTTGATGTTGATCTCCTATCATTTCCTATTTTGTTTAGATATTAGTTTTTTTCTTGGAGATTGTTGTCATTAATTATCAAGATATTGATCGTAGATACGACATGCCTATGATGTCTCAAATGATTTAAAGCATTAAACGAATGTTCATGTTTTGCCATGAATAGAATTTTGGTATTCCAAAATTAGCCATTTGTCACCGGTGCAAATCTTTTCACAACCTCCTCGTAACCTCCACATTCAAAATCAACACATTCCACTGCTTTGACAAACAATCAGACCTGAAAAGCCTGGCACTCAGGATAGCGAGGGCTTGCCACTTTCGCACCTCGGCGAGGTCGAGCAGTTTAAAGGTCGCAAGGGCATCTCCGATTCCTAAGCAGTCTTCTTTCCACAAACCTCGTTCGACACTGTTGCTTCTGACTAGAAATTCTCTGAAATTTGGTCACGTCTGGTTTCCAATAACAGGTTTCCGTAAGCTCGCATTATGTTCAAATAGAAATATGAGTTATCAAATTTTGGTTTATTTTGCATGCTAAATTGTGTTTGAGATTTTTATTTGGCCCAGAGATAGTATGTTTCTAAGTTCACAAATTGTTTGGAGGCATTTTAATGTATAGTATTGATTACATTTTTATCCAAAAGATGTCAAGGATGGTGTTACTTTCTGTACAAAACCGGGCACCAGCTTTCCAAAGCCATCTGGTCACAAGGCCGACGGCTCTGCCCCCAGGATGTCCAGAGGGGCCGAAAAGTCCAATGTTTAATCTATAGTTACAGAATCAACCAGCCACCTTTTTTTCTGCAATCTTTATTCTACTGAGCTGATAACAAGTGATTTAAAAAAATCTTTGACAAGTTTTACAGCCAAATTTATTTCATTTCGTTCAAAGAGATGTCATCGTTTTTGTTTTAGAGACTTTTTGTTCATAATGTTTTGTTTGCTTAAGTAATTAAATCCAATCATGGTTGGTGAAGAGGTCGATCGATATTTAAGAGCATTTGTTCCTTTCTGCTGTTGTTGTCGTTATCATTGTCTTCTTTACATATCTTCACGTCATGTCGATTCTCGTGCATTCGAAGTCGTACACCATCGTGTCGTCGTTTGGTGCCCTTCTGTCACTCGGCAACTTGAATTCTAATGACTTTGAGAAAACTTCACAGCTTCGGAATTCCACTATTTAAGGTCAGTCGAGCACTCGAGCCTGACTTTGCTTTGGTAGCCGACTCAGTTTTTGTTTTTATTTCACCAGTGTTTATTTATTAAATCCCTGGGAATCCCAGGTCACTTCAGGTTCTGAGCTATTAATTAAACCTTGCTTGTTTAACAGGTAAGCATGTAATAGCTTTGCATTATCAATTTTGTTGTGGTTCTGTCGCATTTCAACCGACTAACAGATTGCCAAATGACCATTTTACCAGATAACGTACTTTAGGAGAATTTTTAAACGCGTCCGAGGTCGATTCGCATGTAATTTAAGAAGTTCATAACATTCCTTGTTTGTGATTTATTTTTCACATCTGGATCTGTTTCCTTTTTGATAGGGTTTTATTTTATAGACATATTTGTCTGGGGCCAAATATTTTACCCTCCCCTGATCTTGCATCTTTACGTCGTAATACTCATTCCACATCTCTTTTGAAGGTTGTTCGCTTTTATTTTTGGGAGATTTTATGAAGCATGTTGTCAGGGTAAATGCATTCGAGAGCGATCGTTCGGCCGAGACGAGTGGTGTGCATTTGACGAGATTGACACGATTCTGTATAATAATACGACTTTGCCGTTATTCCTTTAGCTATCCTCATTAGCGATCATTTATTTATCCCTTGTTATTTCCTTGTGGATGGTTTGAACGGACCAATCTGAATCTTAAGCGGAAGCAAGTTTTTATATTTTATCGACTATAGCTCGTTTCTAAGTTTGTTATTAGTTTCGCTGCTAGAAGCTAGCTGGTGTCTGTAGTGAGGTCAATGTTATTCAAATTTTTTTGGAGGGTTATTTGAAGTTTTCAAAGTTCCAGCTGGTCATAAGTGCTGCTGAGTTTATCACTTGTGATTTCATCTTTTCCTGGATCGGTGTTGTGGACATTAAGTCGTGAGGCTTGACAATATGATGCCTTTTTGTTTTCTTGAATCGAACCGGTTTCTTTCAGACTACCAGGAACAACATTTGAATAATATTGAAGAAAAATATTTTTGTTCTGCGAAAAACATTGGTTTTTGTAATTGTGAAGACAGGGGCTTAAATTGATATTCATGTCAGAATTGGAAATATCTCTGGCTTAAGAACAAAAATCATTTTTTTGAATATGTTGACTCTTCTCACATTAACTAACTTCATGATTTGAAGCAACTGCATACCGGGAGTATGATTAAAATATCTAAAGTGCATCCCGACCAGCAGTTGCGCGTCACTTAATCTCTAAAAATATACCGAAGTTGTACGCTTGAGATCGATCCTAAAGATGTCGTTCCCTGAAATAAAGGAATATTTAAGGCATTTATTCTCGTATCCTCAAAAATAAACTTTGCAGAAAAAGCAGGCAATGACCGATCGCTTCTCTCGAAAATGGCGGTCGCGTTCTGCCGCTTGCCTAAAGTCTGCAATGGTCTAAAACCGCGTCGCGGCATTTTATTGAATTTGGTTTATTTTTTCTTTAACCGTTACGAAATATTATTTACATGTCCATACATTAATTTAAAAAATTTAGCAAAATTAAATTTTTCCTTAATTTATAGACATCCCCTCATAGACTCGTTACGTTTATTGCGTGATATGATTAACCGTACTTCCTATTCAATAACATGGGCTTTGAAACGAAAACGTTTTATTTATTCTTTATAATTTTAGCATGGACGACAAAAATCGCTTCATCTGCAGATGATGTCATTCGCTACTCTCTCATAGTAATTCACAACGCATCCGTTAATATGGTCATGATAAGATCGGTAGCGCCGATGTCTAATGAAACTGACTGCTCATCATTTAAAGTGCCGAGGATTGATCAAATTTGCGAAGCAGGAATCATGCTAAAAGACTTTTCTACCGCTATGAGTAGCGGTATATTGGAGACGAGAGCAGCGGCTTGCTTCCCAATGGAAAAGGGCATCCACTATGCTGGATTATTTCTTATAGAAGGTCAGATGCAATTGAGTATTGCTTTAAATTAGTGATTGCGATAGTTTCACAGGCACCGAGGGCTGATTAACCCCAAAGGTATCACAACATGTCTTTGTCACCAATTCAATTTAGGATAATGTTGTTTGTGTTGCTTAATGTTTAAATTACATGTTACAAAAGCCATAGGTTAATTTAACCGATATTTAAAAATATATTTATTATAAAATTATACTTAACCTGTGTTTAAAAAATAAGCCTATTTCAAAAGTATATAGATATTGGTTCTTCAATCAGACAACAAAACGTAAACAAGAAAGTTTCTCCAGGTGAATACGACGAGGAAGAAGTTTCCAAGCAGAAAATCAACGAAGCGAGGACCTGGAGAAAGACTTTCAGCATCCTTAAAGTAAAATCCATCGTCGGGAAGAACATAAGCAAAGAAAACATGGAGTTGTACGAATGGGCCAAGATAAACTTTGCCAGGAAAGGATTTGAGAAAATGAGTTAGTGTGTTACATAGATTCGTTAATACATTGCCGTTTTCTTTTCTGAAAACAAAAATCTGTTGCGTATATCTACATGTGCGTGTAGTCATAAGCAGTCATTTAATAGAACAGAACTACAAAATCAGTTTAAGGTAGTACATCCCAGCGATAGATTTAGTCGCTTTGTCTTTCTAACTTAATGATTTTCGTTAATATCAAAAAATATATTAAATCATGTTCCCTAATTAAAAACATTTAGAATCGACAAAGTTTAACCTGATTTGTCCAATGTCACGCCATTCAGATCTTGTCGGGCACCTGAAATGGACGACGAATGTTCTCAAGTTGTTCTACACGAAGGAAAATGACGACGCTAGGACGGCTTTCGGCTGCCGTGGCTACGACTTCAACTACGTGGAAGACAGCTCAGCCGGTCTTCTAAACTTTGATAATACCATTCTAGGTTACATTGCCGAAAAAACCGAAAGTCGAGACGACTTTGAAAATCCTTGCGAAGACAAAGGTTAGCGACAGCCTTACGGTTTACATTACAAGTGACCCAAACGCATTGTATTTTATGCTTGCTCATTCAAAGTTATTTATGTTTGATGAACGGTTATTTCACATCATAGTCAGTATACATTTTGCAGCCACTTATTCATTGTCAATTTACAGGAACTAATACCAAGTGGGACGGCAGAAAGGTCACAGGAACTGGAAAATACGAGGAATGCTACGAGATCATAAAGGAGATTTACTCCAGCAACGTCATGTGGAAAATTTACGAAGAAGAATACAAAGGATCTCCATTGCTGGGTCTAGAAGCCCTGAATACCCTGTTTCGTAGCATCTTGATTGGAAATCTCACTTCGAGAGAATTCTTCAGAGAAGAATCCCTTGCCGTTTGTGCCGGCGTAAGAAATATTTCGAACTTTCGAGCACTGAGAAGGATCTAGAAAGGGACGCGGTGGCTGTTGCCCATTAGCTTTTGCCGCTTAGTAAAATGATCATTTCCCGCCAGCGGGTAACTCACATGAGTTTTTGGTTTCCGTGGCAGCTTGAACATTTACTCATCCATATTGGATATTACACTCACATTCTTACTTCTTTTGTTCCCCGCAGGCCAAAGGAGGTGCCAACAGTTGGGCCAACTGTGGCAAACTAGCTTTCGCCGACTACCTGGTACATGAGAAATTTTGTTGCATTGACGGCGAATCCTACTTCAATGTCCGTGAATCGGCAGAGGAAGGTCAAACACTGAGTAGGTAGTTTGCTGATATTTATGCACAACATCGTATTTTTAAATGCACATTAATAATTAATCATTACGAAAAACCATTAATTGTCTTGCTACTTCAGAAAAGTACAGCTGGTTGACCGGCTATGTGGTGGTGGACCATTCGTTCAGATTTCAGACTCAATGCTGTAAGCATCGTCTTAGTACTGCTTCAAGCATGAGGCCCGACCCTTTTTTCAGCATTTTCACGATCTTCTTACTGTCTTTGCACAATTGTCTGTTTATCTTCCATTGCCTCGTGATCGGATACTAAACATCGAACTATGGTTAAAGTAAAATATTGTGGTTTTATAAATATATTTTTAATTTTACTTTTTTCAATTGAATTCTATTTATTTCGGTTTCATCGAATGTCGAGTTTATAACTGTCAATTGGTTGGTGAATACATCTCTCCTGTACTTAATCTTGGTTTAGCCATCTCATTGCTGCTAGTGTTGGCGTTTGCTTCTGCTTGATAACCTAAAGTAAATAAACCAGAATCAGAAATCAAAATTTAGAAAAGATTTGGAAATAATAATAGATATCTGCTAATCATAATATCTAATGATAATATTTGATATTGGATAAGTTAAAACAAAATTTATGGCATAACCGCTTAGCTATTCAATTATATTTTCCTTAAATATCCACGTGTCAATTAGTATATCATGTATATATTTTATATTAAAGTCCATGTAATAGCCAGATAAATACAAAATATAAGTAATTCCCAGGTAACACGTGACCACCAGCTGTTCACCTATAATATACATGTGTATATAGGTCCTATATTGTGGAAGTCTTTGAATGCTTTGTGGCTGATTGTCGTGGAGATAAAGTCAATGTAACCAAGTGATTGTTACCCATTGGTTTATGCTTTACCAGCGGCTTGTGTCATGGCTTTTGGCTTTGCTAGTAAAGACGTCTATCTGAATTCTGAGCCGTCTCCACTTCAAATACCTGAGGTTTGGCTGTAAAAAAAACGTCAGAAGTAATTGTCTTTAATGGCTGTTGTAAATCACAATTAATTAATGTTACAAGGCTAGAGTTAAGGTTAGTATTAGGTTTCGGGTTAGGTCTAAGATAGGGTTGGGTTAGGTCTAGGGTTAACATCTTGAGATTAAATCACATCTGTTGAAAACAGAATGATTATGCGAGTATCAGTCTAAGAACGAATAACTATTAGTTGGTGATTATGAGCTGACGGTAGTTTTGTTGCAGAGTTTGGATTTAGGTTAGCATTTGGGGTTAGGCGTCTAGGGTTAAGGTTAGGTTCTTTCCATTGCAGAACCGCTTAAGTGAACGTGAAAATCAATTATCTTAAAACAAATATTCCGGCTACCTCTTGTCAAAATCAGAACAGGTAAAAAAAATCAGGTATTGTTTTCATTACTTATCGCTTCTACTTTCTCTAGTCCAACGATGATGTGATGCCTGGATTTCACATTTCTCCGGGAGTTTTCAAGACACCTTCCCTGAAGAATGAAAAAACAATTTGAACAATATTGAAGAAAACTATTTTTGTGGATGAATTTTAGTTTTTGTAATTTTGAGACCACAGACTCCAATTGATATTCTTGTTAAAATTTGAAATATTTCTGGCTTAAAAGGCAAAAAATAAAGTTTTTGAATATGTTGACATTTCTTCACAAAGCTAATTTCATTTGCTTGCATAACTTTATTATTTTAAGAAACTGCAAGTCAGAAGTGTGGTAATATTTCTAAAATAGAATTTGATGTTCTAGTCAATCGTTTGTGCGACACATAATCTCTAAAAAACATGCGCGGAAATTATCAGCTTGTGAGCGATCCTAAAATTGCGGTTCCCTGAAATGAAGGAAAATTTAAGACACTTCTTCCGAATTAACGAAAATGAAAAAGTAGGTAATGGTCAATCGATTCTCTGGAAAATGGCAGTCACATTCTATCGCTTAAAGCAAGTCTACAACGGCGTAGGAACGACGTCACATTTTATTGAATTTGGCCTAGTTTTTGTCTAACCGTTATGAAATATTATTTACATGCGCATAAATTAATTTTTAAAAAATTAGCAGAATTAAAATTGATTTCTTATTTAATACATCTCCTTGTAGACTCGTTACGTTTATTGCGTGATGTAATTAACTGCACTTCCTATTCAATAACATGGGCTTTGGAACGAAAGCGTTTTATTTATTCTTTATAATTTTAACGCATACGATACAAATCGCTTCATCTGCAGATGATGTCATTCGCTACTCTCTCATAGTAATTCACAACACATCCGTTAATATGGTCATGATAAAATCGACAGCGCCGTTGTCTAATGAAACTGACTGCTCATCATTTTATGTGCCGAAGATTGACCAAGTTTGCGAAGCAGGAATCATGCTAAAAGACTTTACATCCGCTGTGGGTAGCGGTATATTGCAAACGAGGGCGGAAACTTGCTTTCCCCATGAAAAGGGCATCCACTATGCTGGATTATTACTTATAGAAGGTCAGAAATAATTGAGTAATGCTTTATACTGATAGCACTACGTTCCTTAGGTACGAGGATTGATTAAAGTTGAATTACTATGGATGTCACAAAATACTTTTCCACAAATTCCATGTTTTGAATTCAATGTAAGATAATGTTGTTTATGACGCTCAGTATTTTAAATTAATCGTTGCAAAAGTCTTACGTCTTTTTATTTACCTGTATTCTGAACCCTACTTAAAATGCGTGTGGAGATTGACTTTTCATTCAACCAACGAAACATAAACAATAAAGTTTCTCCAGGTGAATACGACGAGGAAGAAGTTTCCAAGCAGAAACTCAACGAAGCGAGGACCTGGAAGAAGACTTTCGGCATCCTTAAAGTAAAAACCGTGGTCGGGAAGAACATAAGCAAAGAAGATATGGAGTTGTACGAATGGGCCAAGACGAACTATATCAGGAAAGGATTTGAGAAAATGAGTTAGTATGCTTCGTAAATAAATTGTCGTTTTATTTACTAAAGCCAGGAAAAATCTATTGCGTAAAGGTGCGTATATTATTCTGATCCAGCTATTCAATAGAACAGAACTACAAAAAGTCTTTTAAAGATAGAATCGCGTTGCCAGCCTCATTCTTTCTAACTTAATTCTTTTTGTTAATATCAAAAATTACATTAAATCATGTTTCCTAATTTAAAACGTTAGACATCGACGAAGTTTAACTTCATTTTTTTTACAATGTCACGCCATTCAGATCTTACAGGGCACATGAAATGGGAGACGAATGTTCTCAAGTTGTTCTACACGAAGGAAAATGACGACGCTAGGACGGCTTTCGGCTGCCGTGGCTACGACTTCAACTACGTGGAAGACAGCTCAGCCGGGCTTCTAAACTTTGATAATACCATTCTAGGTTACATTGCTAAAAAATCGGAAAGTCGAGAAGACTTTAACAATCCTTGCGATGACAAAGGTTAGCGACAGCCTTAGGGGTTGAATTATAAGTATATTAAGTTTTCTCAAAGACATTTTATTTTATGTTTGCTCGTTCAAATCTGTTATTTATATTTGGTGAGAGATTGTATGACATCATAGTCTGCACAAATTTTGCAGCCACTTGATGATGATAATGTTAATGATAATGATTAGCCACTTATTCATTGTCAATTTGCAGGAACTAATACCAAGTGGGATGGCAGAATGGTCACAGGAACTGGAAAATACGAGGAATGCTACGAGATCATAAAGGAGATTTACTCCAGCAACGCCATGTGGAAAGTTTACGAAGAACAATACAAAGGATCTCCATTGCTGGGTCTAGAAGCCCTGAATACCCTGTTTCGAAGCATCTTGATTGGAAATCTCACTTCGAGACAATTCTTCAAAGAAGAATCCCTTGCAGTTTGTGCCGGTGTAAGAAATATTTTGAACTTTCGATCACAGAGAGGGGTGTAGAATGAGACGCGGTGCTGTGGCTATTGTTTATTAGCACTGGCCGCATAGTTAGATGATTAGATGATTAGTGTCCGCAACTGGACTCGAATCCGTCGAACGAGTATGTTGTTCCCGTGGCGTCTTACAATTTTATACTTTTTTATTTATTTATTTGATTATAGTCCGTTGCATGACTAAGATGATTTGGACTCACAAATTTATACTCATCCGTATTGGATATTACATTCACACTCTTACTTGTTTGGTTCCCCGCAGGCCAAAGGTGGTGCCAACAGTTGGGCCAACTGTGGCAAACTAGCTTTCGCCGACTACCTGGTACATGAGAAATTTTGTTGCATTGGCGGCGAATCCTACTTCAACGTCCGTGAATCGGCAGAGGAAGGTCAAACACTGAGTAGGTATTTTGCTGATATTTATGCACAACATCGTATTTTTAAATGCACATTAATAATTAATCATTACGAAAAACCATTAATCGCCTTGCTACTTCAGAAAAGTACAGCTGGTTGACCGGCTATGTGGTGGTGGACCATTCGTTCAGATTTCAGACTCAATGCTGTAAGCATCGTCTTAGTACTGCTTCAAGCGTGAGGCCCGACCCTTTCTACAGCATTTTCACGATTGTCTTACTCTCTTTGCACCATTGTCTGTTTATCTTTCATTGCCTCGTGATCGGATACTAAACATCGAACTATGGTTAAAGTAAAATATTGTGGTTTTATATGTATATTTTTTTAATTTTACTGTTTTCATTTGACTTCTATTTTTTTCTGTTTCATCGAATGTCAAATTTATAACTGTCAATTGGTTGGTGAATACATCTTTTCTGTACTTAATCTTGGTTTGGCCGTCTCATTGCTGCTAGTGTTGGTGCTTGCTTCTGCTTGATAAGCTGGAGAGTAGACAAAATGGAATCAAAAGTCGTAATTTAGAAAAGACTTGGTTATATGAACAGATATCTGATAATGATAATATCTGATATAATGATAGTATCTGATACTGTCGCCAGTGATGAAATTATCTTCTTATCTATAATAGCTACGTTCAAATGAAAAAAAATTCAGGTTATTCAGAAAATGCTACAGTCGTTAAACTTCTATTGTGTGAGATAAACAAATACTTCAAGGCAATCTTAAATCACACGTAGATTATAAATCTTAAGAACAGATTACTTTAAGTTTGCGTATCAGAGGGTAGAGTGTCTGCTAACGACGGTAAAAGCAACAGTCGTTACGTGTCGTGTTCGAGACCCAGCTTGCCACAAAGCGCTCCTTGGACGCGGCGGCACTACGCAAATAAATTTATCTTATCATTATAAAACTTACTTTAAATTACTAAATTCTCAATCTCCATGGCAGCATGTCCGGTTACAAGTTCCTTGCTGTGTTGTTGATAAGCATGTCATCAGGGTACTTATAAAAGCCTTTACAATTTGTCATCCCTTATACCAGGTATAAGTCGTAGTAGTATGTGTAGTAGTATAGGCAAACCTGGCCACATGCTCGTTGTGGCGGGATGGAGGATGGGCAGAGGAAGTTTTGTGACTTCATCAAGAGCCTGTAGGATTCAGCAATGGTCTACGAGGAATAAGAGAAAGCCTAAGAGACTTGGTTGAAATTTACAAGACTCAAATAAAGACCACAAGACTTACAATAAGTCTACAAGATTTAAATAAACTGTACAAAATGATTATGAAATTTTTGTTTTATATAAAGCTTTGCTATTAATAGTTAATAATTGTTTATTAATGCTGTAAACAATTGCATTCCAGCACAAAGCATTAGCATAAATACATCTAGCAGCTTCTCAAATACAAATCCAGCAATATCTTATGGCAAAACTCTTTGAGTTTGTGTTCAACTCTGCGATGGTCAAAGCTTTCATCCTCCTTTGCCATTCCCAGCAAGACGCAGATCTTGGTGACGAGGCCATACCGGAGGAACCGGACATCGTAGGCGAAGGACGGGTCTGGAATTAAACCTTTTGTAGTAGCCAGCATCCGATTCATGTCCAGACACAAGCTAAAGCTTTCAGTGCCCATGGAGATATAATCTCTGTCCATTTAACTGTGATACCATTGAAGTACCAGTGAAGTTTTCTTGAGAATCTATTTGAATTGGAAAATAATTGCCACTGAATAACATATAGCTGTTTAACTTATCCCACTTTTTACTTTTTGTGAACATTAACCTTTCCAGCCTGGATTCCATATTTTCCCGGGCGATTTCCGGGTTCCTTCTTTGAAGACTGGAACAGCACGTCTGCTTGTCATAGGTGAACGGGTGGTATTCTATTCCTTGGACTTTTAAGTTCACTTCGATGACGTAGTCTTTCCAAGAAGCGCAGACCTGGTTCAGGTAGAATTCCAGGAGGAAAATAAGTAAGAAATACTGGAAAAGCATAGATGAGAGAATGTTGATGTTGTTGTTGAGGGTCATCCGATAGATAGATGGATGGATGGATGGATGGATGGATGGATGGATGGATTGAGTGGTATTTAGCTGCAGATGTTTTTGTAGGAGTTCGGTTGCTCATGAATATGTTTATGCATGACGTGCTCCATTGGGTCCAAAACTAGTTTAGTTTGTGGCTAGTATATCTTTTTTAATTTGCTTAAGTTTGTTTATGGTTGTTGTTATTTATTGTTATTATGTTCAACATAAAAACATCTCACAACACAAAAATATTATTATTATTATTATTATTATTATTATTATTTTTTTTTTATTATCAACATTTATTATGTATCACTTAATAGCCAATAGAAAGTATTTTTCTACATTTATGCAACAAGTGCATTCCAAGTACAAATTATAATTAAACATTTATTTGTAAAGATTACCTTTTTCTTAACATTTCTGAGATTTGCGAAAGTTTTTTGTTCATGTTTATCATTTTTAATTATTAAGTAACGGTTGTTAAGTAACATGATGTTATTAACATCTGAATTTTTACATTATTTTAAATTCCGTTTTTTTTATAAATAAATATTTAATATTATTCGATTTACCAAAGCGACGTACTCTGAAACAGAATTGTAATCACAATTCCAAATTTCTGAGCCGAATTTACTCGAAATAAAATAAAACTAACCCGGAAATTAAAACTGAAAATTAAAAAAAAAGATGTAAATAAAAAAAGAATACATACAATTCAATCT
>JAJTWR010000341.1:1330000-1340000 GCA_021613335.1 Whitmania pigra
GGTTGGTGGCCAAATATCAACGATAGAATGACTTGCTGAATTAATGAGTAGAAATTGAAAAGTGTACTGATATCTGAATAAACGAGTGAGTAAGTGAGTGAATGAGTTGTGGGTCAGCCCTTGTGTAACTTGCTGGGTAGTTTGGTGGATTGATAGGTGAGTGAATTGCTTTTATCCTCGATCAAAAGCAGAGAATCATCGAAGCGTATCGACCCAGTTACCTGGTTATATTTTCATCCAATCAGCTGCCATTAGAGGGGAATCCCATTCTGTCGACTTCACCTCCATAACAGGATTAAATGGAAAGGTGGGTGGAAGATGAAAACACATCAAAAACGAAAGCGAAAGTTCACGGAAAAGGGGGAAAAACAATATTGGTTTTAATTCTTTTTTTTATGAAATTAATTTCTTGCATGAAGTAAATTTATGTTAGTAAATACATTTTTTAAATAAATGTATATTACGAAGCAAATTTATTTAATTTTTCACTTTGAAATCAGTTGACAAATGTTTTATTAGAATGTGATTTAAGACAAGTATAAAATGTGTGCTGGCATTTTGCTTCTAACGGTGAATGAATGTTTGAACGGGCAGAAAAAAAGGACATAAGACTATCTGGCTTTTTATAGCGCTGTCTGTGAAAGCGTGGAGGTGCTAATCCATTTATATAGCACCATTCTGCAGACTCAGAAAGATTTTTAGGAGTTTTAGAAAGTTTTTTTCAGAGAATCCGAGATTATTTTTTTCTTATTTTTATCCCAGCCTTGTTTAAAAGCTGTAAATCGGATTTAGAGAAGGAAACAGGCTTTGCGCTTTTAAGGAGTTCGTTCGGTGTGGAAAAAGTGGTTGTTTGGAGGGGATTCGCATGAAGGCGGGAACGGTTTTAGGGTGGTTTTTCGATTTGAAAGAGTTGAAAGAGATTTGAGAGAGTTGAAAGAGAGGATAGACAGTGTAACAGACCTTTAAAATAGATGGATGGATGAATGGATAAACGAATGACTGGATGAAGAGATATACGCATGCGAGCATGGGAATATGGATGAATGGATCAAGAGATGGATGGATGGACAAATAGATAGACAGACGGATGGATGGATGGGATGGATGGAAAAAAATTTGTTTCCATTATAATTCCGTCGCTTCCACATAACAGGATTAGCTGCTGGAACAATGTTGAAGTTAATCTCATCAGGAAGTACTTTTTGCAGAACGTTTCGAGCTAAAGATGAAGACGGTGACCAGTGGTGATATATTTATGAGGGTTGCTTTCAGGTGGCTTGTCCAATGGAGAATGAAAGAGCATTCATTCACTTTACCATCCATCCATCCATCCATCCATCCATCCATCCATTCATTCATTCATCCATCCATCCATCCATCCATTCATCCATAAATCCATCCATCCATCCATTCATCCATCCATCTCAGTTAATCACTCGACAGAGCGTTGAAGATAGAAATTGATGAAGTTGATTATTAGTACAATTATCAAGTATTATTTAATGTTATTTATAATTAATGTTAATAATAATAATAATAATAATAATAATAATAATAATAATAATAATAATAATAGTCAAAATAATAACAAGGCATGATATTGAAATAGTAATGAGAGCATGTCATCCAATAACAATCGAGCTTGAAAGGTGGACACTCGGCAAAAGCCTCTGATGAATATATTGCCTCTTTATGTCGATGACAGCAACATCAATAATGATAATAATAATACATATTTTTAAAATGTAATTTATTATATTTACATAATAATAATAATAATATTAAATCTTATTTTAAATTATAACATATCATATCTACATGATATTATTCTGTCAATGTTATTTTTTTAAATAATATTATTATGCATCATTATATTATAATAAGCATCATATTGACATTAATACCTTATACATAAAATTATTTAATATAATTATTCTAAAGTAAAACAGAATATCTGCATCATGCTCGGTTAAATTACGGGTGCCAATGAATTATAATCATTACAACAACGGCACTACAATTCCATTTCGACAACGCGTTACACTTGATTTGGCGCCAAAAAAACAGGATGCGACCATGGGAAGCTGCACCAGCATAGACCAAGAAGTGAGAGCATAGAATTCTTAACAATGGCTGCCGAGCGACTTCCGATTGTAAATCCAGCCGTATGACAACGAGGATGAACGGCTTAGGAATATTCAATGTTCTTGTTCGACACGGAATTAAGGTGTCCTTCTGAATTATTATTATTATTATTATTTTATTTATTGCTTTTTTTATTGGTGGCATTGTGGAAGGTAAATTAATTTTATTATAAGTTATTAATATTATTATTACTATTATTTATTATGATCACTTATCATTGTGACTCAGAGTCGTTGTCAGTAATAATCTTCTGTAATGTTCACGACAGTGTCGATGCTGCTGTTGCTGCTGGCGCTGATGGTGACTATGATGGTGTTGATGATGATGATGGTGGTGGTGATGGTGATGATAATGTTGATGATGATGATGATGATGATGATGGTGATGTATTTCATTTATTCTCCAGCCATCCGTTCAAACAGGTGTGCAAAATGACCTGGCACACCTGCAGCTGTCCTCAATGACACAACGTAACTCGTCCATCAACAGTCCGTCATCATTGAGCATGAGCCCATGGTGGTTGATGATGATGATGATGATGACGACAATGATGATGATTGTGGGCGATGATGATGATGATGATAAAATTTGAATCTTCTTGAAGCACAAAGATTCATAATTTCCAGTTCCAAGTTTCGACAGACTACGGCGGCATTAAAAGCCATTGTTTCTGTTTTCCTCTTTAAACAACGCTTTGAAATTTCTAATTATAATTAATTATTGTAATTATTAAATAATTATTAAAAACAAAATTTGTTCTAATATTTATGGTTTACTAATAAAACATGTAAAATCTTTGTTTATTTTGTCTTCATACACTTCAATCTCCAACTTGAAATGCTTACAAACCTTTTCACTCTTAAAATGCCCGTCTTTTACTTTATTACTTTTTTACTTCGCTACTCGATGAAATTCTTGGAATCTTCTGTTCAAAAATCCCAAGCTCCATTCGTCATCGTTTGGAAGATGCCCCCCTGGGCATTGAAAAGAAGCAGGTGCAACCAAGGAGCAGGGATTAAGAAGAATCTCGGTAGCATCTGTGACTGGCCGGGAGGACCGTAGGGTACGTTCGACGGGGCGGAGTAATTGCAAAAGGAGGTGAGGGGTGGTTTGAGTTTGTGGATTTGAAATTTCTTAATTCTTAAATATTTTGCTGCTTTATATTAATATATATGTAAATATATCAGCTTGGAAATTATTAAAATTTTAGAAATTATTTAAATTCTAGAAATTAATTAAATTTTTAGGAATTATTTAAATTTTACGAATTATTTAAATATATTTTTTAATATTACCATTTTTTAAAACTCTCTAATCCTCACGTGACTGGTACACGTACAACACGCAGCAACAGAATTTTTATGAGACAATAATTGAAGTTAAAGAAAGGACAGAAATTGCCTTTAAATATCATTTTTCACTTTTTTATTTTACCGAGGACGCCTTTTTGAAGCCTTTTGAAAATATTGCGCTATAAAATTGACCAGCACCCGAAATCACCGATGGCCTGTCACCTTCTGGGGATAATAACATTCGTCCCTAATTGGGAGTGGGGAGATATGGGGTGCTGAGGAGTGGGTTGAAAATTAAGAAAAGAATTTTTCAGAAAATTATTTTTGGACGATTGTGAGATGGAAAAATTGAAGAGAAAAGATGTCCATCGAAGCGTGATGCTCAGACATTTAATCATTGGGAATAAAAAATTTATTGTCGCTATTATTATTATTATTATTATTTTATTTTTAAAAATTATTATTAATTTTTTTTAAATTTTTATTATTATCAAATTGTTGTAATTATCACATTAGCATTACCAATGAATTGCATAAAACATATTAACAAGACTCAATTATCATAAATTAATACTAGCATTAATACACATCCAGCCATACCATACGTTACCATTGCAACATTAAGACCTTCCATCGAGCACTTAATGACCTGCCCGGATCAATGAGAGCCCCCCCTAGCGACTTCCATTACAAAAGTTTCGATGGAATAGATTTTCAATCCAAGAGCAAACTTTTCCACACCGACAAATTCCAGAGAGGGATAGTGGTCTAAACTTAATGGGTACCGGACGAAAGAAGTGTGGGGTGTGTGCACCCTGAGAGGTTCGATCGAATAAGTTGACTGGAGGAGATTGGATTGAACCCAGTTGTTGAGGGTTTGATATTTGGAATTATTGATTTTTTTTATATTATTGTTATTATTATTATTATTGTTATTATTTAATAAATATAACAGAAATAAAAATTTATCGATAATAATAATAATAATAATAATAATAATAATAATATAATAATAATAATAATAATTTCATCACTGATTGACTTTAGGCATGCGGTTCAATTTGGCCTCACTTGATTAGAAAATTCTAATTACTCTTTCATTAAGGTTAACACGATTTTATGCCATAATTTAGATAAAAAACACTAGGTGTTTGCTACAATTAGTATAATAATAATAATAATTAGAATAATTAGAATAATTAGAATAAGAGAAATATTATAGAATAATATAATACGATACGGTATTATGGCATTACTATATGTTACTTTATCAGACCCCATAAATAATAACAATAATAATAATAATATAGTTATCGTATCGACAAAAAATTATGGCTATAATTCTGGTCACTCACCGAGGCAGACGACAAAGAGGCTGGAGAGGATGGCGGATTTCATTGTGATGTTTGAATAGTCTGGATAAAATATATTTATAAGGAATTATTTATTTAAATATATAATAATTTTTAAACAAAATAATATTTGTTACTTCAGGAAAAGTTGTTTTTTTTTGGATTTTTAACACAATCAATACAATCTAGAAATATGTTGAAATATAAAATAATATTTTGAAATTACAAGACCAAATATATAAAATAAATCTACACAAAATTATCATTATGTCATCATAAAACATTACACATTATTAACATACATCAACAATAACATTAAACATTAATGCCTTTAGTAATAATAATATTACAACACTGAATACCATAGATATTAATAATATATAATCGTAACATACATAAAACTATAACGTATATTATACGTTGTAACTATATTGTATATATCATAGCATATATAAATAATAATATTATATATATATATATAAAATCATGTATATATATACTATTATATATAATATAATAATATATATACATATATATACACGCCGCTCTCTACCTTAATTGAACGTCTCACCTGGAGTAGCTTTCGTCTGCAGATTGAAACTTCGATGGAAGGAGAACCGCATCCGACGCTCCTTTTATAGAGTTCGAGGAGGTCCTCTTACTCAGCATCTCCACAAATTTCCAAACCCTTCCTTCACTCATTCACTCACTCACTCCATTCACGTCATCATCTCCCCAATGGCTGACTGAGATCATCATTGTCGTTGTCGTCGTCGACGTCATCATCGTCATCATCGTCGTCGTCGTCATCATCATCATCATCATCATCATCATCATCATCATCAATCATCATCATCATCATCATCATCCATCATCATCATCATCATCTCATCATCATCATCATCATCATCATCATCATCATCATCATCATCATCATCACATCATCATCATCATCATCATCATCATCATCATATCATCATCATCATCATCATCATCATCATCATCATCATCATCATCATCATCATCATCATCATCATCATCATCATCATCATCATCAATCCATCATCATCATCATCATCATCATCATCATCATCATCATCATCATCATCATCATCATCATTATCAACATCGAACATCACAATCAACACGGTCATCGTCATCATCGTCGTCGTGATCATCATAATCACCACCATCATCATCAATCTTAAATCCCTGTCCTTCGTATGGCTTATCCAGAAAGTTCTAATCGTTCTGGAACGTCGGAACACCGTCGGGGCCAAACGTTTCTCCTCAGGGTGGGTAGTTGAGCGGGGTGGGTAGGCGATGTGGGTTGAATTTTTGATGATTTTATTGAGGAGCAGTTGGCATGCATTAAAAATTCAAATGCAGTCAAAATCGACTTTAGGTTTCAGTATGCGAACAGCCTCTATAATCAATAATAATAATAATTAAAATGATATGAATAATTATTATTAGTATTATTATTATTATTAGTATTATTATTATTATTATTATTATTATTATTAATTATTATTATTATTATTATTATTATTATTATTATTATTATTATTATTAATTATTATTATTATTAATTATTATTATTATTATTATTATTATTATTATTATTATTATTATTATTATTATATTATTATTATTATTATTATTTATTATTATTATTATTATTATTATTATTATTATTATTATTATTATTATTATTATTATTAAAGAACTTATTTTGCCCCTCAGTCTCCCCAGGGTCTCCTGAGTTTGGGTGGAAAGAAAAGTTCTTTAACGGGATTCTGCGATTGTATCACTCCGTTTTGGAGCTACTTTCTTGGGAGAAACATTTTGTCTGAAGGTCCATTCACCACATGTTTGCATTCATCCATTCACATAGTCTAGGCATTCACTTCATTCACCCATTCATTCAATTCATTCGTCCATGCATCCAATTCATTCCAATGCAGAATCGTGCATTTAATTCATTCATTATCCTTCCGATCTACCCATCCTTGCTAATTTTGCATGCCACACTAAAGGGCCCATCATGTTCACCCCCTCTGAAAGAACAGAGGGCTTTCTAATAATGCCCTTAATAATACAAAGTGTTACAGTGATTATAACTTCCGATGTATAATTGCAATCCATTCCCCAGTATCTTACCCAAGTCTACTGAAACTTTCATGCCCTTTGGAATAGAGTACCCTATTGGGAGCAAGATTAGTCCACCCTCGAGGTTTAAAATTGGTCACATGTGCAAATGGAGGTTGTTTGTTATTGAGAAGCTGCAATACGTCACACCGGGTTTTCATTTAAAATGCAAAAAGCTCTGTTACCAGGTTGTCAGACCCTGTTGAGTTAAGGTTTCCCTTTTTATTATGTCCCACCCATCAATCCACCCATCAATCCACCCATCAATCCACCCATCAATCTACCCATAAATCTACCCATCAATCCACCCATCAATCCACCCATCAATCCACCCATCAATCCATCCATCAATCTACCCATCAATCTACCCATCAATCTCCCCATCAATCTACCCATCAATCTACCCATCAATCCACCCATCAATCTACCCATCATTCCACTCATCCATCCACCCATCTATCTATCCCTCTCTACCCTTCTTCATTCCTCCCTCCTCCATCAATTCATCCTACCCCATCCGCCCTCTCCCTATTGGCCCGTGATCTGGTCATGTGATGTGGTATTAACTCAATCGGGTACTTGGTTTTGTCCTTTGAGCCTCTGTTAATATTTCTCCTATAGGAAAATGCCAATCATTCTTTAGCAGGAAATAGGAGATGTCAGAAATTGATGATGAAGACGACGATGCTGCTGATGATGACGATGACGGTGATGATGATGTTTGATGTGATTGTGCTGATGACGATAATGGTGATAACAATGGCTTTGAATTTCAGGTCATCGGCTTATTCTACAATTGCAGCTTGTAAATCCGCGATATAAATATTTATTATTGTTATTATAATTATTATTATTATTATTATTATTATTATTATTATTATTATTATTATTATTATTATTATTATTATTATTATTATTATTATTATATTATTATTATCATAATCATTTTATATATAACATTAAAACAATATAGAATGTTGTTGTTATTATTGCCTTTGCCATTGTTATCGATGCCATTGGTCAGCGTCACCAGGGGCTTCATAAAATTCAACCAACCATCATCAACGCACCTCCCACATGGGGATTTCCGGGATTCGTTCGGTGAACTTCACCCTAGAACGTTCAGTGCATTCTTGATTGGTTGATTGAAACTTCATTGGTTGATTCAATCATGTGCAGTTTCGATTAGTCGTCATTTTGAATATTTGTCTTATTTTTCAAAGATTCACTTTTTATTATTTGTTGCAATTTTATTTACAATTTTATTATTAAGATTATTATTAAAATTATTATTATTTTCTAGTCAATATGAATAATTTCAATATCAATGCGACAACTGCTCACTCGTTTACGCACGAGCAGTTGTCTTGACAACAGTTGTCGACTTGAAAAATAAGAAATGATGATATTTAGACTTCGTGAACCCTGAGATTGATTCTCCGAATTGATTGTAAGAACGGGTGGGTGTTATGGATGATTAGGTTGACTCTAACTGGGACATTAAAATCGATCAGCCCAAATTTAGGGTTAGGGTAATGGAAATTATGGCTGAAATGAGCAGAGTTATATAAATGGTTATAGGTTGAGGTTGCGTCGCTCTTGATTGATAATCGATACCTAATTGAATGTTTGATTGACCCATTGATTCAATCGATCGTGCACCTCGAACAGTCAGTAGTGACAGAAGAAGGACAGGACTTAATGACATCAATTCTTCAAATTTCCGTAAACCGATGGGGGTCAGTTCATTTCCCCCGAGGCACCTCGTAAGACTGCCCAGACCCTCGTCAGGGGCTGTCACCCCATCGCGGTTTATGGTTGAGATTTATTTGTGGTGTAGATTTTATTTATTTAATGCTTTATGATCATAATTTGGTTATTTTCTTTTGATGGGTAGAGCCCGAGTGTAATGATTCCTCACATGTCGTATGATGATGATGATGCTGGTGGTGGTGGTGGTGGTGGTGGTGATGATGATGATGATGATGATGATATGATGATGATGATGACGATGATGATGATGATGATGATGATGATGATGATATGATGATGATGATGATGATGATGATGATGATGATGATGATGATGATGATGATGATGATGATATGATGATGATGATGATGATGATATGATGATGATGATGATGCTGATGATGATGATGATGATGATGATGATGATGATGATGATGATGATGATGATATGATGATGATGATGATGATGATGATGATGATGATGATGATGGATGATGATGATGATGATGATGATGATGATGATGATGATGATGATGCTGATGATGATGATGTCACGATTCTGGACTTTCCGTTTTGTCAGGCGTCGTTACGTGGGACACTCATCAGTCAAGCTTTCATTCACTAATTACGTCATAATTATATTACTAATTAATGTGCTTGTTATTTTTATTTACATCATTATAATAATATAATTTATGTTTTATTATTATTGTATGTTTAATTATTTATTTATTCTCCAGTGAACTTAATAATTTAATTATATACATCTAATAAGAATCATTAATTATTAAATATATTATAATAATCATTAATTATTAAATATATAATGCCGACAGGTTCATTTTAATGAATGTACATTCAACTGGAGTTATTTATTTAACCTCTACCATTACCATAACCATAACATCAACCTTAACCTCTACCAAATCCCTAACCCTAACCACAATATCATTAATCTAGATCCCAAATCTTGGAAAAGCATAGAGAACTGAGTCAATTTGACCTCTCGTGCAAGTGGTCTTCTGGCTGTTACCTGTACAACTTTGAACCTACCTAGGCTGTGACTTGACCTGGTTTGATTCCACCTAATGTCCATTTGTCTCCATGACAACCTCTTACGGCCCGCCCACTTCCCACCCACTTTCACCCGCACTTCGTTTGTTCGTCCTCCTCCCCATGAGATGTCCACTCTCGAAGCAAGACGGAGGTCTGATTTGTTTATGTTTTCTCTCGAGATGAAAAGTGGATTGGGATAAAAATCAAGAGTGCCATAATAATTAATTTTGTTATTCTTGATGTTGTTATTATT
>JAJTWR010000341.1:1342500-1357500 GCA_021613335.1 Whitmania pigra
TTATTTGATTTTATTAGACATTTACTCCTAAAATGGTATTGGAATTTAGTTTATTTAGTTCGTAAATAAATAAACTTTTAATTGTCGTATTTATGTCTGTTTTATTGCGCCGTCCTGGATAAACTAGCAGCCATAAAATAGTTCTAATTTATTGCTAAAGACACGTAATTCCCAGAAATGTAGCCGAACATTCGTCCAAAGTTTTTAGCCAGCCTTTGGTCTTCCTCGATGACTCACTCGACGATGCATTGATGAATGGATTCAGTGCATGCGATCGTTTAAACCTACTCATAATTCACTTTAAAAGATGTCCTCACAAACTTTTCAAGTACCCCAACGTATGTCGCTGCCATAAGTGGGGCGTCTTCAAACACGTAGCAGGGCTCGGTACAGGGAGGGTAGAGTGGTCGGCCCATAAAGTTCGGGCCAACTCAATTCATTCGTCCTCTTGTCATTCAGTCCACTTGTTTTAGAAAATTATTTGCCGACGTTTGGTTTCCAGTATTAGTACATCTGGAAGGGAGTCTGCTGTCGCTTTACTCGAGTGTCTTTGCTTTCCGTTAGTGCGGATTTGGAAAGTGAAGAGCGAACGGATTCATCAAAGCCGAGTGGGGTGGATGGGGGTGAGGATGAGAAGGAAGAGGGGGAAAGATTTAGACAACTCCGGGAATCGTTTGGAACGGACGGATGGATCTCGGATGGATGGCAGTGAAGCACGAGTAGTTCACGAATGGACGGATAAATAAATGGTTAGAGAGTTTTCAGAATGGATGTACTAATGCCAGCCTAAACGATACCGTGGCAGATAGATGGACGAATGGCAGGCAGGATAATAAAACGGACGGACAGGCAGGGGGGTTGGACATGGGAGTTAGTGGCCATCGGGCAATTCTTTGTGCCCATGGACGATCCAGTGTCTCTGAGAAGAAGGATTATGAAATGGACATGAACAATCAACAGAGGGCTTACCTTTACGACCCTGTTAAGCGTTTATGAAATGTTTAGGACGTTCTTACAAGGAAAAGGAACGCTGTAAAAATCTTCTCATGATGTTTTACGATCGAGTTGAAGGATAGGGATGATAATAAATTTGAAACTCAATAACTAATTAAAAATTATTAGGTTTTAGGGTTTAGTTTTATTAATGTTTTAAAATAAAATGGAGAAATTGTATTCAGGAAGCAACTATTGTTTTAATTCACACAAATTGAAGACGGCCCGACAGTAATTTACTACAAATTAGTTGAGAGCCTTTAGTAATTCGCTGCACTGATGATGTTCGCATTTATTATTAATATTATTATTATTATTATTATTATTAATATTATTATTAATATTAATATTATTATTATTATTATTATTATTATTATTATTATTATTATTATTATTATTATTAAAACTTACAATTAAATCTGATCTACGTGTGGTAACAATAACAACAAAAACTGATGAGTTGGGGAGTTGATAGAACCCGTCGAATAATAACATGATAAATTATTAACATAATAAAGAAATTATCATAAATAAATAAATTAATTTTAGAGCATTAATAACAACAGTATGGCTTAAACTTCTGCCCTTGCACGCTGCCTTGTTCTCTCTCGCTTAGACTATTGTAACTCTCTTCTTTATGGCACATCTGCTTCTTTAATTCAATCTTTGCAGCGCGTTCAAAACAAGCTTGCCAAGCTCGTCCTCATCAACTCTACCCTCAATAGCATAGACCGTCTGAAAAAATTGCACTGGCTACCTATCCATAGTCGTATCACTTTCAAAATCGCCCTCATGACATATCACACTTTAGCAGCATCCACCCCACCTTATCTCCATCATCTACTACATCGTCGCCAAACATCTGGTCTTCGTTCATCGTCAGCCACTCAACTTCACCAACCGGTACATAAATCATCCCTCCCAAACAGAGGCTTCTCGTACGCCTCTCCAGCTGTCTGGAACAGACTTCCTTCTACCGTCAGAGCCCAGCCATCCCTGGAGCTCTTCAAACGCCACCTGAAGACCCATCTCTTCAGGACTTCATGGGACAGCGAAGACACAAGGCGCCTCTGACGCTATGCACACGGCGCTTTATAAATTAATTATTATTATTATTATTATTAAACCATAGCGACCAATTAAAGTACATGGCATCTAACGAAAGTGAAAGAACATCATTTTGCGAACTATTTTCAAAATCATTCAAGGTTTTTCCAATCCACGTGGATATGACGTGATATGATAGTCGCCTGGCATTATAAACTACCACTACTTGATACCACCCCTACTTCTACTAATAATAACAATATTATTATATATAATATTAAAGAAGTTATAAAGTTACAATCTTAAAATTATTATATAATTATATTATTTATATTATTATAAAATTATTATATATTTATTATATTATTAAAAATTGAAATTATTCTTTTATTATTATAACTAATTAGTATTATTATATAAATAATTATTATATTAATGATTTTATTACATAATCAATTATTCTTAAGATTGTTACATGCAAGAAGACTTTACCAGTTTTTTAATCAATAACTATCTCATAATTCTATTGCCACAAAAATGTAAGACCAATTAAAAATGTTTCAATTCGCATCAATTTAAATCTAAAAACAAACAGAAATGCTGCTGAAATAAGTAAAACAAAGTTTCCAAAACCTGCAACGATGATTAAAGTCAGACTTTAAACCTAGCGAGTGACAGAAAATCACAACCTAGCGAACGAAAAGAAAAAAACAACCTTCTGGCGAATACAAAATAATTCTTGCCTTACGAATGAAAAATAAATCATTCCGCCTGGTGAATGATGTTTAAAACAGATCCAAAGTAATATTGACAATGATGAAAGCTTTTCAAACTTAGCTCTTAAATTCGTATTAACATGTAATATTAAAAAATGTTGTTAATGTTTAAAATCTATTTAAATTTATTTATAAATTCATAGATTATATTTTGTTATGTTTCATGGTACTAAAACTTTAATGTCACTGTTAACTTTAAAATGTCATTTAAGATTAGCTTTAATATAGCATGTAATGGATATAAATGTAATTTTGAATAATAAAAATCATTATTATTATTATTATTATATCGTCGATTATCTCCTGCTAATAATAACCAGGTCGGATATCGAGGGAATGAAACGATATTTATTACCCTCTGCCATCATTTATTATGACTTTTTGGGTCAATGAGGTGACGTCAGCGAACTCGATTGCTTACAATTCATTGGTTTTTTGCAGAACGGAGGAGGACCTTAAAAATGACCTAATAATCTTGAGCTTGATTTTCTATAATTATTCGATAATAAATAATAATAATTATTATAATAATATGCTGATCATAATATTAATAATAACAATAATAATAATTTGAATTAAAATAATATTAATCATTATCATGACTCAAAATAATAATAATGTTCATTATCATTACCATAATTAGAATTTGTTTAACGAGAAATTAGTTTAAACGAATTAACTTGCAAATGTTGGCCGTCAGTAACGTTGAAATGTTTACATATGTTGGGTTTCCTGTCTCCAATTTCTCAGCTGCTAATCAGATCGGATGATGATGATGATGATGATGATGATGATGATGATGATGATGATGATGATGATGATGATGATGATGATTGATGATGATGATGATGATGATGATGATGATGATGATGATGATGATGATGATGATGATGATGATGATGATGATGATGATGATGATGATGATGATGATGATGATGATGATGATGTGATGATGATGATGATGATGATGATGATGCTGATGATGATGATGATGATGATGATGATGATGATGATGATGTGATGATGATGATGATGATGATGATGATGATGATGATGATGCTGATGATGATGATGATGATGATGATGATGATGATGATGATGATGATGATGCTGATGATGATGATGATGATGATGATGATGATGATGATGATGATGTGATGATGATGATGGTGGTGGTGGTGGTGGTGGTGTGGTGGTGGTGGTGGTGGTGGTGGTGGTGATGATGATGATGCTGATGATGATGATGATGATGATGATGATGATGGATGATGATGATGATGATGAATGATGATGATGATGATGATGATGATGATGATGATGTGATGATGATGATGATGATGATGATGATGATGATGATGATGCTGATGATGATGATGATGATGATGACGATGACGATGACGATGACGATGGTAATAATGATGATGGTGATGATAACGTCTGCAGACAGGATCTAGAACAGTTTGCTTAGCCCTCGCATCACGTGATCTGAACGGAATGGTAAACAAAACACTTAACAGAGGCACTGGTTACTTTGAGACTTCATCTTCTTTTTGTTGTTGTTGTTGTTGTTGTTGTTGCTTCAGTGACGACAATGACTTCATCTTAGAGTCCTTTTTGTCTCTGAACTTAACAATCCCATGTCAATTAGACATTAGATGAGTGATGACCACAATTTCATTGTTACGACTAATGGCTTCATGAAATCGATGCGGTAAGTGTAGCTGGCGTTCGAAAAGGCTGCTTTGAAGAGTTTGTTTTGTTCGGTCAAACAAACAAGGTCCACTTGAGAATGTCTCCGGGTTATGGCCGTGTCTGGAATGGAGATGTTGAACTTTCTTCAATCCTTCTTGCCATCTCTTTCTGTCAGTATTTCTCCGTATTTCTCTGTGTTGCTCATTATTTCTCTGTATTTCTCTGTATTTGTCAGTATTGCTCAGTAATTCTTTCTGTGTATCTGTGGAACTCGAATCGTGTCTCGGAGGCATTTTGCAATGTTTTTTGTATCAATTGGTTGGCAAATATTGACCAACGAGAAAACTGTTTTTTATATTTATTTTGTGTGGAATCTGTTACATGACACTTTACTTTTTATTATTAATATTATTAGTATTATTTTATTGCTATTACTGTTGATATTATTAATGTTATTGTTGTTATTATTGTAGGTATCATTATTAGTTTAATAATTATCTCTATTATCTTGATAATGTTTAAAATCCATTTTATATTAAATTTCAATCAAACATTTTTAAAATTGATTAATAATAGTGACCAAATTGACTTTTAAGAGAACGACAACGATGAAGATGATGATGATGATAATAATGATGATAATGATGATGATGATGATGATGATGATGATGATGATGATGATGATGATGGTGATGATGATGATGATCATGAGAAGGAAGAGAAAAACAAATTGATTATGACTACAAAATATCGATTAGCACATGTTAGACGAATATTAGAATCACGAAGCCTTTATAAGCATGTAGACTTTCTCCATAAACCAACAAGATCATCATCATCATCATCACCTTCCTCGTAGTCGTCGTCATCACCACTTGACATCGTCAATATAAGGAGCTGGAGAATCAGTTTTGGTTTTTCCTCTGAAACCAACTTGACTTAAATCGAGTAATATTCTCGAAAAAAAAATTAATTAATTTCAAATAAGAAAATAGAACTTTTAAAATTATTTTCTTACAAATTTTATTCGAATTTATTTGTAAATTATTTTACATTTTACGATGCGCGTCAGGAACACCAACGTCGCTGTAAACGGAGATTTTTTCACGGGATTTCCAGGTTTCGACTTTAGATTTCTATTCCCGGCGTTGATACTGTTGCTCGGAATTTCCAACAACTGCTTCATCAATTGGATGACCATCGAGGCAGAAATGCCGATCAACAACTTCCTTGTATTTCGAGTTGGTCAACAACAACAACAACATCATCAACAACAAGATGACGACGACAACAGATCTTCCACGGCAACAACAACTACACGTGCGATCCAATCATCATCATCACCATTACAGTTTCCATGGTTACCATCACCAAACAAGCAACAACATCAACAGGGTACGACTACACGCTTCTCATCTGTGTCTAAGATCAACGGGACAGTTGTGACTCAAAACGAAACCTACGTGGAATTACCGTGGGAAATTCTGAGATCAGCGAATGTTACTTTCGCTTTCGAATTGAAGAGGAATGTCCTCGTTGTGAGACAAAACTCAAATGGAGAACACGTGACAGACCTGGAGAATAAAACCACTGACAATAGTATACAAAATAAAAACCATAATAATAATAATAATAATAATAATAATAATAATAATAATAATATAATAATAATAATAATAATAATATAATAATAATAACTACAATAATAGTAGTGACGTAAACAACAATTATGATGGCGATGATGTTAACCTTGACACAATGAGGGCAGAGGTCAAGAGGGCGGTGATCGTTTTGAGCAGAAGTGGCTGGATGACCCTAGAGCAAACGGTGTACCTATCAATCAGTGAGGATAATTTCTTATCATTCATTCATTGGCGTCGTCGTCATCATGTTAACCACCATCATCATCATCGCCGTCATCATTGTCATCGTCATCATCGTCGTGGTCATCATCGTCATCATCGTCATCGTCATCATCATTCCTTCTCACAAACACAAACTTCCTCTCGCAGTCGTTCGATAAACATTTAGCTCAGAAGAAGAATTCCATCGAATGTATTTTTATTTTGTTTTTAATATATTCATGTTAATTATATCAACGAATATTATTATCATTATTATAAAACATTATAAATATTATGATTATTACCATAATCAGTGCTCTCCACGAACTAAGCAAACATTTCCAACTTGATTAAATTCACCTGCCCAGGGACACAACCAACAAACTTGTCCACCATCTCCTCCGTCCGTCCATCCATCCATCCATCCATCCATCCATCCATCCATCCATCATCCATCCATCCATCCATCCATCATCCATCCATCCATCCATCCATCCATCCATCCATCCATCCATCCATCCATCCATCCATCCATCCATCCATCCATCCATCCATCCATCCATCCATCCATCCATCCATCCATCCATCCATCCATCCATCCATCCATCCATCCATCATCCATCCATCCATCCATCCATCCATCCATCCATCCATCCATCTATCCATCCATTCATCTCCAAATATTTATCAGTTATTAATGTACCTATCTAATTTATTTTTAATTATTCCATCTATCTATCCAATCATCCAACCATAGTCCATCAATCCTTCCACCTTTCCATCTTACACCTGTATTAATGCATTACACCTGCCTTTGCATTCCTCAGGATCTCCTCATATCCACCTGCTCATGGCACAGTGGAAGGATTTCCAAGCTGTCGAAACTGAAACTGAAATCAAAAGTGAAAAATTCCCGGATGTTCAGCGGATCCGGAATTCGCTCTTGGCCGGTCCATTCTCCCGCAGACCTTTGTTTGATATCAACGATGATGATGATGATGATAATGATGACGATGACAGTCATGATGATGATTATAACGAAGATGATAATGATGCCGACGATGACTATGATCATGATGATCTCAAGGATGAATCTGTCAATGCCAGCCGTCGCAACTTCCACCATCTTCGTCATCAACACCGCTTCCAGCATCTGTCTTTCCTGATGATGATGTCGAACAAGTTCTTGGTCTGCATAGTACTGAAGAAGTACAAAGAAGTTGGCGGTTCAGTAGACTGCGTCAATGGTTGGTATATTGAGTGAGTGAGTGAGTGAGTGAGCGAGTGAGTGAGTGAGTGAGTGAGTGAGTGAGTGAGTGAGTGAGTGAGTGAGTGAGTGAGTGAGTGAGTGAGTGAGTGAGTGAGTGAGTGAGTGAGTGAGTGAGTGAGTGAGTGAGTGTGAGTGAGTGAGTGAGTGAGTGAGTGAGTGAGTGAGTGAGTGAGTGAGTGAGTGAGTGAGTGAGTGGAGTGAGTGAGTGAGTGAGTGAGTGAGTGAGTGAGTGAGTGAGTGAGTGAGTGAGTTGAGTGAGTGAGTGAGTGAGTGAGTGAGTGAGTGAGTGAGTGAGTGAGTGAGTGAGTGAGTGAGTGAGTGAGTGAGTGAGTGAGTGAGCGAGCGAATGTGCAAGCGAGCAATCGAGCAGCTGATTGACTAATTAATTGATTGATTGAAAAACCAGAACACTCGTCATCAACCCTAGTAGAGAGGGTGGAGTAATTTTGTTGTGTCAATCGAAGGAGGCATCAAATTGAATGTACTCAGTAACCTGATCACTTGCAAACATTTGCAGTCTCTCAATTTCACAGCAGCCTATTTCCAAGTTCCATATGTACCCAATTTGCTATCTGCTCCGTATCCCGTAGACATGGTAAATGTGGTTGTGGTAGATGTGATAGTAATGATGGAGACAGTTCTCACGGCAATAGGTCAAACCGTAGCCTGAGATTGAGTAGATTTTGGTGAGAGTGTTTTTAAAGGTTAAAAAGTCAACGAGGATCAGGAATTCTTAAGCTATCACAATCACTATCATCATCGCCATCGTCATCGTCATCATCACGGTCATCGTTAAAAAGTTAAATTATCATAATCATCATCATCATCATCATCATCACATCATCATCATCATCATAATCACCAACATCGCCTTTCCAAGTCGGTAATGGAAATGTCTAGTGGCTGGTAAACAGCCGTGTGTGTTGTGAAATTGGCACTTGTCTTCAAAAGGCATCCAACCTTCAGAGCATCTGTTGAGGAAGAAAACTGCTTATTACGCGCCAAAATGTTCGTGCTTAAGTGCTTCCCTAGGTAATGACGATAGGCATCCATGATTGGCGGTGCAAGAAGTGTGAGGGCCCCCCATAGGGTGCCTGGGTGGTGATGGCGAGGGTAGAATAGAGTTCCGCCGGCTGGTATGAGTAGTCTGGTTGGTAGTGGAACAGTTTGGGCGCGAGTAGGTTTTAAGCGGTGGTATTACGAGGTGAGGATGGTTGGATCGATATGCGATAATCGTCAGCTGGAATGAGATTTATGAGATGAGATCATGGATAGACGATGGACAAGTTGGTAGGTGGAATGAATGGATGGTCAGATAGATGGATTGGGTGAGTGGATGGAAAAGATGGATGGATGGATGAATAGATGGATGAATTGGGTGAGCGGATGGAAAAGATGGATGGATGGATGGATGGATGGATGGATGGATGGATGAATAGATGGATGGAATGATGGACGGACGGATGAAGTTGATGGATGGAGTGAGTGGCTGTATGGATGGAGTGTATGGCATAAATTCTAAATAAATGGATGGTTGGATGGAGTAGATGAATGTAGTGTTAGAGTGGGCTGATGAATCGAGTATGAATGGACGGATGTGTGGATGGGCTGAAAGAGTTGTTCGATGAGTAAAGAGGCAGGTGGCTGAGCTGAAGAGTTCCCCTCTGTCAACTCAATGTCTTATCTCGTTCTATCGACGACCATAATCTGAAAAAAGAGTGACGAATTTGTTTGTCCAGGCTGGGATTTGAAGACAAGGACTACAACGCCATTGAGGGCCATTTCTGGGAAACTAAAAGTCTGTGTTTACACAGCTCTGTTCGTGTTATATTGGCTTTATTCGCTCTATTTGCGTTATTTTTAGCTTTATTGTCGTTCATGCTGAAATCGGTAGAATTATTAAAAATATACTTTTATTTGATAATTAATATTATTTATTGGCGTCATTAAAATTTGTTCACGTTAAAACCATGTATTAATATATGTAGAAACAGATTCGAGCCAATAATACCTCAAAAGGTATTTTTTAAAATTGTTTACAAACAAATTTTCAACCAATGACAATCATCTTCTTACCAGATTCTATGGTTTCCATTGCCATAGCAACCGTAGCCTCTTCAGTCCTCGTTGCCGTGGCAGCACTGCTGAGCTTCAGTTACAAACCTAGCAGGTTCAACTCCCAGAATCTCCAACTGGCCATCTCTGCTTTCGTATTCGGTTTTGCAGGTATTCTGAAATTGCTGTTGCTGTTATTATTATAATTATTATTATGTTATGATTATAATAATGTTATTATTATAATTATTATTATAATAATTATTATTATTATGTTATGATTATAATAATAATCAAATAATATAAAACAAATTAATCTCATGTAAATAGTATTACCACATTATAATATGAATTATCTTAGAATATTATTACATTGATATTATTCTAAACCCCGAATAAATGTAATTTAGTGTGCAATCTCTTGCGACCATTTAATAAATAAATAACCCAATAGTCTTCAATCCGATGTCCTCTCTTTAATCCGATAGGTTCGTTTCCGCCAACTGACCTCATTTGGACATCCTCCTTTACCCATCCACCCCTCTACCCATCCACCCCTCTACCCATCCATCCACCCATCCATCCACCACCCCTAACGTTTGGTTTAGTAATTTAATCCATCCCAGCTTTCCGTCGGCAGTTGTGGACGTGTCGGCGTCGAAGAAGAGGCATCGGATTTAATGATGGAAACGCAACGATGAAGCGCCGAAACGCTCTGCCGACCAAGCGTGACGACCGGTGCAATTGTTTGCACCTGCGCCTGCGATTCAGAATTGATTTGGGGAAAGATTCGCGTCATAATAATAATTATTATTATCGTTATAATTATTATTAATATTAATTTCAATTACATAATATTATTAGTGGTTATAAATAATACTATTGATATGTTTATTATAAATTTGCAAATAATTACAAGGGTCCTATTTTTATAAAATGCATCACTCTTTAATTTAACAATTGTAAAAATTAATGTTAATGAGAAAATAAACCTGTAATAAATTTAAATTTGTTTATAAAAAAAAAACAACAACAATTAAGCCACAAATCAATAGATATCAATCAATCAGTCAACCCATCAATCAATCAATAAGTCTAACCAATCAACCAACCAATCTTCCATTTGACCTTGTGCAGCCCTGTTCCAGCTCCTGTCCTTGATCCTATTCATCCAATCATCGTCTGACATTCACTTCTGCTTCAACGACAAGTCATCGCTCGTTCCAAACCCTACCCCACCTGTACTCCAGATGCGCTACGGAACAGGCTTCTACGTCGCCATCTTGATTTTCCTCTTGACCAACATGGCCGCCGTCGCAGCTTCCGGTCGAAGATGCGAAGATGTGGTCATGGCGTTCAAGATTTGATGAAAGAATTTTGTTCATTTTTTTTGGGAAAGGGGCTTGTTTTTTTGCAAATTTAATTTAGTTTGTTTTTATTTTCATAGTTTATGGTAATGGTAATGGTAATGGTGGTGGTGATAGTGATGGTGAGTTGGCAAATTTGGTTGTACGTTTTTGTTTTACATTTTATCTTGTTGTTATGTCTGAAATTTAGCGTAAAATTGTAAGATATTATAATAGAGATAATGACCATGATTATTCCACAATTGTTTTAATAATATATAATAATAATAGTAATAGTAATAGTTATAGTAATAATAATAACAGTAATAATAATAATAATATCATTAATATTAACAATAATCATTAATTTGTAAGACGCAGATTTTGCAGATTTTGTTATTAAAATCAATTATTTTATGTTAATTTTTTTTTTATGAAATACCTGCACATGATCGAACATTGGTTTTTTTACTCACAATATTTGGACCAATCTGTTAGTTGCTTTGTTTTATCAGAAAATATGAAATAAATTATTGAATAAATTATTCAAATCAAATATTCAAATCAAATTTATTTTCAGCAATTAATTTCAATCAAACACTTCGATAAGAAAAATTTGGAAAAAGTTTTTATTTTGTGCGCCACCTAACGAACAGAATGAAATTTTAAAGTCAAAGCCATCTGGCGAATAAAACCGCTAGAAAATAAGAATAAATTTAAAAAATAATTCCATATTAAATAATATTTATTAATTCCATATTATTTTTTGAAATCAAAACTCAAAATATTTTCTTAAATAATTTTATAAATAAAAAATATATAATTTGAAATTTATTTAAATGCATAGCACACAGGTAAGATTGTAACTTAAATTATCCTGAAACACCTGGTGACTTACTCAGTCCTGATTGGTTGAATTCAAAAGCACCAAAATGAGGTGAGTAAACGGAGTGACATTGTCAAACTAAGTTATAAATTCACTACTTAACAAGTTGATGATGACGACGACGATGACGATGGTGATGATAATTTAAATAATAATATTAATATTAATATTAATAATAATAATAATAATAATAATAATAATAATTAATAATAATAATAATAATAAATAATAATAATAATAATAATAATAATAATAATAATAATAATATAATAATATAATAATAATAATAATAATAATATAATAATAATAATATAATAATAATAATAATAATAATAATAATAATAATAATAATTAATAATAATAATAATAATAATAATAATAATAGTAATAATAACAATAATAATAATAATAATAAGATTCCACGAAAAACGTGGGAAGATCAAATAAGTTTACAAAGTTAACAAACATTTCCGTCCATTGTTAGGTGCAGTCATTTACTCACCCACTCACTCACTCCTGCTAATTAATAATAAATTAATAAAATTAGATTTTATTGGTAAATGTAATTGTTACATTAATAAACTTAATTACTGGTGCAATCAACAGTATTAATACCTGTTTGACATCTTTTCTACGCCGACGCAACCTGTAAGCAACAATTGAATTCGGCCATTTGTTATTCTCAGATTATTAATTTTAATAATTGTAGCTAATCGGTTTGAAATAAATGAATAATATTAATAAAGATATTGTTATTATTAATAATTATGATGATGATCATCATCAACATTAACGTCATCGCCGTCATCGTTGACATCAAATCAGCGGAAACATAGCGAGCCTCTTACATTAATAGTAAGTGCTTTCAACTTGGTTTGACTATTTTATCAACTGTTGTCGTGTTGAAGTTTTGTAGTGAATCTGCTTTAAGAAACTCGCATAACAAGATAATATTATTATTATTATTATAATTATTTATCATCAATTATAATTCAAGTGTATTAATAACCGTCAGTAATATTGTTGTTTAATTAATTAGTTATTATAAATCGTCAAGGAGTACTCTCGTTCGAACGTGGCGGACGTAATAATTAGAATTACAATATTATTGTCATTATTATTATTTATTATTATTAAACATTAAATTATCAATCGATAATTATACTTGTGAGTCATCAAGTCATCGTTGAGTTGAGTTTTTGTATTTTGAGGATTCACAAAAAGAATTAATATCATCGCTTTAAAAAAAAAAGGTAAGTTACAATTATAATTATATACAATTCTTTTTTATATAAAATAATTTTAAAATTGTAGATATAATATGAATATATCAATAGATGAATGCAGTACATTTGTAATGTTATTTCATTAAATCATCATCATCGTCGTCGTCGTCGTCATCATCATCATCATCATCAGCAGCAGCAGCATCAACATCATCATCATCAGCATCACCAGAATCGTCATCATCCTTATCATTATCAACATCGCAGACTCTCAAGAATTCTCATTCTGCCCTTAAGCCACACTCCCCAACACCATGGACAAACTGGTCAGCCTCCTGGAGAAGGCTCCGAGGACGAGGGACTACAACGACGATGACGTCATCGACAGGGTCAGTTCCAGGTACTCGGTTGTACTGCTGGTACTGTTCGCAGTGCTGGTCAGCATGAACCAGTACGTACGCAATCCAATCACTTGCTGGACTCCCGACCATTTTTCAAGTGGGTTGATGATGACGATGAAGATGATTATGATGATGATGACGATGAAGATGATTATGATGATGATGAAGATGAAGATGATTATGATGACGATGAAGATGATTATGATGACGATGAAGATGATTGTGATGATAATGAAGAGGAGGAGGAGGATGATGACGATGAAGATGATTGTGATGATGATGACGATGAAGATGATTATGATGATGATGAAGATGAAGATGATTATGATGAAGATGAAGATGATTATGATGACGATGAAGATGAAGATGATTATGATGACGATGAAGATGATTATGATGACGACGAAGATGATTATGATGATGATGACGATGAAGATGATTATGATGATGATGAAGATGAAGATGATTGTGAAGATGATGAAGAGGAGGATGATGACGATGATGGTGATGATGATAAGTTGATATCAGTTTCGTAATCGTTGCCAATGACGATATGCTCAGCCGTCATCGAACAAAACATGCTATGTATATCGAACACTCAACATTCTCTTCACTGAGACTACGAAACGACATAGTTGAAGCGATTAACATTTCTTGAATGAGCGACAAAAGAAAAAAATGATTAAATAAAAAATCAGAACCAGATACAAAAACAGACGCGAATACCTCCAAGTACAGACAAGCAATCTTCTCACTGACTTTCCCAAAGTCAACCCGTGCAAGCTGGGTTCAAATCCGAATTGAGGAAAATAAAAATTAACTTGATTTCTCAAAAAAAAACCCCAAAAAAACCCAAAAAACCTCGATAGAATGTTTCATTCATTCTTCAACTCATTCAGTCTATTCGGATGTTGTCGTGGGCACTGGTTCGTATCACAAATGGGCACTGATCTGAACAGACAAGGAAGGACTTTTGGCAGAACATGATCGAAGAACGTCTTTGTCTTTGTCTCCTTTGACGTCATGAATATTAATGAATCCTATTTCATTATTAATCTTTCAAGCATTTCCGTCATTTAGAGGCAGTGTCGCTTTAACTATGATGATTTATGCTAATGAGCTAAACATTATTGGTATATTTTATTTATTTCTGAACTTATTTCTGTGAGCTTGGGTTAGGTTAGGGTTAGGGTTTGGGTTAATGTTAGAGTTAAGGCTATGGTTAGGGTAAGGGTTAAGGTTAGGGTTTGGGTTAATGTTAGAGTTAAGGCTATGGTTAGGGTAAGGGTTAGGGTTAGGTTAGGGTTAGGTTAGGGTTAGGTTAAGGTTAATGTTAGATTTAATTGTTGACGAATTATTAAAGTCCATTACATGTTCAGAACCTGTTTCATGAGCGTAAGACTTTAAGTAAAATTAGGCTTCGTCTTCAGTTTACCATCGCCTTATTTTTAATTTCTCATCAGT
>JAJTWR010000341.1:1362500-1390000 GCA_021613335.1 Whitmania pigra
ACAATGCAAGCTGTTGCTAGGCATTCAATGAACCTCGTATCAACAGCATACAACCTGAGACTACAAACAACGCAATCGAGCCACTAACTTTTACAACACTAACAACAACAAACAACAACAATACAAACAACGACAACATCAACAACAACAACAACGACAACAACCCAGCTACCTTGCTAGCCAGTCATTTATAATTGTTATTATTATTATTATCATCGTCATTATTATCATCATTATCATAACTTTTATTAATTGCAAAGATGTTATCTAAATGTGCTTCATCCAAATGACATCAGCAAGAACAAAGCTCGCCTTGATCAAGAGGTTCTGTTTTTTGTCACAAAGTGTTGCCTAGTTTCTGCGAGTCTACAATTACCCTAACACTATCGCTATCATCACTGTCACTATCATTATCATCATCACCATTATCATTATCATCATCACCAGTGTCGCCGTCGAGATATTATCACCGTTATTATTATTATTATTATTATTATTTTTATTATTATTATTATTATCACCATCGCAATTTCCTTCGTCGTCATCTTAACCTAGCGATGTAAACATAACTAAAATAATTTTTAAAGTAATTCTTTTTTTTTAAATTTGTATCGCCTGAACCAATACATTCCTCATCACAAATAGAAGATCGTCAATGAATTCCACAATCTGACCGAAGCTCCACCCAAGCCCCCCCTTGATAATCAATCATCAGGGGACAATGGTTAATTGGGACGACCCCTGGTTCTTTGGAAATCGAGATTGAAATGAGATTATCGTCCGGAGCGATGGATTGTAATCTGAAAGAAATGATTTCACGTTTTTTTTTAATAATATAATCCCGATATCGGCATAGATACGGCGGATAGGGGGCATTCGGAATGCGGGTGTTTGGGGGTCATTTTCATCCCGGGGTCGTCAACCCCGTTCAGACGTGAGACAAGAAGCTTGATTGTTTATTGTGACGGAAGGCATTTGTTCGTAGTATATTGCCGGATGATTATCTGTCTTATTATTATTGTTTTGTAATCAATAATTATTTTATAATTTTAATATAATTTAATTTTAAAACAATAATATTATAATTTAATACAATTATTTTAGTCATTATACAACATATGATTATTATCATTTAATTGACGATGATGATGACGATGATGAAAAGAGCGTTTATTGTTTCCATTGTTGTGCAAATGAAATGGCGCAATAATTTCAATCTCGTCACGTGACATCGTCCTTCACTCCTCCAGTTTAAAAAAAAAAACCTTACTACCGCCGCTGACAGGAAACACAACCGCGGAGTTCTATAAAAAGTGTCATCGATTAATAATAATAATAATAATAATAATAATAATAATAATAATAATAATAATAATAATAATAATAATAATAATAATAAAATTGTATAACAATTTTTATAATAATAATATTGAAAAGATAATATCAAATATAATTAAAATGCAATATTAAATTTTATATTCGTCGTTATTTATTATAATAATTACTATAATGAACTTATTATAATAATAACACATATTATAATAATTATTATTATTATAAAAATAAATAACGACGAATAATTTAATATTGCATTTAAATTGAGTCGCGATCGAATGAATCATCACTAGTAACTGGTAATAAATTTGCATTTATTTTTTATATTCTATTATTATTATTATAATTATAGTTATTATTGTTGTTAAGGCACAACATATGTTTAAATAGAAGTTGATCCATTATCTGTTGTCACCGAGAGTCCTATTGTGAGTTTCCATGTAACATTTTGACGACTATTGACTGAAAAAAAAGGAGAGAATAATTACTCGATTTATGAGAAAATTATTCAGCAGCAACATCAACGACAACAAGAACAATGGTTGGAAAATGTTCCGCAACCTAGCGCTATCCGGTCCAGTTCGGCGCTAAACTCACAGAATGAGGATATATAAAAGCGCGCCATTCGGAGAGGATGGTCAGTAAGATAAATTAATTTATTAAATTTTTATAGAAGTTTATTTATAAATTTTAATTTCAAAACTTTAATTTAACGTTAAAAGCAGGTTATAATTTAATTGTCTGACTAAAAAACATAACGGTTATGCGTCTCTTTGAGAAGCTGCGATTGACAAATTAGCAAATCTCCTCCGGGTTGAAATCAATCAATAACTGAAGTAGAGTTTAACCGACGCCTCTTCCTGGAAAAACATCCACCTGGAAGTAACGGCAGAATGGACAGCGAAACTGGAAAAGGTTGCGAATTCAGGAGCTCTGACCAGGATCATCGCGGACTGGTGAAAATCCCAGCAGACCATATTGGAAATGTCGGTGACTTGCACATAAAATTCTTTCTTTTAAAGGACTAATCTGAATCATTAATGAGACTTCTAGATGACAAGTTTCAGAAGCTTTAAACTATTTAGGCAGCTCTAAACTTTCCACAGAAACTACCCTTTATAAGGGTGGATAATTTTAGAATTCGATCTTGTCCTTTCTTAGAAAATTAACTTTCCATAAAACAACGACCCTCACAATTCTTTTTCAAGTATTAACTTAAAATCTCAAATTCCTTTTTATTTTCTTGAAACTGTCAGAAAACCCTGAATACCTTCTTGGAGTTGATGTCAAGGATGGATGACATTCCTGTCCCCTTGTTCTTGGAAAAATGCCAGAGCTGTCAGTGGGTGTTGAGACAGCTATTGGCACCCCGCTGGATGTCCTTTCCCCCGTGCTGTACAGGGGCATTCCTGATGCCGACAATGTTTGCAGACAACATGGTGAACGGAATGGTAACTCATTTGAATTAACTATTAGTATCCTTATCCATTATACATATTTGTAGTTGTAATTATTCGACTGAAATGCTCAGAGATGAATAATTACTTTTTGGTAAGCTACTTAAACATTATAAAATTCAGATTAGTAAACAATTAGTTAAACAATCAATGAAGTTTATTAAGATTAACAAGATATGAATAACTACATTATCACAATAATAACTGCAAATATCCCAAGGCAATGACTCCTCTACAGCCAATCAGAGAAAGAGCCCAGAACCTGATTCCCCTCTACAAATCACATGCACTTCTGCAGAACAACCCCCTAGACTCGGACGGGACGAAACCCAGCGCCCGGAAATTCTCTGGACCCATCGTCCCTGCCAACAAGACCTCTGTCCTACCTGGAGTGCACCCCAAAATCTCGAGAATCCATTTGCAAACCGAGACCCCCGACGGTTCGCAGGGGCACGTCAAGAGGCCCATGAATGCCTTCATGATTTGGGCCAGAGAGGAACGAAGGAAGATCTTGAAATGTTTTCCCGACATGCACAACTCAACCATCAGTAAACTCTTGGGTGGGGAATTTGTAACGACAATGTCTATTATTACTTATTATGTCAATTCACTTTTGGCATTATTTTACGTCAAGTCATCTCATGTCATATGTCATTTATGCCATTACCAGCATGTAATTGATCAGACATAAAGATGACAAAGGTAATAACAATACTATAAAATAATAATGATAAATAATAACAAGAAATAATAATATAAAATAATAATATCGAGAAATAACAACTTCAGACGTTGGTTCGTCAACTGCCAAATTTGTACTTCGAAGGTTCAAAATGGAAGTTGATGACTTCAAATGACAAGCGCAAATACTACGAGGAACAGTACAGACTGAGCAGGAAGCACATGGCCGATCATCCGGATTACAAATACAAGTTTGAAAATTGTGCAAAAAAACTAGACTCAAAATCAAAACGTTTTTCAAATGACAGACTTAGTTTTTTTATTATTCCTCCGATCCTGATACGTGTTTTGATTCTGAAGTTGATTATCGATTGCAGGCCGAAGCCAAAAAGAACTCGATTGGTGAATGGAATCAGAGTGAAAATGTCAGACTACAAAAAGCTGTTGAAAATCCAGAGAAAATCCATGGGCGAAGAATGCAATCAGAACAAAGAAACAGCCAACAACAAGATTCAGTGATTGCAAAGCAACACAATTCGGATTCCTTGAAAATGTTGCTAGATAATAAACACAGCATGAATTTCTTCTGGGTGTTCATTAGATAAACTTGCTTGCATCCTTGGAAAAATTGTCCTCCTAACAATAAGAAATAAATCTCTAGAAACAGACCATCATTTTCAAACATTAACGTTTAGGGGAGTACATTTAATTTCAAAATAAATAATAAATTCACAACAACATTGTTTGAACGTCACCTTTAAAGCTTTAGTCTCCCTCCTCAATTCCTGAATGACAAGAGCCAAGGCTTCGGGATTGACCCCCTGTTCAAGGAGACGAACACAAATGTTCAGGGTTTCTGCGTCGAGGCCGGTATTCAGGATGTTCGATATTTCCAGCAAAACTAAATCGTAATTCAATTTATGAAAAATACTATGTTAACGTGGAAAGAAATATTCCTAAAGTGCTCACTATCCATGGTCTCTCTCGCAGAACTAATTTTGCTCGCCATTCTATTGTTTACGTTTTGAAATAGAAAAGTGAATTCGTACCGCCAAGTCAAATATTAATATTAATAGATCGACAGAAATTTTAAATTTCAAATAAAATATCTTTAAACAAAATAAAAATAAATTTATTTTAAATTATAAATTATAAATTAAATTATCTAAACTACAACGTCGTCATGGCTCGCGTCGTTTTCATTTGCGATGGCGTTGCAAAAGGAGGCTCCTTCCAAAGTTATCAAACCGAAAGCTGAACGATTTGATCGTAACGAAAGAATTGACACCAAAAAAATATGGTCTTTTGAAATATCGTGGGAGGTGGCCAGACAAAGTACGCTTAAAAATCCACACGTTGAAAATATCGCCATAAAAATAAACAGAAACTTTATTATAATTATTTACTTTTTTCACTTCCAATGCATAGTCGGAGGAATTCATACTGTCATTAAGTCCAAGGCAAGCTGCTCTACAGAAGAGCTCGGGGATAGATACTGTCTTATAGGACCACTGATAGAATCACAGGCATGGTCTGAAATAGAAATTATGGAACCCGATAATGATTCCAAGATGCAGTATGCTCTGCACAGTCTGAGAAATGCTGGCTACAGAGTTGGAAAGCATTGTTTTAATTGTTATTGTTTGTTATTATTAATAACTTATTAACTAGTTGATTGTGATATTTAAATAAGTTAACTTGGAATTTATTCGATGATTAGGTCAATTTGAATCTAGTGTTTGACAATTTTAAGTTTGACCAGCAGTTTACATGATATTAATTAAAAAACTGAACCGAAAATTAAAATTGAATGATAAATTAACCAATTAACATAAATTATCAATTCCAACATTTATTATCACCAACACAAAATTCTTGGCGACACTTGGATCATTGCCACCCAAGAGAATACCCAACAACAACAACAATATGAAAAAATATCACACTCAACCTGTACATTTTCCATCTTCTCTCTCCATATCTCCAGGTAGTATTTGGAAGATGGCTAATAGACGGCTACCCTAGGGTCATCCTCATAGACATTTCGACGGCCTTCAAAGAGGTCGATATTTTTAAGAAGGAGATCTGGGACATGGCCAACATAGGTATCCCGTGGCATGACAAGGAAGCCAACGATGCTATCGTCTTTGGCTTTCTAACGGCTATTTTCTTGGAGAAGGTTTTACTAATTAATTATTGGCTTAAATAATAATTAATAACATAACATAATAATTATTTATTAGTTTAAATAATAATAAATAATATAACTTATTAATTAATTATTAGTATAAATATTTATTAAAAATTTATTAGTATAAATAATAATTAATAAAACTTATTAATTAATTTATTTTTTTATTTGTTTGTGCGTAAATTTATTTATTTATTTATTTGTCTACCGTAGTATTAATGTAAAACTTTTTTTAATGATACCGTCAATTCGCGGTTTACATGCAGCTTAGAGAAAACACTTTTATAAAGCATCATATAATTTCTTTACCAATAAATAAATTAATAAAAATACACCACAAAAGATCTTAAGCTTAAAAATATTTTACTAAAACATCAACCTCATGGTAGCATGTGCGCCCGCATGGCCTAACGGTTAAGGCTGCGCCTCTTACGACGGCAGCGAGGATTCGAACCCCTAATCATGTATCGGACGTTAATAAAACAATTTTTTCTCATGCTAGCATCCTTATGGAATCAATACCTCATTCCAGTTCCAGTATTATAAAAGCCTGGAAGACAAGAGTCCTGTGGTGGCCCACTTTCACGAGTGGATGGCATCAGTGGGTCTCCTCCTAGTGAGGGTACGTGGGATCGACGTGGCCACCATCTTCACGACACATGCCACCGTCCTCGGCAGACACCTTTGCGCCAGTCAGGTGGACTTTTACAACAACATCACTAAGGTTGGTTTGGCGGGCGGTTTTTGTTTTTACTATATTGTGGTCTCTCTTTCGTCATAAATGATATATTATTATTGTTATTATTTTTATGAATATATTGTATAATTTCGCTAAGATTTTGTCCGGCAGTGAACTTTTTTTGATCTGTGGCATGTGTTTGCTATTACTAACACCTACCCATCTTTAGCCCTACCCATTCACCCCTAGTCACTTCTGCCCATTCTTCACATCCCTCAAATAGTTTGACCTGAACAAGGAAGCAGGGGACAGGAACATCTATCAGAGGTATTGCATAGAACGTGCTGTTGCGCATGTCTCTCACGTCTTCACCACCATCTCTGACATTCTCAGCTTCGAGGCAGAGCACCTTCTTGCCAAAAAACCAGGTCAGTTGCAATAATAGGTCAGGTCAGGCTAACCAATCATAGAAAGGGTTCAATTTTTATCGAGCCACATTAAAAGCGTCGGTTGGTGTAGATGGATATACAGCTGTTATATGAACTGAAATTTAAGCATCATATTTCTTAAGATCCTAGTATTTTAATTATAATTTATTTAATCGTTTGAAAATAACTAATTGACTAATAATTAGTTTATATTGCGTTGCAAATATGATCGTTCAATTCATAATAATATTTCAGATATGGTCCTCCCAAATGGACTCAACATAAAAACAGATTTCTCTCACGACCTACAAAATCGCCATTCAATAGCCAAGGAGAAGTTGCATAATTTTATCAGAGGTCATTTTTACGGGTGAGTAAAATTTAAAAAAATTTTTAAAATAAAAAATTTCTTTCCAATAAGTTATCGTTATATTATTATAATTTTTTCGTGTTTAAAATATTATCAAATTATTATAATATCAATATTATTAAATTTTACAAATCATTTTATGCCATCATTCCACTCTATAAACAAATTCAACCACATTTTTTGGTCCATCTATTTGGACGATCTATGCTTATCAGCTTAAAGCCACGCCCACATCCTTTTCCATCACAGGCACTTCAACTTTGACCTGGAAAAGACATTATACTTCTTCAGCGCAGGAAGGAATGAATTCGCCAACAAAGGGGTGGACATGTTCATCGAGTCATTGGCTCGTCTTAATTACAGATTGAAGGAAGGGTTTTATTTATTTGTTTATTTATTTATTCATTTGTTTATTTATTTATTTATTTATATGTTTATATTTATCGAATCTGTTGAGTGCCTTAAGTAACCGAAAAGAATTTGAAAACATTTTTTAATCGCTCTAACATTTATTACTCATAGATCTTAAACCTCTTGGGCTTTCCCTGGCGGTGCAGACTGGGTTTCGAACACGTCACATTGCGATCGTTGCCATTATCTACGCCATACTTGTCACTCACCCAAGGGAACTCAATCATTCACCCACCCACTCAATCATTCACTTACCCACCCACTGACTCACTCACTGACCAACTCTTCCATCCACTCACTCATTCATTATATGGCTCTTGAAATCATCAGATCCAAATAACCTCTTCCAGATCTCAGGAGTGGACGTGACAGTGGTAGCCTTCCTCATCTTTCCAACGGAGACGAGCAACTTCAACGTCGAGTCCCTCAAAGGACAGGCGATCTGCATGCAGCTCAGGGAGGTCGTTTCCAACACGCAGAAGGAAATCGGCAGGAGGATCTTTGACTCCTGCGTCAGGTGAGTCCAGATGTCAAGATGTCTGTTAGTGGAAATATTGGAAGAGAGAAGGAAGTTGGGCTGAAATGGGGATGGCTTTGGAATGCGCATGTATGGATCTGGATGATGACGGACGATTATGATTGTAACGATGATAGGGAGGATGATAACGATGGTGATGATGATAACGATGGTGATGATGATAACGATGGTGATGATGATAACGATGGTGATGATGATAACGATGGTGATGATGATAACGATGGTGATGATGATAACGATGGTGATGATGATAACGATGAGATATGATGATAACGATGAGATATGATGATAACGATGGTGATGATGATAACGATGGTGATGATGATAACGATGGTGATGATGATAACGATGAGATATGATGATAACGATGGTGATGATGATAACGATGGTGATGATGATAACGATGGTGATGATGATAACGATGGTGATGATGATAACGATGTGATGATGATAACGATGAGATATGATGAAACTCCAGGGGAGTCGTGCCAAACTTGGAGACTCTGATGACAAAGAAGGACATTATAAAGCGAAGAGGTGCACCATGCAGCTCAGGTTGGCGATGATGATGATATGATGAGACGATGATGATGATGATGATGATGATGATGATGATGATGTGATGATGATGATGATGATGATGACGATGATATGATGATGATGATGATGATGATGACGATGATGATGATGATGATGATGATGATGATGATGATGATGATGAATGATGATGACGAGGATGATGATGATGATGAATGATGACGATGATGATGATGATGATGACGATGATGCTGATGATGATGATGATGATGATGATGATGATGATATGATGAGGATGATGATGATGATGATGATGAGCTGAAGATGATGATGATGATGATGATGATGCTGATGATGCGTGATGATGATGATGATGATGATGATGATGATGATGATGATGATGATGATGATGATGATGATGATGATGATGATGATGATGATGATGATGAGATGATGATGATGATGATGATGATGATGACGATGATGACGATGATGATGATGATGATGATGAGATGATGCTGATGATGATGATGATGATGAATGATGATGATGATGCCGATGACTGATGATGATGATTGATGATGATGATGATGATGATGCTGATGCGGCTGCTGATGCTGATGCTGCATGCTATTGCTGCTGCTGCTGGCTGCTGCTGATGATGATGCTTACTGCTGATGCTGCTGATGATGATGCTGATGATGCTGCTGATGAATGGTGTGACTGCCTCCGACTCTGACAACAGTTTAGCGTAAAACCCTTCCACCGATTTGCACTCACAACATCAACAATGATCTCAACGACCCGGTTCTGTGCGCACTTCGAAACTGCCGCCTCTTCAATGATCATTCCGATAAGGTCAAGGTCAGTCGACATGCTTATCTTGATGATTTGAATAATGATGATGATGATGATGGCGATGGCCATGATGATGATGACGATACTTTCACCTCGTCAGGTCATATTCCATCCCGAATTCATCCACGCTAACAACCCGCTATTTGGTTTGGAGTACGAAGAATTCACTGCAGGTTGCCACCTAGGGGTGTTTCCATCATATTACGAACCCTGGGGTTATACGCCAGGTATGAGAGTGAGTGGATGGATTGTTTAATGAATGAATGGTGTTGATGATCACTATCACTTTCATCATTATCATCGTCACGGCAACTGTCGCAAGCGTTTGCACTGTCATCATCATCATCATCCTCATCTTCATCTTCACACAGCCGAGTGTACAGCGGTGGGAGTTCCCAGCATCACGACCAACCTCTCTGGATTCGGCTGCTTCATCCAACAGCACGTACCCGACCCATCGGCTTACGGCATTTACATCGTTGACAGGAGATACAAGAGTGTCGAAGAATCAGTGGAGCAACTCACCGAAGTTAGTGGGAGCCCGAGCCCTGATACTATCAAGTGGATATTCCCGGGTCAGGGTTAAGGATGTGGGATAGGGATAGGGTTAGGAGTAGTGGTAGAGTTAGGGATAAGGTTATGGTCAGGGTTAGGATTAGGGTAAGGGCTAAGGTGAGGCGTACTAGCAGCAACCTTTGCTACCCGCCAGTCAGATGGTTTTGCACGTCATTTGACCAACCTTCAAAATGACCGTACATCCATCCATCTATCCATCTATGCATCCATCCATCCATCCATCCATCCATCCATCCATCCATCCATCCATCCATCCATCCATCCATCCATCCATCCATCCATCCATCCATCCATCCATCCATCCATCCATCCATCCATCCATCCATCCATCCATCCATCCATCCATCCATCCATCCATCCATCCATCCATCCATCCATCCATCCATCCATCCATCTATCCATCCATCCATCCGTCCATCCGTCTATCCGTCTATCCGTCCATCCGTCCATCCATCCAGTACATGATGAGCTTCTGCTCGCAATCGAAGAGACAGAGGGCCATCCAAAGGAACAGAACTGAGAGGTTGAGTGAACTGCTGGACTGGAAAAACCTGAGCGTGGTTAGTTTTGATTGTGATTAAATTTCAGCAATTTAATTACTAATTATTTCATTATTACTTGATTTATTAAGTAATTATTTATTTTTCTTTCTTTACTGAGCTAATCAAATCTTTTGCAATAAATAATTATCATCATTTATTTTATCACCGGATTTTTCTGAATTAATAATAAATTATTGTATGATAAATAAATAATAATAGTTAATAAAGTTATCGGATTAAAATTATCGTTTTGAAATTAATTAATTATTAATTATTTAAATTAACTATTAGATTTAAAAATTATTAATTTAAAAAAGTTTGAATTAAAATTAAAAATTAGTTAATTATTAATTAATTATTAATTTAATTACGACTCATGTTCACGACTCGTCACAAGTTTTACAGGAACGCCAGGAGGATGGCACTGAAGAAACTGATTGACGTTCATCAGACCGGCAAGGTAATTTTAAACATCATCATCATCATCACCATCATCATCATCATCATCATAATCATCATCACCACCATCATCATCATCCTCATCATCACCACCATCATCATCATCATCACCATCACCACCATCATCATCCTCACCACCATCACCATCATAGTCGTCATCATCATCACCACCACCATCACCAGCATCACCACCACCATCACCATCATCATCATCATCATCATCATCATCGTCAGGATTTTGAACTGGCGGACATTCGGTTCGAGCACGCCAAGGGCTTCCTCTCCCCGGTACCAGGGGACAAGAAGGACGAGGATCCTTCGGGATTTGGCGATGAATTTGAGATCTCATCCATCATCGAAGACATGACGAGATACGGAAAGAGCGGGAAAACTGCCGTTAAGAAGTAATGCATCGAAACTGGCTCGGTTCAGAAGTTGACCTTTGCCCTTCTTTTCAGTCTAACCTCGCTTTTTAAACATCGATATTTGTGTATTTTATTTTACAAGTATTTTTTTAAAAATTATTTATAAAAAAATTATTCCGAACATATTTTCGCTATAGGACGATTGGTGATCAATTGTACTTGACACATTTGTATTGTGCGTGAAAAATATTTTCATATTTTTTTTGGTGGATTTTTTTCTAAAGTAGTTTTATTTTATTTTTATTTTTTTGTCACGGTAATTTATTTTACTATTTAAAAAAAAATTTTTTTTGATAACAAAATCCAGAAAGAAGTTTTCAATGAGATTTAAAGCATTGCTTTTACATTTTAAAAATAATCACCACAAGAATACGCCTATCGATCGAATCTGAAAAACAAATTAATATAAATTAATAAACAGCAGCAGATAAATATCAAAATATAAATCTGTTACTCCGATTCATTTAAAACAATTCTTAACCATTCATAAAACCTTCTTAATTCCATTCCCCGGCTTAACCACCGCTTAAGAAATAACATTTGACCAAATACAAAAGCTACATTCCGCTCACTTTATGGAGGTGCCAGCCTGTGAGAAGATTTTTGTGCTCAGATATGGGCGAAGAAGTCCATCCGTCTGTGCGGGGTTTGTTTTAGGAATGTGGTGAGTGTCAATATGGGCACAAGGACATATTAATTATATATATAACTTAACTTATATTGTTAAGCTTTTTTAAATCACAGCAATATGCTTAGCGATCGAATCTGAAAAACATTATAAATTAATAAATAGCAACAGATAAATAAACAAATATAAATCTGTTACTCCGATCTATTTAATACAACTCTTAACCATTTACAAAAACCTTTGTAATGCAGTTCCATGGCTTAAAATTAATAAAACACCACCACTTAAGAAACAACATTTGGTCAAATACAAAAGCTATGATGGTCGGGGACCTCTTTTTTGAGCTTAAATCTTTGAGCTCAGTTATGGGCGTAATCATCCATGCATCTAATAAACAGCAACAGATAAATGCAAAAATTTAAATTTGTTACTCCGTTCTTTTTAATACAATTTTTAACCATTTACAAGACTATATAACCGATAGTTTAAAAAAAAATCATCCTAATACCCCTATCGATCGAATCTGAAAAGATTATAAATTAATAAACAGCCACAGATAAATAAACAAACATAAATATGTTGAACCGATCTATTTAATAGATTCTTAATCATTTACAAGATCTCCGTAATTCAGTTAAATGGCTTAAATTGAATTAAAACACCATTACTTAAGAAACAACATTTGGCCAAATACAAAACCGCCAACATTGGTGATTCCATGAGCTTGTGGACCAAATCTTTGTGCTCGGTCGTGGGCGGGGAATCCACACGTCTGTTCGAGGCTTTTTGATGGGGTTTTATTATGGGAATGTCAAGGTTGCGAGGGCAATATACATAATTAATTATTTATATATTTAACTTTTAAAAAATTCACCACAATACGCCTAGCTATCGAATCTGAAAAACAAATTAATATAAATTAATAAACAGAGCAACAGCTAAATATCAAAATATAAATCTGTTACTCCGATCCATTTAAAACAATTCTTAACCACTCGCAAAACCTTCTTAATTCCATTCCATGGCTTAAAATGAATTAAAACACCACCACTTAAGAAACAATGTTTTGGCCAAATACAAAAGCTACTTCCTGAGGGCGATGAGAGCACACGCCAAATCTTTGTGATCAGTTATGGGCGGAAGCATCCATGCATAGGTGTAAGGCTTTACGTAATCGGACTGTTGCTCAAATGGCGATAGTTCACGCGGTAGTTGCGCACATAGATTATTGCACTACCACCTTACTATTCGTGTAGTAAAGTACATGAGGCATTTCAAAAGTTCCGCGCGGGGGCTAGACGTCACACATATTTACATATTTAAATTTAAAAAAATCAACACAACATGCCTATCAATCGAATCTGAAAAATAATTATAAATTAATAAACAACAACAACAGATGAATATACAAATTTAAATCTGTTACTCCGATTTATTTAATACAATTCTATGCTGATCTATGGTTTAAATTGATTAAAACACCACCGCTTAAGTAACATTTGGCCAAATACAAAAGCCTCGCTCCGCCATCGCTCATGACTTGTGGTGTGTCGGACGGGCCTTTATCTTTGTGCTCAGTTATGGGCGCAAAGTGATCCATCTAAACGAGTTTTATCATGGAATCTCCTGATTGGTATGTGTTTTTCACTTGCTTCGATCCGATCCAAAGTCTGGGTATTACTAAAAAATAGCTATTGGTAGTAAATGTCAAGGGATGTGTGATGTATTTTTTGTTGATATTTATAATATATTGAATTTAATAGTATTTAGTATTACTGCTGGACTGACAAATGCTTGAGACAAATTTATTATTGTTATTTTTATTATTATTATTATTAATTATTATTTTAACATTATTAATTATTAATGTCACAAAATGTTACACAGCTTCACTCACTGCGTCGTCTCCAAATTCCCCAATTTCCTGTCATCTCGCACTCGTGGCCATACCCTCCGTCTACGCCCTGAAAAGTGCTCAACTACTCACAGGCTCCATTTCTTCACCAACCGAATCGCGAAACCCTGGAACTCTCTGCCCCCAGATATTGTCAACTCTACAACTCATAGTCGGTTTAAGGCCTGCATTTCCAACACTGACTTGAAAAAGTTTCTAACAATTTAATTGACCTAAATTTGGTATATGCACTCTATATGTACTGATTACCAGACACCAATTTGTGTTAGCGGTCACTTGTGGCCCTCTTTTTGGTTTCAATAAATAAATAAAAAAATAATCTTGTCGCCATAAGCAAGAATAATTATTTTTTTTTAGTTTGGTAAACTTCAATCATTCAAACGTTAGGTCTCTTTGTTAGACTCTTTTGGAATCACCTGTTGAGAGACTGGGTAGTGGTTGACCTTTATCGATAAATAGCTTGAATGAATAAGATTATTATTACTTTTAAAATAGAAATAAATAATTATTAAATTTTTTGCAACTTCGAATAAATGGCGACGGGACCTGCTAACTTCAACGCTATTTTTTTCCAATGAAATACGCGGTCTTTCAATTGTGATTATGATAATACGTCAGAAAATTACTCTACTAAAAAACAATATTTTTAATAGTTATTCCACAACTTAAAACTACATAGTTGCATTTTTACACCTTGCTAGTAGCGGTGTTTTGGTTTATATATATACATACTCAGCTAGCCTGAGACACATCAGAAATTTAACTTTTATTTCAAGCGATGGACAAAATTTGCGATATGAGGCTGGAGACCGTTGAGGAAAGTCAATGGATTCGCATAAAGCAAGTCAATTATAAGCAGGTTGATGTGCATTTTTTTTACATTTGTGATTAGTTTTTTTTTCTGCATTATCAAATATACTACGAACCGCTTTATGGCGTTTAATCTGATCGATGTTTGGAACGAAATTTATGACTAGTTTGTGATGCAAAAATAAATTATATAATGCTTGTTATTTTGAGTTGAAATTAAGTCAGAAAGAAGTGGCTTTTTAGTAATTGTTTTAGGTTCATGTCATGCTCAGCGAATTGTTTAGTAGCAGTATCTTTAAAATATTTTTAAATATTTGTGATTATAGCTGTAATATTGCACAAGGCTTTGTTTGACTGATATAATTTTTTCACAAAAAGAATGGTGTCGACAAGAAGCAAGAAATAATCTGTTCACATGACAGGTTTGAATAGTTTTTCAATTCATTAATTTTTATATTAAATGCTGAATATTCCTTGTTATGATAACTTTATTCATCGAAGCATCTGAATCATTTTTCTATTTTTAAAAAGTTTCAGTAAATTGCATATCAAGCATTAACCATAACTCCAATTGAAATTGAAATCCAGAAAATGAAGTTCTTATTTTTAAAAATTAAATTTTGAACATATTTGCCTCCATAAAAACCACAAAACAGGCCAATACTGCACACTTAACATGCTCAGTAGGTAGGCAGTTAGGTCCGTTAACGTCCGCCGAATAACGAGATCATTTGGACGGAGCAGGATCGCCAGATCAATTTTAAAACCATTCCCGGTTGTATTGCAATAACGAGTCGACGTGCCAAAGTAGCCAGTGACATGCTCTTAGAGTTTGAAATCTTTGAAGAACCTGCCTGATGTGACCCAGATATTAGGTGTTCTGAAATTTCTTTTCGGACGACAATGATCATGCCCTCAAGTTATGGAAATCAAAAGCCCATTAAAGTTATTTGAATTTCAAAATTCACAGTCTGAGAAGTATCGACACAACATTTTTAGCAATTTTGTGCCTGATGTTCCATGATGTATTGTAATATTTGTTGGCACAATCACGAGACAGTTATTGAAACTCAATTCTGGCGGTCGCACTGAATCCGAGACTTTATTGAATGGAAGTTTTACAAGGGATTGGTAATGATGTACTCGAATGATGTATTATCATTACTGACAAGAGATGAAAAAAGGACAGTTCACGAACAAAAGACCATCAAGTCACTCCTGCCATACGTTGGAATTTATGCAACTTAGAGTGATCGGTCGTTAATGGTTACCAATTGTTAATGTTAACAATTACTAATGCTATCAGTCGTTAATGGTTACCAATTGTTAATGTTAACAATTGCTAATGCTATCAGTCGTTAATGGTTACCAATTGTTAATGTTAACAATTACTAATGCTATCAGTCGTTAATGGTTACCAATTGTTAATGTTAACAATTACTAATGCTATCAGTCGTTAATGGTTACCAATTGTTAATGTTAACAATTACTAATGCTATCAGTCGTTAATGGTTACCAATTGTTAATGTTAACAATTGCTAATGCTATCAGTCGTTAATGTTATTATTTGTTAATGTTAACAATTACTAATGCTATCAGTCGTTAATGGTTACCAATTGTTAATGTTAACAATTACTAATGCTATCAGTCGTTAATGGTTACCAATTGTTAATGTTAACAATTGCTAATGCTATCAGTCATTAATGGTTACCAATTGTTAATGTTAACAATTACTAATGCTATCAGTCGTTAATGTTATCATTTGTTAATGTTATCAATTGTTGATGTTTAAATGAAATGTAATGGAGCAAACTGTTTCAATGAGAGTGTGAAAAAATTGAGTGTGGAAAATCGTAACTCCGTTTGACCTCTCATATTTGACCCTTAAAGATTGATAAAGTTATTAAGATCATTTTTTTTTTGCAACTCGTTTGTTTGAATCAATAAAACTCAAAAAATAAATACATTAAATAAAAATAATGTATATAAATAATAAAAAATTTAATAATGCACTAATGTTTTTAAACTTTTTTTTAAGTACTTATTATTATTACATATCATCTCTTTTAGTTATGCAGCAGACTTTAATCGAATAAAGTAAAATAAATAAATAAATAAATAAATAAACGTTTTAATTAAAGTTATTAAAGTTTTTCTTTTTTAAATGTCCACAATCCTTCCCCTTTTCCTCCACCACAGCTGTGGCATCCTCATCCACAACACGAGCAGGGATGTCTTCGTCTTCGTTCGACAGTTCAGGCCAGGTTTGACCTTTGAACTCGTGTCGTGACTTCAAAATTAGTTAAGCTATTTGGCCGACATCGATTGTAATAATTGCCGAATTAAAGACAAAATAATAAACAAGTATGACTGTATATTATTATTATCAACATTATTATTATTATTATTATTATTATTGTTATTATTATTATTAACATTATTACTGAGAATGCATAAATTTGACATGCAGCTGTCTTCATGCACGAGGTTGGCTGGGAAACGCTGTCCCTCAACTCCTCCGAATGCCTCAGTCCCTCGGATGAGCACCTTCAGAAGGGCTTCACCCTGGAACTGTGTGCCGGAATCCTGGACAAGGAGGACAAGACCCTCGTGGAAATCGCTGCCGAAGAAGTGTTGGAGGAATGCGGATACAGGATCAACAGTGATGACCTCGAACCAATCCTTGCAACAAGGTCACTGGCAACAGCAACTGTCTTGATGATGATGATGATGATGAGTGTCGAGTCAGAATTTGAGAAATAACCTTCATCATCACCAACACCATCATCATTATCATCATCATGATCGTTATCACAATCACTATCATTTCCCATGTTCCAGGAACAACAGTCTTCACAGCGGCACACTCCAGAACCTGTTCTACGTCAAAGTCACGGACGACATGAAAGCCGAGGGATGGGGAGGTGGAAACGAAGAGGAGGGTGAGTTCATCGAGATTGTGGAGTTCAAGGTCAGCGACCTTTTGGCCTCCCTGTTCGATGACAGCCTCCCAAAACCCATAGGCTTGACATTCGCTCTCGTTTGGTTCCTCTTCACGAAGACATCCTCGTCCCCCCTCAAACTTCCTCCCAACGGCCACTATCCCCCCGAGACCGACGAATCCAATTCCAATAACTCGTCCAACGACAAGGGCAAGAAGAGGACGTCCAAAGAGTCCGGCAAAACTCCGAGCAAAAAACCCCGACTGGAAAAGGACGACGATGGCAATGACACGTCGAAGTGTCACGAGACGAGACTCGTCGTGACGGACGTCCAGGTCTCGGACACCCGGACGGCAAAGGAGCTGCAAATCTATCGACTCCGTTTCAAGCAGAAGGACTTCCAGAGAGCCTGGGACTTTTTCTACGTCCAGTCGGTATGCACGACGCTAGTTCACAACGTTTCCAGAAACGTCTTCCTGCTCGTCAGAAGGTTCAGCCCCGCCGTCTACGGCAGTCTGTACCAGCGGCAGAGGCTGTCCGGAACCCCCGAGACCGTCGGTCCGTCGGACGCGTGTCTCACCCAGCTGTGCGCGTCCAATTTCGAGAGGGGCCACGAGCCTTGTACGGCAGCTTCTGATAGTGTCTTGAAGACATTCGGGTACGAGGTGCCTTCGAAGGACTTCAAGAGGATTCTGAGATCGAGGTTTTAATAATTATAATAATAAAAATAATAATAATAATAGTAATAATAATAATATCAATAGCAATAGCCATAGCAATAGCAATAATACTAATAGTAAGAGTAATGGTAATATTAATAATAATAATAATAATAGTAATAATAAAGGAAATGATAATAACTCATCATCATCAGAAGCACAACTTCCTTCCTTCCAGGAGTAACGTGGGCATAGCGGGAGCCCTGTTGACCCTGTTCTACGTCAAGGTCACCGACGAAATGAAGGTGAAGGACCCTTCGCCCGACGAACGAGACTTTGACGTGATCGAAGTGCCGGTCACCAGGGATGACGACGATGATGATTCCGTCGTCGACGGGCTGCAGATGTTGATGCTTCAAGGCAAGAATCCCATGTCATTGTCTCTGGCACTTCTTTGGTACTATTACCAGAGCAGCATTGGCAGTAAATCCAGCCAGTAGTTGATTGGTTGGATTGGTTCTGTGAGCTGCTAGTTATCGATTAATAATAACCTCCTTATGTTTGATTGCTTGCAAGCTAACACCTCAATATCTATTAACTTCTATTTTGTGTTTGCATCATCATTTACTGATGGTGAAATGTCATCACCCTCTACTTGGTGTCTTTTCTTTGCGGTGCTTCGTTTTGGCAGATGGGAGGCTGAATAATCATCATCGTCATCATCATCATCATTGCCCTCATCTCCATCATCATTATCCTCCTACTCATCATCACGTCATCGTCATTGAATCTATTCTCGAACGAGCAGCTGAAAATGTGCTTTTTGTGTATCATTCTTTGAATCAGCTTGATTTTGTAACGTGACAATCTCATCTATTTTCTAGGACGTCATCGCCATCACATTATTATTATTGTCACCATCATATTACACGTCATCCATCAGAATATTTTGCTAACTTTCGGATCGATTGCTTCTCTTTTGCACGCGATGCCATTCCACATTTCGGAGGGTTTATCGAAATTAATTTTGTGGCGGACCGAGTCTTTCAAGGGAGTTCTTGTGGCATTAACTTTCCGACCTTGTGATTGAAATTGGGCATTGTGATTCACTTCTCCTCAAAATAAAACGTACTGAAGGACCAAAATACTCTAAGCTTCCTTTAGATGTCTTCCTTTAAATCTTTTACTGTTTTTGGTTAGTTGGTGACAATGAATTATTATTATTATTAGTATTATTAATGAATTATTAGTTATCAGTTTCAAACCTTGTAAACCTTTTTAAAAGCAGTTTTAAGACCTTTCTCTCGTTGGCACTCACTACAAACTCAACCTTCCTCTCATACTTTCATCACTATCTCACCACATTCCCGACATTATTGATGATTTAATAGTTCATGAATATGCAGCATGTAGTTGGTAAGCAAAATATGTTACTTTTATTACACCTCGTTGTTGCTTGCTACTACTTTGGTCTTTGGACGCACCAAGTTTTGTTCCTTTTGAAAACTCTTTTTAAATGGCGGTTTTAATACGCTTGTCGAACAGCTAACAGGTAATAATAATAATAATACTAACATTAATAATAACAATATTAGTTATTTGAACATTCAGATGTTTAATTATTCGTCATGTGGTTCTAATGCCGTGCCTTAAATTAGCATAATATACGATGACTACGACCACCTACAAGTAATAAATTAACAATACAAGCCAAAGTCGTCCTTGACCTTTTTTTGTTGTAGTCAAATGAAGAGAGGCTAAGTAAAATTATTGTTATCATTAATTATTTATTATTATTGGTTATTATCATTTTTGCTATTAGTTATTAACATTATTATTAGTTATTAACATTATTATTAATTATTTACTATTGTTAGTTATTATCATTACTATCGATTATGTGTTATTATTAGTTATTTTCATTATTATTACTATTAACCAAGATTATTCAAGAAATCAGGGTTTAAAAATTTTAATTTCATTTTAGAGTCATTATAAATTGTGGAACAAGATCTAATGAACGAGTACCAAACGACAAAGGTGATTACGGAAAGTGGTAAATGGGATTTCAGGTTGTCAATGCCAACAAATCTTTACAATGGAAACAAAATTCATCCTTTGTCAGTTCAAATCGATCAGATTGTAGGAGCACTTTGAGGCGAATCCGCTGGAGCATGGTGGACGTCGCGGTTCAGCGAGGAGACGAGATCGTCATTGATGTGGAAAGACAATCGAAGGCAGGACACCTGCCAATGAATCGATGCGATCCAGGATAAATTTATGGACGGGAATTTAGAAGTTTTTAGAATGATAGGATAGAATGTAGGAGATTGTAAATTATGACTCGTCGACAGTTATTACCCTTGCCGACCGTAATCATTATCATAATCAGAATAACCACTGTCATCGTCACCACCACCATCTTGATCACGAATATGTTGTAACTTTCCTTTATCATAAAACCATATAACACGATCATTATCATAACCACAAAAAAACGCCACTATCATCATCACCACCACCACTATCATCATCATCATCACCATGTTTTAATTTACCTCTATCATGGAACCTTCCTTCAGTCTGGTTTTCGAGCCCCTGTGGACAGGGATGCCGTCGACGAGTACCGGACGATTGGCCTGATTGTGGAGGAGGAAATGAAACTGCTCCTTATCCATGGAGCTGCATCCCTGCTGCTTATTGGTCGACGCTTCGAGCCTGGCCAATGAAAATCATTTTTTCGTAAAAATAACTCAAGCCTGAATTAAGCAATATCCAATTTGTATTTGTATTTAGCCAATTTTTTATGGAGTGCCTTATGTATCCAGATGGCATGTGAAGGCACTTTTTAATCGATCCACCATTTATATAGCGCCCCTACCCGAGGGCGATCCCTGGGGGTGCGAGCTGGGTGGCGAACGTGACACGTAACGACTGTTGCTTTCGCCGCCGTTCGCAGGAATGCAATCCTCTGAGCCAACTCGTATGCATTATTTTAAAGAAACAACATCAACAGAACATTAATCCAAATCAAGAATGGGAACATTTAGCTGAAAATAAATAAATAAATAAATAAAATAACTTGAATTTGAAATCGACGACCTACTGTATGATAACAACTGATAGCATCTCTGCTGCAAACGTGTCGAGTTAGTAGATAATAATCGGCCAATTAATTAATAAATATTTAACTTAAAATTATTTCTTAACAACTGCTCAAAAAGTTGACTGCTTGGGTTTATTAACCGTATGAGAAAGTGCCTCCTCGATATTTTATGTGCCGGGCCCTCTGAGGACAGGTCAGCATCGACCATGTTGTCGTCTGTGCCCCTACCCAAGGTCATCTGGGTATATCGTAATAGATATTATAATAATAATAATTGGCTAGTGAGTATAAATATTATCGTTTAAATAAATACTATTTATAGATATTGTTACTATTACTATTTCTTTCATAGAAAATGGGAATAATATTGCATATCATTTAACAGAATGTTACTTTATAATAATAATAATAATAAGATAAGAAATGAGAAAAACAACATTAAGAGACCTCTTTGCTTTTCATCAAGTACTGAACAAGTCTCCCTTTGAGTACAGCATACGTTTCGCCGTCAAATTCAATGTTCGTTATGCCTAAGTTAATATTAGTCAAATTGATGCAACAATTGATATAAAATCATTCTCGTTAGTTAATCGATTAATTACCAGTTAACTGAATTGCTACCATACATCATTATCATGACCATATTAACCATCATTGTCCTTATCCCCATCGATTATATCAATTATTCATTTAGCTAATCAATAAATTATCAGCTAACTAAATCTTCTTCGTACACAAGCAGTTATAAAGCAATGTTACCCCTGATCTGACCAAAACCAAATCGTTACATAATCAACGTCCCTCACCAACAACCTCCTTGACTGCCAGTTGTCGCAAGCTTTTGACCTCTGTCTCCAGTGCAGCTATTTCGCTCTGTCTCTGTATTGCAACTAGCTGTAACTCTGAAATATTGCGTGTTAGTTTGATGTAAACTTTATTAATGTTATTATTATTATTATTATTATTATTATTATTATTATTATTATTATTATTATTATTATTATTATTAGCATCGTCATGGTTATTATTTTTTTAAGGCTTCTTACGAAGAACTTTATTGTTGTTGTTATTATTATTCTTATTATTATTGTTAAATATTAAATTATACCTCGTTCTACATCCTCATTTCTGCTTTCCCTGCATAGACGTAAACAAATTGTCGGATTAAATATTAACAACCAACAACAACAACAAATTCATCAATGCCACAAGTGATGTTTGCAACATCAACGATATCAATCGACAGACAGAATGTAAAAAACAACCATATAAATGAATGAATACGATCAAAATGGATACAATTAAGTTTGATGTTTAATAAATAAAATAAATAAATAAATACAAATAAAATAAATACAATTACAATAAAAACAATTGCTCACAACAAGTCAGAGTCGTTCAGCTTATCGAGGGCTTCCATGAAGTTTGGGATTTTGGTTGCCTTGGAATCTGCAGGGAAGGAAAGCTTTACCATCACCAACCATCATTACTATTACCAGTATCTTTATTACTATCATCATCACCATGAGTACCATCATCATCATCTCCATCACTATCATCACCACCACCATCGCTGTAATCATAATCATCACCACCACCATTGCTGTAATCATAATCACCACCTTATCAACACAACTAAAAACCTATCGTTTATCGAGGACGCATTTAGACCGGTTGTTATTATTATAAAGGAAGAGTGGAAACTCACCTGCACATGGAATGAGGTCGTATTCGTTCATGATCGACCAATGGTGGAAGAGACAGGTGGGTGTCCTTGCAGGGTTGAAGGAGTCTGGGTTGTCTTCCAGGAGCTTCGCGAAGGATTCCGTGGTTGGCTTCGGAAGCTGGGGATTATGATTGTGATGCCTTCTCGATGATCATGCAATGACGATCGCTTGCGATGTATTTTATATTACGTTGTTACGTCCAAAAATATATTATTGTATTTATAATGTATTATTATAGCCTAAATTATAGAACAACTTTAACAAACCACTTGTACATCACAACTTATTACGAAAAATTATGATAAAAAAAATTCATCGACTCAAGTACACCCGGCTTGCACTCAAGGACACATTGAGATACCAAGGTACCTGGTACCATGCAACGATTCATAAGTGGACATTAATGATGGTACTGGTGGTGGTAATGATAGTAGTGATGGTGGTGATAATTATGGTAGCAATGATGGTGATAATGATGGTGATGATAATGATTGTAGTGTTGATGGTGATAATGATTGTAGTGATGGTGGTGATAATGGTAGTATAATGGTGCCGAATAAGTAAATAAGTAAAAAAAATCATTAAACGACGGTCGATCGAAATAAGCAACATCGTACTCACAGATGGAATGCTCTTCAAGAGTTGTTCTTCCTCGATGGAGTAGGGAGTCCTTTTCATCAGCGAGTCGACAGTTTCGGAGGGCAGCCTCCTAACCGCGTTCATGGCCGACCTGTGAGCGTGTTGTTTGTGTATGTGCGTGTTATTTGTGTTTGTGCGTGTTGTTTGTGTTTGTGCGTGTAGCAATCGTGACGACTCTTTGCAATGATGTTCGTCGCGCGATCATGACTTATTGGTAATCAATGACATTAAAGTGGTTAAGTATTCGAATGAATTTATTTATTATCGTAGTTAGATTATTTGTTATTATCATTATTATTAATATTTTTATTACCATCATTATAAGCATTATTATTATTATTATTACCATTACTAGTATTATTGTCGGTGTTCATTTTGATTTTAAATAAATGTCCAAAAGTCATTAACATAATTAATTATTACCTAATTAATAATGAACAATCGATCTATTACCTGGAGACGTTCTGATTGTAGAGCAGGTTATACCATCTCTCCTTGATGTCCGCCAGTGAGAAAGGTCGACTGAACTTGACCGCCAAATGAACTGCATTCAGGTCGCAAGTCTTGGCAGACGACAAACGTTGGCGATGAACGATGGTGGAAATAGAGGTGGTGACGATGACAGCAATGATGGTGATGTTAACGTTGGTGTTGGTGATGATGATAGTGATATTAATTAAAATGTTGACGGTGATTATGATGATGATGATGTCAATTATAATAGTGGCATTACAGTGATGATGATGATGATGATGACAATGATAACAACAACAACAATAATAATATCCACAACAACAAAAGCGACAAAGTCATTGTTGGCGCAGTGCCACGATGCTCAGTCATTGATGGGTGCCATTCATTATTGAAGCCATCCATCGCGTGATCGCCCAAGCACGAAGAGACTAAAAATAGCCAAGCAGTTAAAGTGGCAATTTCTGCCAACCTACCAACCAACCATCCAACCACTCACTCACCTGTTGAACTGCGGTTATCAACAGCAGGTCATCCTGGGGTTTCCATGAACAGGGCTTGTTTCCGGACAGGTGCAGCTGGAGAAATGATGCTTTATTATTATTTTTTGTATTATTAATATAGTTATTATTATTATTATTATTATTGTTATTACTAATATTTTTATTATTATTATTTTTGTTATTTTTACTAATATTAATATTACTGTTACTGATATTATTATTATTGTTGTTGATATTATTATTATTATTGTTGTTGATATTATTAATACTATATTAATTGATGTTTTTAGCACTATTATTATTATTCTAGTAATAATTATTATTGTTGTTATTGTGGTTAAAAGAAAATGCAGAAATGCCTAATGCACTCGATATGAATTTACATGTTGTTCGTTCTTAAAACAATGGAGACCCAGTTTAATCCAATTAGATTTTTTGTAGAAATGTTGAAATGGAATTTATCTGATTGATCGATTGATTGATTGATTGATTGAAAGACTGTTGTCATTAAGATCATTATCATCACTCTCACCTTGTTACTTTTGGGCCTCTTGCTGGAAATTCTGGAAGCCTGATAGATATTAAAACTGTATTGATATTTTTGTGCTATATTCGATATTATTAAGCTTACTAATTTACATTTTAATATTCACATATAGTTTTTTGATAAATATTTGCATTGAAATGATGCATTAATAATTTTTAATGAATAAGTCAAAATCATCATTTCAGAATATTTTTTACAATTTTAATCCCAACGCAAACAGCAATCCGAAGCAATCGATTGGCCGACAAATGCCAAATAAGTTCAAGGGCCACCTACGTGATGCTTTCCTTTCACAGAAGTCACAACTTCTGGCTTGTTTCCGACCGACAAGTCGCACTCCATCGGGGAGTCAATGCTCATCAGGTCTGATCCTGGTGACAACACCGATGCCGATGACTGCAGACTTCCTGAGCATAGTGTGGAAGTTTCAACTTTGGGAGTGGAAAAGTTCTGTGAGAGGCTGCTCTTGACCTGACCAGAAGGGCAGGAAAGACTGGCAGTGAAGTGCTTCCCCTCAGATTTGCCTTTGTATCGGTCACACTTCAGACTGCTCTCGACTAATTCGTCGTCAAATTTCTTTCTCTTAATAGACCGCGTCGAAGATCTTCTCATGTTTGTGTCACTAATTGTGGTCGGGGTGTTCCATAAAGATGTGTTTAATGAAAACGAGCTCATTGCGATGAATCTAATTTTATTATTTTCTTTTAAGCATTAATAAAGTGAAAATCAAGCTTATTCGGCCTTCATTTCGCAAAATAAATACCTAAATGCGATAGTTGAGAAGTAGCAGATGACAAAAAAAAAACATCAGTAAAAGTTGCATCGATTAAAACTTATCGACAACAACATTTTCAAGAAAAAAAAAATTTTCAATAGCATTTCACTTGCAAGTAAATTTAAAAAACATTTGGCTAAAAATTCAACAAATCTGACGCTAACTTAGGAGAGAGCATTGCGCGCTGGCTAGTCGGTAGCATAATCTGTTCTGCCTTCAAAAAGGTCGCATAGTGTAGGACTGAGAGCTCGTAGCGGTTTGTTTTAGAAATTTCTTTTCGATTGAGATTAATTGGCAGACGACATCTTGAAATAAAATCAGTTTCAACATGGTTAGTGATTTCTTGACATATCTATTGATATTTGGATGTACAGTCAAATTATTTTTACTGTGTGAAGATAATTACTGTGGTAGAAGATGCTCAACATTTTATATTCAACACAAAAGCAAATTAATTATCATTAATTGTAATAATATCATTTATCTGTCAATGACCAGTGTTCTGTTGAATGTTGCTCATTTTATTCAGATGTTCTGCTAAAATGAATTGTTATTGAAAAGTTTTTGAAACTGGAGAAGTTATGATAAACATTTTTTATTATAATTTTATGTCAATTGAGAATATCAATTTATTTAAAAAAAATTGTTCAAATCAGCAATTGAAGTTATTTATTTATTTAACAAGAAACCGTGTCTTACTATTTTAAACTTATAATCTTAGAAATGTGTGTCTACTTGCAAACATGTTAAACCACTGTCAAATGTAATGCAATTGAAACAATGTTGTCAATTTCACTTCACTGTATCACCAGCATCATTCTAGTATTCATAATCAAAATTATTAAATGAAATCAACAATATTTATTTGTAATACTATAATTTATTATAATTATATTATTATAATTACAATGCAATAATAATTTGTGTACATTAATTATTAAATGAAATCAACAACATTTATTTGTATTGTAAGTTACAACTTATTACATTACGTTTTTAAATACATTGTATTTATAATTACATTGTATTAATAATTACATTGTATTTATAATTACATTATATTTATAATATCAATGTCATCAGTGGCACGGTCACTGATGCTGAGTCGAATGGAATCTTGTCCAGCTGCTTGTGTGTTGATTATTTACGACCAACTAGGGTACCAAGGGATACCAGGGAGAACTACATACACGACTGCTTGGTCATAACAACGCCTTGTCGTCGTCGTCGTTGTTGTTGTTGTTGTTGTTGTTGTTGTTGTTGTGTTGTCGTCGTTGTTGTTGTTGTTGTT
>JAJTWR010000341.1:1397500-1400000 GCA_021613335.1 Whitmania pigra
TAATAGGGTTAGCGTCATTGACCCGGCGCTATTAAATGAGCACGCGGACAGGTGAGCTGTTATTGCGCAATTGGCACTCACTAATGGAAGTGTCGTCCACCCAGCCACCCGCTCATTAACTCATTAACTCGCATGATGATTGTGCTAAGGCTGAAGGTGACGACGCCGATCACTCACTCAGTCATTCACTCACTCACTCACTCACTCACTCACTCACTCACTCACTCACTCACTCACTCACTCACTCACTCACTCACTCACTCACTCACTCACTCACTCACTCACTCACTCACTCACTCACTCACTCCATCACTCACTCACTCACTCACTCACTCACTCACTCACTCACTCACTCACTCACTCACTCACTCACTCACTCACTCCTCACTCACTCACTCACCCACCCATTCACCCGATAATCAACCAGTTGTCATCGTCCTCATTACCATCCATCCTCGCCATCATCATCATCATCATGTCGAAGATGTTCACACCTGCTCGAAAAGAAGGCAGGTGTTAGGATAAAGTACAACTTTCTTGGCGTGGTTTTTCACTTTTTAGCGGCTTTAAAAAAAAAAATCGAAAAATAAAAAAAACCATTAAGTATCACGTCACTACTTACGCGCATTTACTGCGTTTTGGATGGGTAGATGGATTATTATTGTTATTATTATTATTATTATTATTATTATTATTATTATTATTATTAATTATTATTATTATTATTATTATTATTATTATTATTATTATTATTATTATTATTATTATTATTATTATTATTATATTATTATTATTATCATTATCATTATCATTATCATTATCGTTATTATTATTATTGTTGTTGTTGTTGTTTAGTTTTTTTTTTATTTTCATGAACAAATAGTGTCAATCTTAATATCGACGACATCAATAAATAAATAATTTAGAATCAGCAAATGATAATTCTAATCATCTTAATGATAACGGAAAATTTATTTAAATTGAACCCCCATCGTCTGCACTAGCGCGGCACCTGCCGACGAGGATTGAGAAATTAAAAAAAATTCGTTTTTTTTTAACCGGAAATAAAAATGACTTTGTAGTACCTTTGAACCATTCCACAGCTTCATGTTCCTCCATCTTTCCATCCATCCATCCATCCATCCGTCCATCTTTCCATCCATCCATCCATCCATCCATCCATCCAATCATCCATCCATCCATACATCCATCCATCCATCCATCCAATCATCCATCCATCCATACATCCATCCATCTATCCATCCACTATCGTTAATCCATCTTTTGAACCGGTCCGTTTACACATCCTGTTTTTCCTTCCATTATCATTTCTGCCCATTCATCACACCAACCATCCGTCCGTCCATTGTTCTTTCCACTTAGCAAGCTATTCGTCATTCTTCTTTTTCATCCATCCATTCACTCATTTATCCATTCATCCAATCATCCATTCATCCATCCATCCATCAAATCATCTATCCATCGATCCATCCATCCATCCAACTATACGTCCTACGGAATAACGGGCGAATGAAGTCGGGACTGGTTGGGGTTTTCCAATTAGTCGAACTGAAAATAGTTTCTATCGGTTGCATCTCGTCTGCTTTTTTCCGAGGGAGGATGGTAAATTAAACCAGGCGGTTATAATGGAGTTACTCCATCCACAACATCCGACTCTTCCGTCCGTCCATGGTAGTGGTGATGATGATGATGATGATGATGATGACGATGATGATGATGATAATGACGATAATGATTAACACTTGGTGATTAACATCGATGATGCGTCATAACAATAGCAGGTGATGAGTTACAAAAATGCAACTACCACAACAACTACGAAACCAACCACAACAACCACACTTACCACAACAACTACGAAACCAACCACAATAACCACAACTAAAATCGATTTTTACAAAAACAAAAATTATGCGATGCTCCTGCAACCATAAAAATCCTTGAAGCTCTGTGGTTATATAAGTCGGTACCCCGTGTGTGGTACCCTATATCACGTTATCGATTGCCAACGCACTGGGATTTGAACACGAATGGTGTGAGTCAAGCTTTCATTCAATCGACTGATGGACGAAGCGAACGTAGGACGAGACGTTGGAGGAATGAAATCGAGGTTCTTTCTGTGATCACCTGATTTCGTGATTGGTACCATCACCATCACCACCATAATCTTCACCATCACCATTACGTTCATCATCATTATCATCATTGTCGTCGTCGTCCTTGTCATAATCATCATCATTATCATTATCACCGGCATCAAAATGCATAACAATAAATTTAATTTTTATTCTTCTGGTAGGTCTTCGAATTTCGACAGGCTCGGACATGTTTGCCATTGTCGTCTGCATCTGTTGCTAGTAAACAAGACTCATCATCGTCTTCATCATCATCATCTTCATAGTCATCACCATCATCATGATCATAATCATCAACATAATTACTGATCCTCGTATTATTATTGTTATTGTTATTATTAATA
>JAJTWR010000341.1:1405000-1445000 GCA_021613335.1 Whitmania pigra
GGGTTTTTGCGAAGTTTAGCAAGCCTGGCAGGGGATTGAGATTATAAGCGACTTGTACAATTTTACATAACTTGGGAACCATCACCTCAAAGTGAGGAACCAAACAGCTGGTTATCAATTCCAGGAATCTGAACACTTGCATCATGAGGAGTTCGTTCTGGATGATTGAGGTGATCATCTGCTCGACGAAATGCAAAGTATGCGTCACGACTTCAAATATAAAACCGTAAGGAATATCTTTATCTCTCCTTAAGAATGGCCAGAAAAAGTTTGTCATTATCTCCAGTTTATCTATCCCTACGATCTGGTCTTGTTTTGAGACTTGATTGGCGGCAGAAAGGTTACATAAAATGTTGATATGAGGTGTCAGAATGTCTTGGATTAACTGGGAATTGAGATCCTGGGGAACGACATCCACAACACTTCCCAGGCAAAAAGCCAATTTTTTACTGACCGAATTTTCAATATCCGGTCTCTCCATTGCCTGTTTTAAAGCCTGAAAAACCTCTTTTGATACTTGAGCGAGTAGTTGGGTGTTATCTCTGAGGATGACCAACAAAGATTCAGAAGCAGGTAGCAAGACTGCTTTCTGGTTGAGAAAATTCAGAACGAAAGCCACGGACTGTTTGAATAACTTGTCATCGATAAGGTTACAGGAGTTGTTAACATACTCTAAGATCTGTTTTGTCAAAGTTAAGTGATTGCAAGTTATACAAGACAGCAAGGTGGATATTTCCGAAATGCTGTTTAACATATTAATATTATTATTATTATAATCATAATTATTATGATTATATTTATAATTAAACAGTAACGCAGTCATAATAAAGAATATGCTCTCAAAGTTCTGCCATTGAGCGTTGGATATTTGTTGCTTTAACATTTGTACCATGTGGTCCATTAACTGGGATCCAATTGCTACATTTTTTGCAAAAGTGGACAATTTTTGTCTGAATCCTAGAAACTGTTCTTTATCTTTTTCTTCCCACTGGTTGTACAAATTTTCAGTGGGGTATCTGATCTTGGTTGTCCATATTTCGATCAAATTTTGTAGCAAGCCTGTTACGACATCTTTGGCAAGAGGTGGGCAACTTTCATATTCAAGTATGTCATGCAGATTCCACCCAAAGTCTAATGAGAGTTCGCTACAACGTACATCAGTAGGATACTGATGTTTAACGGATGCAGTTCTCAAGACCAGTTGAAGGAGATCGAGTGAGATGGAGGAGTGTTTGTTGTCGAGGGTTAAAGTAGAGAGTAGCAGTTTCATATTTCGTTTAGCTGCAGAAACGAAAATTTGTGTCAATTTCTGGGCAAGTTCAATTTTGTGCGACTGTTGATCGAAGAAGGAACCAAGTTCAGTGACGAGTTGCATGTATTTCATTACTCTAGAGTTGTTGGATTTTGGCATAAGATTGAAGAATTCGACGAGAGCATCCGCTGCCTCCAAGGAGTGCTTAGGCGACTTCAGAAGATCCATGAGATAAATGAGGAGCGATTCGTTTTTTGGTTGATAAACGCAAAAACTTGAACGACCCCAACTTGTGAAACATTTAATAGCAGTTATCTTCGACTCCTCTGACCAGTCTTCGGCAAGAACTTTGTATATCAGCTCGTAAACCGTATTATAAGCATTTCTAAGCTCATTGAACATTGGATATGATTCAGACCGAAGGAGAGATACGGTCGATTTCTCTTCTGGGATGGTTCTCAGAACTTCCAGTAAAATCCTCTGGCAAACACCTTTCTCTGTCGAATTCTCGCCAGGAGGATTGACTACAGAAGCCATAAATTCGTTTAAAGCGTTCGACCCCTGCGTCATCACTGTACGCAAGATGAAGCAACCAAAACACTGACAGAGTTTTTCAAAGATAATTCTGTGACATTCGTCTGAGTATAGCGACATAAGCTGGAAGAGCATGTCGCGTAAGGATAGGACGATATCTGCCGGTATATCTTGCCAATGCTTCGAGATCATCGAGTGCAAAGTATCGGCTCCGTACAATTGAACCTCAGAATGTTTGTCGATGCTCAAGAGATGCCAAACGAAAGTCCAGGCAGATGTTGATAGCTGTGCTTTGGTAAGGTAATCATTCAACGATTTGTTGGTAGGGTCCTTGTGGAACTGCATGACTGCCTTCTCGACATAATCAACATTAAATGATGACTCTTCAGAATTCATGGACGGTTTTAAAAGGAGACAATTGATTATTTTAAATAGAAGAGTTAATTGGTAAATTAAATTAAACTTGACGAAGGGATGCCTTAGATAATAGTTCAAGTTAACTCTGTATTGCTTTGGAACTGATTTTGGAAGTCTATTGCATTAATGGTTTCCGTATGTTAAATTTTGTTTGAATATAATACGCCTTTGTCCTTTCTAGACTGAAAAGATCGCAAATAGAAAGAATCTTGATTAAATAAAATTTTAGTTTTATTGATATTTGGAATAATTTTTTTAAATAAATTTTAACTAGTTTAATTTGTTTTATGGCAAAAAATAGCTAAAACGTCATATTTTTCGTTAAGAGTCATTGAACCGGATATTTTGTAAATCTACTAAACATTTTATAAAACTGAGGAAATATAATTGAATTAAAAAGCAACAACAATAGAAATCATCAAGTCCTAAATCGATTAATAATTTAATTACTAACTTTTAGAAATTAAAAAAAATTAATTTAATAAAAATATAGTAAAATTTATGATTTAAGATTTGTTTCATTCTTTTTCCTGGAGTGTTTCTTATAAATTCTCACAAATATTTTTTACATAACCCGTTTATAGCCCGGCAGAACATCTTAAATGTTTGCATAAACTTATAATTTAGAGAAATTCATTTAATAAAAGTTGTAATCATGTATGATTACTTCAATTATTATTAGCCCCGAGCAAAGCCAGTATCTAGGCCCCACGATAGGAAGGTTCAGTCGGTGCATCGCACCGGGGACTAGAATAGTTTTTTTTAAGGAGCCCATGAACATTAAAACTAAACATTGAAATGGTCAATTACGCAAGAAATGTTTATTTTATTTATTTATTTATTTGATTATAGTCCGTTGCATAACTAAGATGATTTGGACTTTGAGAAATGTTTATTGTTACATTGATGCTGAAAGGGAAATTTCCAATAACCTATTCCAGGGAGGCCCACCTAATTGTTCCAAATCCAGAATTGTTCTTTTGTTGGGGTGGAGTTATAATAATTATAGATACCTGAGATGAAAAATAAGACATTTTTATTTTTATTGGTCGGCCCTGGGCACGTGTTCAATGATGGCGTATTTAATGTCTGACGTGAAGTTTCCAACTGGGCAAGTCTAGGCTGAGAGTTTCTGTTGGTCGCAATATCCCGTGAATAATATTATGAATTATGCTGCTGATGATGATAGTGGTGGTGGTAGTGGTGATAATAATTAATAATTGAAATTTAAATCATGTTATTAATACTATACAAAACAAAAAACCACAGACCGCGGTCAAGACACGTTGCATCATCATCATCATCATGCCATGACGCACAAGAATCATTCTGTTTTCTATAACAAAAAAGCGACAATGACAAGGAATCAAATTCCAAACAGGTCTCCTATTATCGCTCTCGCCATGTAATAAAAAAACAAGCAACAACGGCAATAAAGATATTTATAGACATTTGTTGTTTTTGTATCTGATGAGATAAACAGAGATACACACTTTTGTATTTATGTTTCTCTTGTTGGCCATGTTGTTGTTATTGTGTCTTTGTTCTTTATGGTGGTGGTTGCGGTTCATATTATATCTGTACTAATGATGATATTATATTTTGGTCCGAATCGTTCGAGTTGATATTTTATGAATTACTGACTCTTCGTGAGTGGGTATTACCTGTGTATCTTTAGTTTCTACATTTATTTTCATTTCATAGCATTTTAAACTCCTTGGAGTGCCATTTGCACCTCGCTTTTTGAAGGTATGTGTTAAGAGGCAGCACCAAACGACTATAATCGCATGGTAAATTAAATGTCTAATACTGGAGATTATTTTAGTAGGCATTTCCACACAAATTACGCAAACAAAATTAAGCACACACAAAGAACATCAAACAATTTCATAATACCTATAATATGATTGTAATATATTATTAATTATATTTTTTTATAAATTAATACCGTACCAATTAAATTATAATCATTGTGACTTCTTGATGAAAATAAAGTTTCGGATAAAACAATTTCTTTAAAAATTAAAATTCAACTAATTTTTTAAACATGAAATTTAAAAAGATTTTTTTTGTCATAGCTCACATAAAATAGGGTCTATAGCAACACAATCTATCAAAGTCAACATTTTTATTCTTTTCAAACAGAATTAACTATTATAACTAAATAAACAGATCTTAAAGATCCTTTAAGACGAATTGATGACATTACTGGCTGGAGGTCGGATCAGTGTCTGACATATTCTTCCAAAGTAAAGCTAGTGTTTCAAGAGCATCTCTTGCTTTACTTTTGGTGACATTCGAGTCAGTTATTTTCTTCAGAAATTTCTTCTGGATGGTAATGGGGACAGGGAATAAGTCAGAGGACAAGATCAAGGTCAAAGTTTTCACAACAAACTAGCGATGTTTGTCAAGAAGGGCCATGAAAACATCAGCAATGTCATCAACGTAAGCAAAGTTATCAACGCGATCAAAACGGCTGGATGGAAAAGTGACAGTCATGCCAAAGAGGAGAATCTTCATTAACCTTTGACCTTCAGTTTTAACGATTTGAATGAGGTCGTTATTTTGGATGAGTGTTTTTAGAAACTTTAAAGATGATGTGGAAGCTCCGAAATCTGCCATTTCTATGCCATTCATAGCTGTCCTGAGAAGAATCAGTAAACAGTCAGGATCTAGTTTTATGTAATCCTCCCTTGAAGACTCGCACATGAAATTCATGAATGATTCTACCATGTCAGTTTTGTCGTGAGGATTCTGATCAATGGCTTGCAGTGATTTTTCACGAATAAGGAGGTACATTGGCTTCAATGCCTCCCAGTGCTTGCCATTCTTAATCGATTCCTCAAAGATGGTGTTTGCTAAGTAGAGCAAGCGTGGCAGGGGATTGAGACTATAAGCGACTTGTACAATTTTACAAATCTTGGGAACCATCCCCTCAAAGTGAGGAACCAAACTGAAGGTTATCCATTCCAGGAATCTGAACACTTCCATCATGGAGACTTCGTTCTGAAGGATTGAGGTGATCATCTGTTCGACGAAATGCAAAATATGCGTCACGAATTCAAATATAAAACCGTAAGGAATATCTTTATCTCTCCATAAGATATGCCAAAAAAAGTTTGTCATAATCTCCAGTTTTTCTATCCCGACGATCTAGTCCTGTTTTGAGACTTGATTGGCGGAAGAAAGGTTACATAAAATGTTGATGTGAGGTGTCAGAATGTCTTTGATTACCTGGGGATTGAGATCCTGTGGAACGAAATCCACAATATATCCCAGGCAAAAAGCCAATTTTTTACTGACCGAATTTTCAATATCCGGTCTCTCCATTGCCTGTTTAATAGCCTGAAAGACGATTTCTGATACTTGGTTGATTCGTTCTCTGTTACTTCTGAGGATGTCCAACAAAGATTCAGAAGCAGGTAGCAGGATTGATTTCTGGTCGAAAAAATTCAAAACGAAAGCCACGGACTGCTGGAATAACTTGTCATCGATAAGGTTAGAGGAGTTGCTAACGAATTCAATGATCTGTTTTGTCAAGGTTAAGTGATTGCAAGTTATGTGAGACAGCAAGGTATAGATTTCAAAAATGCTGTTTAACATATTATTATTTTTTTTATTTGTATTATCATAATTATCATAATTGTAATTATAATCCTCCTCCTCCTCCTCCTCCTCCTCATCATCATCATCATCATCATCATCATCATCATCATCATCATCATCATCATCATAATAACGATCATAATTATGATTATAATTATAATTCCATAATAATGCATTCATAATATAGAATATGCTTTCGAAGTCCTGCCATTGAGCATTGATGTTGTTGGATATTTGTTGATTAAATATTTGTACCATGTGGTCCATTAACTGCGAATCATTTGCCACTTTTTGTGCAAAATTTGACAATTTTTGTCTGAATCTTAGAAACTGTTCTTTATCTTTTTCTTCCCACTGGTTGTACACATTTTCTGGTGGGTATCTGATCTTGGTTGTCCATATTTGCATCAAATTTAGTAACAAGCCTGTCACGACATCTTTGGCAAGAGGTGGGCAACTCCCATACATAAGTATGTCATGCAGTTTATACCCAAAATTTAATGAGAGTTTGCTACAAAGTTCCTCAGTAGGATACTGATGTTTAACGGCTGCAGTTCTCAAGATCAGCTGAAGGAGATCGAGTGAGATGGCGGAGTGTTCGTTGTCGAGGGTTAAGTTAAAGAGTAGCAGTTTCATATTTCGTTTAGCTGCAGAAACGAAAATTTGTGTCAGTTTCTGGGCAAGTTCAATTTTGTGCGACTGTTGATCGAAGAACGAACAAAGCTCAGTGAGGAGTTGCATGTATTTCATTATTCTCGAGTTGTTGGAGTTTGGCATGAGATTGAAGAATTTGACGAGAGCATCCGCTGCATCCAAGGAGTGTTTAGGCGACTTCAGATGATCCAATAGATGGATGAGGAGAGATTCGTTTTCTGGTTGATAATCGCAAAAACATGAACGACCCCAACTTGTGAAACATTTAATAGCAGTTATCTTCGACTCCTCTGACCAGTCTTCGGCAAGAACTTTGTATATCAGCTCGTAAACCGTATTAGAAGCATTTCTAAGCTCATCAAAGATTTGATTTGATTCAGACCAAGGCAGAGATAAGGTCGATTTCTCTTCTGGGACGGTTCTCAGAACTTCCAGTAAAATCCTCTGGCGAGCACCTTTCTCTGTCGATTTCTCGCCAGGAGGATTGACTGCAGAAGTCATCAGTTCGTTTAAAGCGTTTGACCCCTGCGTCGTCACGGTACGCAAGATGATGCAACCAAAACACTGACAGAGTTTTTCAAAGATAATTCTGTGACATTCATCTGAGTATAGCGACAAAAGCTGGAAGAGTCTGTCGCGTAACGATAGGACGATATCTGCCGGTTTGTCTTGCCAATGCTTCGAGATCATCGAGTGCAAAGTATCGGCCCCGTACAATTGAACCTCAGAATGTTTGTCGATCCTCAAGAGATCCCAGACGAAAGACCAGGCAGAAGTTGATAACTGTGCTTTGGTAAGGTAATCATTCAACGATTTGTTGGTAGGGTCCTTGTGGAACTGTATGACTGCCTTCTCGACATAATCAACATTAAATGATGACTCTTCAGAATTCATGGACGGTTTTAAAAGGAGACAATTGAATTTTTTTAATAGAAGAGTTAATAAGTAAATTTAATGAAACCTTAATTGAAAGATTCCTTGGATATTAGTTCAAGTTAACTATGTATTGCTTGGGAACTGACCTATTGCATTGATTTCCTTATGTTAAAGTTTTGTTTGATTGAACATGATACGCCTTTGATCTTTTTTGACTGAAAAGATAGCAAATAGAAAGAATCTTGATTAAATAAAATTTTAATTTTATTGATATTTGGAATAATTTTTTAAAATAAATTTAACTAGTTTAATTTTTTTTGTTGCAAAATAGTTAAAACTTCATATCTTTCTTTAAGAGCCATTGCACCGGGTATTTTTTAAATCTACTAAAAATTTTATAAAACTGAGTAAATCTAAATGAATTAAATTAAAATAATTTTGGTTTACAAAATTAGGTTGATTCAAAACTTCTATTCCAAGTTATTAAAAGCAACAACAATAGAGATCATGAAGTCCTAAATCGGCTATCAATTTAATTACTAACTTTTAGAAATTAAAAAAAAATTAAATAAATAAATTATTAAAAATATAATAAAATTTAAGATTTCATCCATTATTTTTCCTGGAATGTTTCTTATAAATTCTCACAAAAAGGTTTTACTTAACCCGTGTAATGCCCGGCAGAACATCTTAATAAAAACTTATGATTTAGAGAAATTCATTAAATAAAAGTTGTAATTATGTATGATTACTTCAAGTAATATTACAAAATTTAGCATTAAATATTCTACTTTAGCCCTGAGCAACGCCAGCATAACATCCAGGCACCACGAGAAAGAGGTTCAGCCGGTGTATCGCACAGGGGACTAGAAAGGTTTAAGGGGCCCACGAACATTAAAACTAAACATTGAAATGGTCAATTAACAAGAAATGTTTATTGTTACATTGATGCTGAAAGGGTAATTCCCTCTACCTCTTCCAGGGTGGCCTACCTAATTGTTCCAAATCCAGAATTTCTTTTATGTGGGGGTGAGGTATAATAATTTTAGAGAACTGAGATGTAAAGTAAGACATTTTTATTTTTATTGGTCGGCTCTGGTCACCTATTCAATGTTATTAATACTATACAAAACAATAAACCACAGTCCGCGATCAAGACCCATTTCATCATCATCGTCATCATCAGCTGCAGCATCATCATCAGCATCATGACATGACGCACAAGAATCATTTTTTTTGTAACACACAAAAAGCGACAATGACAAGGAATCAAATTCCAAACAGGTCTCCTATTATCGCTCTCGCCATGTAATAAAAAAAACAAGCAGCAACGGCAATAAAGATATTTATAGACATTTGTTGTTTTTGTATCTGATGAGATAAACAGAGATACACACTTTTGTATTTATGTTTCTCTTGTTGGCCATGTTGTTGTTATTGTGTCTTTGTTCTTTATGGTGGTGGTTGCGGTTCATATTATATCTGTACTAATGATGATATTATATTTTGGTCCGAATCGTTCGAGTTGATATTTTATGAATTACTGACTCTTCGTGAGTGGGTATTACCTGTGTATCTTTAGTTTCTACTTTTATTTTTATTTTCATTTCATTGCATTTTAAACTCCTTTGAGTGCCATTTGCACCTCGCTTTTTGAATGTAGGTGTTAAGAGGCAGCACCAAACGAGTATACTCGCATTGTAAATAAAATGTAGGATAATAATAATAATACTAATAATAATATTGATGATAATGATAATATACTAATAGTACTTTTAATAATGGTAATATTTATTACAATAATAATAATAATAATAATAATAATAATAAATGTTTACAATATTAACGACGCAAATAATTTGCTCTAATTTAAAAATCTATGTTGCCAAAAATTACTTCCTACGAGAATATTTGATTGTTCGTTGTTGGTATGAGACACTAAATTTACTTACTAAATTTTGACTATTTTGGTCAAACAACAACAATAGGTAGTGAAGGTCATATGATTTCCTTGACCCATTTTGCTCGTATCTCATTGGTCGATCGATACCTAACACCGATGGAAACCTAGCGTCTATTGAAGACGCCTCTAAGTGCCGTTCATTCCTGCAAAGCCCAATTGTTTGTTCTGAAAAATTGTTATGCATTTCTACCGAAGCTTTGAAAGCTTTAAACTAGGTAGGTCACCTAGTAAAATTTCCCTAAGTCCCTAAGCAGAACATCCTGCCGGTCCGATGTTATGTCAATTCGGTAATAGAAAAGCCAAAAACTGGTCGTAATTGTAATATTTCAATATAATATTTTATAACCCAAACGGAGCAATAAAACGAGACTACTGCCAATCTCCCTGGTACTGTGATCTCCATCGTACAAATCCAATGAAAAATGGTGTACAGCAGTATTGGGCGGGAGCTTCTCCAGATCATATTTTTTGAATTTTCCATCTACTCCTTCGCCTCCTCCTTCTCCTTATCATTATCATCATCGTCATCGTCGTCGTCGTCGTCATCATCATCATCATCATCTTCTCCAGAGCTTTAGGCTCACGTTCGTTCGGATAGCACTAATCGAAATAGTGAAACACCAGGGCGCTCTTGGATTGCTAGGACAAAGCAATCTATCAACATCAACAATACAACAATACAACATCAACAATACAACAATACAACATCAACAATAATACAACAACGACAACACAACAACAACAATACAAATCCAACAATCATCCTTCTCCGGGGAAATAAGCCCCAACAGCCCTTCTCATTTTTTGTCTATCTCTCCCTCCGTCTCTTTCTCTCACTTACATCTCGGACAGATGATGATTGCAATTATGGTGATGATGATGGTGACGACGATGATGATGATGATGACGAGGACGATGACGATGAGGACGAACAAGCGCTGGGACTCACAGAGGAAAATCAATGTTTAATTTTTGTTGTTGTTTTTTCCAACAGGCCTCTCAGTGCGCATGTCACGAGAATGTTGGTCTTTGCTTAAATATCTGCCACCGTCTTTGAGCTCCTTCTCTGAGTTTAGTACATCTCCACCCATATGAACTCATCTACCCAGTCCCCTTTGAAATTAATGTCGTCATCGTTATCGTCATCATCATCATCATCATCATCATCTTCATCATCATCGTCGTCACTGGCTTAACGTTGCCGCTTTATCATCGCGTTGGTCACGGTCATCGACACCTCGATATGATCGCGACGTGGGACTCATACGTCATTCCATCTTCAAGGACAAAAAAAGTCTGTCGGGGTTATTCGGTGCTCATTTTGGTTCATTTTAACATCCGTTCCAATCGGACTTGTCGAGAACTTCTGTTTTTTTTTGCGCCATTTTTTGTTCGTCCTTCGATTTTGTTGCCCTCAACAAAGTTGTCGTGTCCCGCAACTTTAGAGGTTCGTGTTTTGGTTTTATTTATTTTTTGTTATAAATTATTTAAAAATCGATTGCCACGCGACGTCGGAATAATTTCATTACGAGTCAATTTCGAGAATTCACATTTCTTCACATTTGTGTCTTATTTAATTATCGAAATAAGTAATTATTAAAACGAATTAGCGATGTTTAAGATTTAAGGTCTGTTTTCCGATGTTTATTGTTGCACACAATGTTTACAAACAAACAATAAGCAATGTTTGCAAACAAGAAACAAGCAATGTTTACAAACACTTTCATTAATCATCTGTCTATCTATCACCAGCCTCACTCACCATACCAGTCCTCTGACAACCACACCCACCTTAAAATTCCAAAACTTCCCCTACCCAAAAATCTCCCAATATATAATTTTCCATTTTTATTCTTCCAAATCCGTCTTACAATATCTCCTTCATCTCTCCATTCACCTGTTCGTTCCAGTCGACGCAGAGGAGATCAAAAGGCTCGGCAAGAGGTTCAGAAAACTTGATCTCGACGGTTCAGGGTCACTGAGCATCGACGAGTTCATGAGCCTCCCTGAACTCAAACAGAACCCCCTCGTACAGCGGGTCATCGAGATATTTGACACTGATGGCAACGGAGAGGTCGATTTTAAAGGTTGTATTTTTGGTGGCAATGGTGATGGTGATGATGAGGAGGAGGATTATTAATGTTGTTGAAGTTGATGTTGTTATTATTATTATTATTATTATTATTATTATGGTCATGAAATTATCGTTGCTTTAATATAGTTACAACGACATCATATAATAATAATAATAATAATAATAATAATAATAATAATAATAATAATAATAATAATAATAATAATAATAATAATAATAATAATAATAATAATAATAATAATAATAATAATAATAATAATAATAATAATAATAATAATAATAATAATAATAATATAATAATAATAATAAAAATAATACTAATAATAATAATAATAATAATAATAATAATAATAATAATAATAATAATAATAATAATAATAATAATTAATAATAATAATATAATAATAATAATAATAATAATAATAATAATAATAATAATAATAATAATAATAATAATAATAATAATAATAATAATAATAATAATAATAATAATAATAATAATAATAATAATATAATAATAATAATAATATAATAATAATAATAAAAATAATACTAATAATAGATGTGACAGCCATCATCAAACTTCATTGAAATTTTCCGCCATCTCAGAATCAGATGTTCATGAATATTTGAAGAACCGGAAATACGGCTTATTACCGCTCTTTGGGGAAATCCTAATTCGATAGAGCTAATGTTCTACACGGACTTTATTTAGCTTTAAGGTTTATAAGACCATTTTTTTCAGCATTGCCCGGGTTTTAAAGGCATATCATGGACAGGTCAGAGGTCGAACCCCTTGTTCCTCTGAACTTGTAGGGTGGGGTTAATATAGGGACTGATGTAGAGGGTCTGTAAGTGGCTCGGGAGAAAATAATTTCAAGGTGACTTTTTAAAAGTGAAATCGAATGTAAGCAAGCAGGAGTTTCTATCTAGTAGGATCTAGTAAATTCAATTCTCGTGCATCAACATTGAATTTTTATATCGATTAATTGTTGCAATTTGTTTAATTTTCTTTGTCAGATTTAATTTCAATTCTCATTCAAGCTGACAAAATTTTGCAATATAAGAAATTATTAAATTAATTAAGCAAAGTTGACAGTTTATATTTGCATAAATAAATAAATAAATAATAATTTATTAATATGCCACCTTTATATTAGTTTTGGCCAGAACAAAACATACAATACAAAACATACAATAAAATAATAAAATACATTCAGTACAAATCATACTTTACATACATTACAAAACATACAATACAGAACTAACGATACATACAATACAAGGCATGCATTAGATACATTACAAATATTCAATACTAAGCACACAATACATACAATACAAAACACGAAACATACAAAACTGACTGTCTGTCGATTCACCCCCAGCCATTCATATTTCCATCTGAGAATTTTCCACTCGACAGGAGAGAGAGCATCACAGGTACACATTCAGAAAAAGACGGAAAGAGGTACGCCTCGTATACGAATCCGTGGAAATGTAAACAGAATTGTCGATAAAAGTGCTTCTAACGCTTTACAGTCTCGGGCCTTATCGTGTCATCCTTGTAATGTGCCGGTAGAGCGGTGGAATGGCCGACGATTTTGCCCGGCAAATGTGCCGTTGAAGAGGCATTTTGTGGCTACAAATGTCGGAAAATGACGCTTTCGTTTTGAGGACACAGACACATTTTTAGACGGTGTTTTCATCCGTGAACCTCATCCAGTCTAGGTCATTTCTATTGACTGAATTGCGCTTTGTTTTCGTTTCTTGATTCTCTCTATTCTGATAGCGAGAGAATTTCTCGGCGGAGTCACAGACCTTATCTCGTCTACTATCTTCCAGACGTAAACACGACCATCTCCATCCATGATTCGGTTTCTCCCATCTCAGTTTCTCTCTGTCGTTTTAAATCTCCTTTGGTACACTCAAGTGTCTGAGCGGCAAAAACTTTTGGTACCTAACCCCATTCCCAACCCTGACCCTATATCCATCCCTAGCCCTGGCCCTACTCCTACTCCTACCCATGTCTCTGACCCTACCCTATTTCATGACCTCAATCTCTAAGATTCATGTAGAAATGACAAAATTTAGTACCCTCTTTTTTGCATTTTGTTCGCAGTTTTACTAAACTTTCCACGAAAAAAAAACAGCAACATAAATTCAAGGTCGTGAACAAGTCGTTGAATTATTCAATGGGCCTCATGTGGTACCGAACTGCGCAATATTGGCCTCCCTTGTGTTAATACTTCATGAGGTACCTCGAGTTAATGCCCTTGTCGGAAATAAAAAAAGTTTCTCGGTGGAAACAAAGAATAAATGAGAAGAGAAAGTGATGGAAGATGAGTTTATAGAAAATGAACATTTCTACATTTTTACTCTTTATTTTTTTTTTTTTAGAAACATGAATTTTGAGGAGTGAATTTTTTATTAAAAATAATATTCCATAAAAAAAGATAAATAATGTTTAAATGAACTGAACTGAATTCTTTGCCCCTCTTCGACTTGGTGCCGTAGAGAATTCTCTGAACTCTGTGACCTCTCCACACTGAACTTGGTGACCCTTTGAAGTTTCATGTCTGACGATTCACGTTGAAACGCAACATGAAACACTGGAATTGATTATGAAGCAATTAGCATGCTTTTTGAGCAGAATACGTTACCGATGCAACTGATGGAGTTTGATGATGATGATGATGATGATGACGACGATGATGATGATAAGGAGGAGGAAGTAAAATAAGACGATGATAATGATGGTAATAACAACATCTTTCTGCACTCCACTCAAGAGTAGTCTCTCACTCAAAGGTCTGGAGTTCGATTCCCGTCAGAGAAGATAATTGCTTCCGTGTATTTCCACTTTTCATTCCTTTGAAGTTTCTCACGTGCATGGAATGAGATAGTAATGAGAGTAGAGAAAGATAGAATGGGGGGGGATAGGTGTAGGTAGGGCGGATAGTGGTCTAACCCTGTAGCGACGCGTATCAATTCCATTTAGTCGACAGAATTTGCAGTCAGCCCGGTAATTGGAAGAAAAAACCCGATCGAGAAGCAATTTAGGTCTCGCTCATCTAAAAATAGATAGTGGGGGTGGGGAGGGCGGGGGATTTCCTTCTTACCGTCCTCCTTCTCTCCCCATCTTCCTGTAATTTTGAGTAGGCGCGGGTAAGATCTCGTTCCATCCAGATGTGGATTGACTGATGTTTCTGCGTCAACTTGCACTGGAAATAAATGACGTTAAATGAACTCGATGCTTGTACTGGAGCGGTACTTAAGTACTCTCACTCACTCACTCGATCCCTCAGAAATCCTGATTGTCCCCTCCTCCTCCTGCGAGTTTGGCGTTTGTCATTTGGGAAAGGAAACACTCACACACACGCACGCACACACTCACACACACGTACATGACGTGGCGGTGAGGAAGTTTATGGGAATATCCAGATAAGAAATGTTTCGATAAAATGGGCTCATCCCGGGGAAACTACCCGTTCGAAATTGCCCTCAGCACTCCTCCCGAGGTTTATTGCCTGGATCCAGACTCGTCTGCTCTCTCGTCATCCACTTCACTATCTCTCCATCTGTTCCGTTTTCCCGCCTTTTCCTTTTTCCTTCCCGCCCACCTTCCAAGTGGCGTCTGCTTTTTGCATCTACGTTGTTATCGCTTTTCCAGATCTTTCTAGTCAGTCAGTCCGTTGTGAACATCAACCGAGGATTTGATTGAGTTGAGGTCGAATTATACGCCTGGAGTGAGTGATTTTGAGAAGGACATGTTAAGGTACCTGTGGGTGGAGCGTCACGGTTGGGGTTACGGTTAGGGTTAAAATTAGGGTTAGTATTAGGACCACTATGTAGGATTGCTGTTAGGTTTAAGCTAACTTGTTTTAACTAAAGCATTAGTTAGTAGCCTCAGGGTTGATGGTAAGATTAGTTATTAGATATCTAACGACTTATTGGAAAAATTACACTAACGCACAATAATATAACATCTTGCCATGGCGTCAATGTTGAAGGGTCAAAGAGTTTAGTTCACTTGACCCTGAATCCGAACTCAAGTGTGCTCATTGTGACTGCCAGTACCGTGATTACCAGTTGAGGCATCGGAGCTGTTTTCCCGCCTATATTGTCCCATGGTACGTACGTGACGTCATTAATTTTACCCCCCCTCCCTCCCTTCCACGGCCAATCGTAATCAAACACGTAATCTATCTCTCTCTCGTCCTCATCATCATCTCTACTCGCTTGTTCGGTTAATATTTACGGATAATAAAAATAATTATTATTTATCGACCTTTTAATACAATTACATTAAAAGCCGCTTTGTCGGTTTTAACTGCGACTGGGGTTGTGATGATGATGATGATGATCGTGATTGCGAAATGATTAAGCCGATTAATAAAAATAAATTATTAAAATACTCCGTATTATCCAATAATATTGTTTATAATAATATTTTCATAACTCACAGAGTTCATTGAGGGCGTTTCTCTGTTCAGTGTTAAAGGAGACAAACTTTCCAAACTAAGATGTGAGTTGTTTACAATTGTAATTAAATAATAATAATAATAATAATAATAATAATAATAATAATAATAATAATAATAATAAAAACAATAACAATAGTAATATTAATAGTAAGCAGCGTTAGTGATGATAAGGCAGATAGTAATGATGTTAATATTATGTTATTATAACTACAATTATGCACTACTATAATATCAGCGTCATTTTATTGGCCATATGAATGTTGTTTCCTAACGTCGAACAAAACATTCGATCATTCAGCACCCGATGAATGCAATGAACAACGTATTATGCCATGGTTGAAAATGTTATTTTCTCCACTTTTTTTTCGTGTGTAAATTTTACATCTTATTCCGAACGAACATCTTATTCAGAAAAACGAAATCTTTTAACCAGCCAATAGGTTTCCAGGCCTTTTTGACCTTTGATCTCTTTGAACTTCTACCTATTCCTTTAATCCCTCTTCACCCATATACACACGTGGAGTGTTGCTGCTGTTTGACCTTATTAGACCAGGGACGTCATTTTCCCAATTTCCCAGGGGCCTTGGAACACTTTGAAGGCTGACCTTTTTTTTAGCCAGACGTAGGGGGCGACACAACACGTACAGACTGTTCTTGCCCCCTCTCTATTTGGCCGTTAATAATACGTTAATCTTCAAAATTTCGAAAAGCTCTCAATTATTTATTTTCGTGGAATTTTATAATCAAATTAAAATTTACAAAGCCATTTCCCGCGCTTATCTTTCCTCAAAGTTTGTTTGTTTGTTGTTTTTTTTTTGAGACAAAATTCACTCCATCTACAAGTTCCCTCTCTATAGAGAAGACTGCCGAGTCTGCAAGTCATGTCTGGCTCATAGATGATCGAAAGTAGTTTTTTTATTAACTTAAGTTTGGAGAATGAGTGCTTGCAGCCAGCAGCCCTAAATAGCCAGGGTTAGGAAGATCAAAGGTTTAAATGGGTCCATGTTATCGATGTTATCGTTTCCAGAAGTTTCCACAAAACGCTTCAATTTCTTCCTGTTGGCAAAGAACTCTTCTTCTTTCTCTACGTTTGCATCAACTACACCAAGCTGACAATCATCAAACAGGTTTCACCCTGTGAGAAAGGCGTATTTGTTTGCAAGACCATGAACTGGCTGTAATCTGCTATTTCCTAAATCAGATATTTCCTCAGTCGACCTGTCGATGACGCGCAGCATTTCCCGTCTCGACTCAGCGTCAAATCCCATTGTTACGTCCGTCAATCCTTCACCATCCGTTCGATTCTTTTTCGGATTCGACGAAATCCATGCTTCTACCTATTCCAGGGCAGAGTTTTTTGGGGAGGATTTGTTGGTCTGTTGCACTGTCTCTTTCTACGGAATAACGCGACGCTTTCCTTCATTCTCTGGTCTGGATTTTTCCCGCGAGAATATCCAGCTGTGATTGATGGAGAGGTTTTTCCGTTCTGGTGGTCGTCTTCCTCCTAAGTTTTTTTTTTTATTTTTTATTTTCTTTGTCGAGTCGAGAAGGACATTTTTCATGCGTCCTTTCATGCTGGAGGATTGATGTCATTCCAGGTCGTTGTGTATTGCTCTTTTCATTGTTTTGTATTGCCTAGCATTGCTTTGTATTGCTTAGTATTGCTTTGTGTTGCTTAGTATTGCTTTGTATTGTCTAGCATTGCTTTCTATTGCTTTGTATTGCTTTGTATTGCTTAGTATAACTTCAATCAATCAACCGACAGTCGCATTCAAGATCTACGACATAGACAGGGACGGCTACATATCGAACGGTGAGTTGTTCCAGGTGTTGAAGATCATGGTGGGCAACAACCTGAAGGACGGACAACTCCAGCAGATCGTCGACAAAACTATCATCAACGCCGACACCGACGGAGACGGAAAGATCTCCTTCGAGGAATTCTGTGCGGTATGTACCAACCAACCAACCAACCAGCCAGCCTCCCCCTATCTCTGTCCTCCCTCTGTCCTTACCTTACCTTTGTCCTTGGCCTACGTCTTGAACTGATCAGATGATGACCTTAGTTGACAATGATGATGATGATGATGATGATGATGATGATGGTGATGATGATGATGATGATGATGATGATGATGATGATGATGATGATGATGATGGTGATGATGATGATGATGATGATGATGATGATGATGATGATGATGATGATGATGATGACGACGATGCTGATGATGATGATGCTGCTGCTGATGATGATGATGATGATAATGATGATGATGATGATGACGACGATGCTGATGATGATGATGATGATGATGGTATTTATCTTTTTTTGTTTTTCCAGGTCGTGGGCAACATGGATGTACACAAGAAGATGGTTGTCGACGTATAAACAGCCGGCATCATCATCACCACTGCCATCGTTATCTTCAGCATCATCATCATCATCGACATCGTTGACATGACAGACGTCAGAAATCGTCATCACTTTTTTAATCATTCATTCATTCACGCATTCTAAACTTATACCAGTTCTTAATCTAGCATTTTGAACGAGGTACAAGTAGAAATTCAGTAAAAAAATTTAATAATAATATTATTACAATAATATTGTAATATTATAAATTTCATTGCCTCCACCAATCCGCTAATTATAAGATGATGAACAAGCTTTGGATTATTGTGTGAAGGTTTGTGTGCGTTTGTCCATGCTTATGAGACAAAGGAGGAGATTGTAAGATTTACAATAACCAATCATCAGCTTATCTCTGGTCGCCTGCTATTATTATGAGTAACGGCGGCAAATATTTGAGGACACCAAAACCACTCCAGACGACATGGAGTGATTACAAATTATTATGCAATTATGTAATAATAATAATAATAATAATAACAATAATAGTAATTTATGTAGCCCAGTTAATACATAAGTTGATAAGCTGGTTGTAGCAAGAAGATCATGATTACGATTTTGTGACAACATGCGTGATATCATCATCATCATTCATCATCATTGTTATTATTGTCATCATCATCATCATTGTTATTATTATCATCATCATCATCATCATCATCATCATCATCATCATCATCATCATCATCGTTACATGTTGTTATACCGCTCCAAAGTTGTTGCTATAAATATATCATCGGGATTCCCGTGACGTCATGACAAATTTGTGTCCTCTCTTTCTATTAATATCTTCCTCATTAGTAGGCAGTGATATATTGCCGGAGGGGGGTGCGTTTTGTTCTCGACTATAATTCACTTGTGGGGAATGCACCTTATGAATATTTATGAATATTTAATATTTTTAATTGTAATGGGTTTTTTTAGATTTCTTTTCTTAAAGTTTGTATTCAAATGCTTGCTCCACAATAAGTTTATCAATATAGCCATAATTATTGTCGTCATATTATCGCCATCATCATCATCATCATCGTCATCATCATCGCCATCATCATCATCGTCACCATCATCATCATCATCATCACGGAGAGGAGGAGAATTCGTCGACTGGGCTCATTTTCGTTTGAGAAACTTGAAACGATTCTATCGATTGAATTTTCAGATGCTTGATTGGCTGGTTGGTTGGTTGGTTGATTTCGGATATCTTTGTTCTGATTGGCCAGTTGATTTTGGATCGATTTAATTTGATTGATCGGCTGATTATAAATTCATAAGTTTTGATTATTGGATTGAATTCAAATACATTTGTTTTGTTTTTTTTTGACTGATCATGAATCTGGTTGTTGATGGTGAGTTGTTGTTGTTGTTGATGATGATGATGTTATTGTTGTTATTGTTGTTGTTGTTGATGATGATGTTATTGTTGTTGTTGATGATGATGATATTGTTGTTGTTGTTGTTGACGATGGTGTTATTGTTGTTGTTGTTATTGTTGATGTTGTTATTGTTATTGTTGTTGTTATCGTTGCTGTTGCTATTTCATCAGATTTCCAAGGTTTCCTTTCAAATCTCCTGCATGTGCACTGCTACCTGCTTGTTCTACTTATTTATTCAATTATTCACACACTACTAAATTTTTCATGCATTCACACACTAATTTATTCATTTATACTTGACTAATTTATTCAGATTCCTCTTTTGTTGATGCCGAATATTTCGTTACTTTTGTCGTTGATTTGACTGCCTGTGTTCATGATTTCGTCCTTGAACCTGTTCTTTCATTTTATTAGGGTTTGAATACCAACCTTGGGGTAGCTGGGGCTGTGGCCTTCCACCACCACCCTTTTAAATTTTCTTTTTGCCATGGAAATCTTTAAATTAGTTGGAAGGATTTGACGGAGTGCACTGGATTTCAACTAAAAATTTCTACTTCCATTACATTTCTACCTTTGTAGATTACCTAGAGTTTAATATTCAAATTGATGTTTTTTCCCAATGTTTATTTTTTTCCAAATTCCGAATATTATCTTTTTCACTTCTTATGAAAAATAAACATAAATATAAATATACAAAAAAATTAACATTTTTCACAATGCTTGTTCACGATTGGTGTGTTATTTTTAACTTCTCGATGTCTATTGGCGGTTATTTTTTGTTTACCAAGCCATTCATTGGCTGGCTATCCTCGCTACCTTGGCACCTCAGTGGTTACAGTTTTTAGATGACCTTCAAAGAATTAGTTTAAGTTCATTCAGATTATCTTGTTAATTTTAAACGGTGGAGTTTGGAATCTTTCAATACGAATCTATCTATTGGAATCTATCTTTCAATAGATTTTTTTTATAATTTAGAATTTAGAAAACAATTGTTTTGAAGTTAGGATTAGTGAGGTCTTTGCTCCTTCATTTCTTTGGTCCTGGAATCATCATCATCGTTATTGTCGTCATCATCATCATCATCATCATCATCATCATCATCAACAACAACATATTCATCATCATCATCATCGTGACCATGTGACCTAGGCGACGAACGACCCCCTGGGACTGAGTGAACGGAAGCACAAGGCCAGTTCGTGTCCAGTGTTGCTCATGACGTCTTCGTTGACGTCATTCGTGGCTGATGTTTATTTTTAGCACTACTGCTTTTAGCTTCCATCACCATCGCCATACTGATATTTGTTAATATTATTTTCATTTATTGGTATTGTTATTATTATTGTTGTTATTATTATTATTATTATTATTATTACGTTTGTTTTCCTTATTTTTTTATTATTAATGTTGTTGCTTTTGTTGTTGACGACAGGCTTTTTGAATCGTCCTTATTTTTTTTCGTTTTTCTTGACTCTCGACGGCGTCCGCGTTGCCATGACTACCACGGCCATCGTCGTTGTCGTCATCCTCGAACCTCGTGTTTCAATTTTTCTTCATCCTTTTTCTCGCTCTCTCCAATTCTCGTTTTTGGACAATTTTGAAATAAAATGATATGAAGCTCTGACGGAGATGAATTGTTTAATGTTTTCGGGTTGAAAAAAATAAAAATAATAAAATATAAAATGAGAACAAGACATTGTTATTTTTCTAATAAACAATAAAGTAAAAACAAGAAAATAGTATTATTTTAATAAATTACTTCGAGAAATGATTTTTTTCGTGAATAAGTCGTTATGTCTAGAGCGTTTAGAGGGTTTTCAGGCTTGTATATGCATATTGTTTTATGGATATTGACGTTTTATATACAAATATTTAGTTTGCAAACGTTTTCGCTTTTGAGCTTTTTTGGCGGTTTTAAACTTACTGCGTTTTGAGTTTTTTCACTCCTTTTTTTATCTTTTAAACTGTTAATTTTAAGATTTCTGAAAGCTCCCGTTTCTTGACCTTCAAAACATTTTTCTGAGTGAATTTAGCTGATGATAGCTATCTATTAAAATAGAATTTTAATTTCATACTAACCAGATGAATTAGAGCTACTGAAATTTAACTTGTCAGAGTTTGAGATTTAGCCTAAACTATTTCATTTTAAAAGAGTTATGAAGTTTTTTCAGAAGTTCACTTAGATTATTTTATTTTTCAATCCACATCAAAAATCAACTTTAGTCATAGAAACGATTAATTGATGGTTTAATAAATATTATGCAAAAAATTGGTATTAAAGCAGGAAGTAGCCATGCTAAAATACTTGTGTGATTTGTGTTTTGAAAAAAAATTAAGAATTAAAGCAATTTAATTTAATCTTTAGTAAGATTTTATTTTTGTTTATTTATTTAAATCATTTATTTATTAGAATTATTTCTGACTTTATCGCAAAATTATGTTTGTAACAATTTTAACATTTTATTTTGTATTTTTATATTTTTTAAATTTAAATTTAAATAATTTTACATTTCACCAAGCATTATTTAAAAATCATTGCATATAATCGAATTCACCTTTCATTGACAAAATTGTTTACCAGATATTGCCGACAGAATGTGCTCCGCTCTGTGCAGATCTCGTCTGCTTTCTTTGAGATGTTTACCGGCTTTCAGGACTTCAAGCAATTTTTCAACCTCACAAATTTCTTTGGGACGCAAAAGTCGCGAACCTTATGATAAAAGGTTCGGCCTTCACGTCAATGACGCCGGACCTGATAGTCCCGGTGGATCGATTGAACTGCAGGAGATGTTGTTGAAAGGACGTGAGTTTTAAATTGTTTTTTTTTTCTGAAATTTTCAAAGCAAATTAATCAAACTGCATTTTTGTATTACATTGTATATTTCTTTGGATGGACGTGCGCGAGCCAAGAAATGAGCAAAGACTATATGAATCGTTTTGCAGCCTTGAGAGAACCTGTGCCTTTGTTCTGTTAAAATTATAAATATCAATTTCAAATTATACTTATCTAGTGTGATAGTTATTTTAGATTTAATTTCTTAAGTTTGTTACTTTTCTTCCAGCTGATATGCCCAGGCGACCGGGTGTTTACGATGTCGAGGGGAAGTTCCACTTCGTACCAGAGATGGTGCCGGAATTTGTTGTTCCTGATTTAACCAACTTCAAGGTTGAGGAATTTGCACTTTGCCTGCCCAATTTTGGCACCTCTGATGCTATGCATATGGCACTTTAAAGCTAATTATTATTATTATTAATTTCTTTAAAATGGTGGATAGATGGTTATTTTGTTGATATTTACTGGGTTAATTGGGATAAATAAAATTAGTTATTGCATAAATAATATAAAATAAATGTTGGAAACCCTAAGAATCACAATCAAATGTTATTATTGCATTGAGATCCTTCACAGTTGTTGTAGTCATTTTCAGTTATTCATTCTATAAACATGCACACAGATGTTTCAGAATTTCTTAAATAAATTTCTTATATCTGCCCTAACAGCTCAAGCCCTACGTCAGCTACAGCGTCAAAAACATCAATCAGTCAGAGTTTACCCCCGAGCAGTTGTTCAAGTCGACTTACGGCCAGAAGTACCTCGATGCGTACAAGTCGGGAGATATCGATTTCAAGACGCTCGAGGAGAAAATTCAAAAGCTCAAAAGAAACGAAAGTTGAATGGTGTTCTAATTAATTGCAGTTGCCTTTGTAGTGCGTTAAAGGGGTTTGTGGTTGATTATTGATATCAATAACATGTTGTCATGTCATTGCCAATGAGGGATTGTTTAATTTTTTGCTTGTCTTTTCTTTCTTAAGGAGTTGGGAAAAGATGCCGGGTTTTGTTTATTAAACTCGAAAGAGAAACAATTTGAGCCAAAATGTGGCAATTAGTGGTATGGTTGAGCAACTTAGTTTCAATACGAAAGAAACAAATTTCTGGCAAATGTGATCAAGATGGGAAATGAGACTTATTAATGGCTGAGTTGATTTGTATAAAAGTGATTTAAGACTAAGCAATGCCGTTTAGTATGGATGACGCGAGAAAATCCCACTAGAATTAAATTGTAATCGAGATGATTAGTAGAAAAGCTTATGAAAACTCTTATGTTGGTAATTCTGAGTGCTCTACAGTAAAACTGCCTTTGGGTGTGGTTGCACTATCTTTTGACGAAATTTCGTGGTGCAATGGATTCATAAATGTCAACGAGCCTGAAGAATTATAGTAATTTCTCTCCAAAAATAAAAAGGAAAATTCACTTAGAGTTCGAGGTTAAGGCTTGCGTTCCTGTTATTTCATTTTTTATAAAGTTATAAATAAACGGCATTATTTGCATTCACTTTTTATGATAGACTCGATTAAATTGTTTCCAATGACTTTAGCGCTTGATAAATCAGGCATTTTTTGCATGTTTTCATGAAAGGCCTTCCTTCGGCTAATGGCTGTGAAATGGCGCTCGACGAGTTAGATGGTGATTCCAGGAAGATTCCCTTAAATGATTATCTGAAGTCGAGTTGCTTTCTGACTCCGTATCAATTTGTGCTGGCCGAATTTTTCGACACAACTTACCACGACATGATTCATTAGATAGGTTAATCGGCCCGGACCTTTACAAGTTCTAAGCCTCAGAGCGAACGAGGATGCTACTTTGAGTCGTAACTGAATATCTATCAGACTTCACCAGAGTCTAAATAATCAGTCTAAAAGTTAACAAGGATGAAGTTTAGCATGTCGAAACCGAAGTTATATTGAAGTGAAACGAATCGAGCGATCTTTCTGGAAGGAATTCTTCACAAATAATTGCAAGTACTAAATACTAGGAGAGACAAAAAAAAGTGCCAAAACGTAGATTCAAAATGTCCTTGCCTCGACCAGATCCTGTAGTATCTACTCAGTATTTGCAGGTCAAACTGCCCAGGGACGTTCAATCCTCTGGGGACGACCTATCGACGGGAAGCGGGAGCAACGTCGGCGTGGAAGATAGGCAGACGATTTCCAACTCAACAGGGGATTCGTCTCCTCAGAGAAGGAGGAACGGAGCCTCCTCCGTACCCTCGTGCATCTCTTCCACAGTCATCAACCTGATGCCGTCCATCAACACTGCCCCTGTGGCCAGCGGATCCAACTGTTATTTCCAGACGAGGGACTTCCAATCAGAAGAAGCGAAACAGGTTTTGCTTTGTGGATGTGGTTTTAACTTTTTTGTCGTTGTTCTAATTCGTCTTAGCTTTTATAAAGAGACGACTTAAAGATGTGCGGGTTGATTCGAAACTTTAATTGCAAATTGCTTTTAATTGGTTAATGAATCAACTTGAAAATAATTGGTTAATGAATCATTTTCACTGACAGTTGTTTTGTTGGATGTTAGTTACTTAAAAAAGCGGTCTTGATCCCACGAGTTGCCCGCTTTTGTTCGAAGGCGTGCGAATTTAAGCAGCTTGAATTAGTGCGTCGTTATTTCTTTCAAATCCAAAGTTTGGCAATTCATCATTGCTTGTCATGAGCAAGGAGGACAACTAAATTTAGTTTATTTTAGGTATTAAATCAATTCGATTTCTCTAATTCTCGGATCGTCGGAAAGCATTTTCACGCCCAAACAGTGACTCAACTTCTGTCTCGTATCGATGCCTTGTTTCCGATCCCCAGCAGCTATCTTCTCGCTTCAAATTCACACGAAGGCTTAATTGTTCCACGACATGAGCTGATTTTTAATTGCTTCTTCCCCAATAGAACCAGAAAGTCTTCTGCAGCACTTCCTGGATGTTTTGTTTTTAGATAGCTCTTAGGGACTCTGAAGAGAGGATGAAATTGAACAATTACCCCGTTATTTCTTTTTTTCTCATAACGAGTTTCGAGTCATCGGCACAATTTCATTTTTATTTTGATGTTCGTTTTATAATAAATATCGAGCTCGTCAAACTAATTTCATTACATTGCGAGCTTTGAACGTTCAAAGTTGTCGGTGTCGAAAAGTGCATGCTTTGAAACGTAATTTATTTTCTCCCAGGCTGCTGCAAACCTGCGCGACACCATGGCCGCCATAGCAGACAAGAGATCCTTGTTCTTCAGCGAGTGTCCGAAATCCCCCAAGACCAACCTCGACGCCCTCCCCAATCAGAAGCCCACCCCCGAACATCAGCCCGCTCTGCAGCGATCGAGCCTGCTTCTCGAGAGGAACGAAGGCAGCCACAACTTCGAGATCACTTCGAGGGACGACGAGAAGCCCGGGCTGACCGTCGCCAGGGAGCATCCGAGGCCCGCACCCGAGAGGACCATGTCGGGGTTCTACTTCTCCAACCTTTCCAGGAGGCCAGGTGCTGGTGGCAGGATGTCCCTCAAGACCTTCGAAATGATCAAGAACTGTCCTTCTCTCGAACTTTACACCACTGCCCCCATAACGGCGATGACATCGACGCCCCCCGTCAACGTTCGACCCAACGTCTCGCCCCCTCCCCTCCAGGTGTCTCCGCCTCCCTCCCTCTCCCTGCTCTCGTCTGAGCCCATCACCCTCGAGATCACAGATTCGACTCCCGTCATGACCGGTCGTCCGTCTTCTTCGCCCGACAAGTACCTGAGGATCTCCATCTCCCCCTGCAACACCACCCAGAGAAGGGCAAGGACGACCTCTAGGGAGGAACCTGAGAGTTGTCCCGAATGGCCGGACCCTGCGAGCGGGCGAGGTGCCGAAGAGAACGGGGAGTATGTCGTCTGCGGCAGCGACCGTTCGCAGCTTCCGCAGCCCCTGGACTTGTCGAAGCCGCACGTGGTTGCCATGGTGCACGACGTTCGATTCTTCTCGGCACCCGATGCCTACCCATTCCAAGGTGAGATTGTTTTGGAGGTTAACTTCCCTTGGTTTCGAGGAGGTGTTTGTGGAAGTTGTTTGGAGGGCATCGAGACCGACGTCGAATGCTGTCTGAATGGGTTTCAACTTTCGATGATGGATTCCAGAGGCCGGATTTGAACTACAGACTCGTTGGGCCGAGCGAACGATGCACCAGATCGGTTGAAGTATGCGTCGGATTGATTGAAATATGTGTCGGATTGGACGACGTACTAGATTGATTGAAAGGTGCATTAGATCGAACGACGTGCCGGATCGATCGGGCGATGCACAACGGATGTTTCTGAGAAGTCGACACGATTCAAGTGCAAAAGGTGTTCGAAAGCCTTTGTTTCCGTGGTCAGTTGTTGTTGTTGTCGTAAAAGGAGTTCTCGATTACAGTGCAACGATATCAAATGTAGCAGGTGAAAGTGAAAGTGATGATTTAATCGTCCTAACGAACGAACGAACGCGAAATCGAGATCAGCACAGTTGACTTTTTTCTAAATGGACTTCTGCTTCCTGTTCAGTTTAACCCATATTCTCCTTTTTAATTGATATAATAATAACAACAACAACAACAATGATGATGATGATGATGATAGCAATAATAATAATAATAACAATTATAGTTATAGTTATTCAATAGATATTTTGATGATTTTTAAAAGTCGTAAATTGGAATAAAAAAAATTGTTTTTTGTCCTCTCAGAAAGTGACCGTGACAACTTGGAGGGAAGGGGAGCAGACGACAAGAGAAATCCGAGCGGAGGTTAGCACCGCTGATGTCCGTTCGTTGTACTCGATTCTATTTAATTATTTATTTATTTGATTAAAGTCCGCTGCACGACTAGGATGATTTTGACTTAATTTGTACTCGATTCCTGTGGTGTCCATTTTTTGTACTTAAGTCCCGGTTGAAAGAACAGGATTCCCATCTGAGTAGCTGGCCTGGAATGACCTCTTTCCTGATAACTTGCACAAAGATGGCCGCTGCTGATGCTAGGGTTGTATCGATGATGGTGATGATGTCAATCTTGACATTTCCTGGAATCTGCTTTAATGAAAAGCAGGTCTTATCTGATAAGCTAGCCGCTCGTAAGAGATTTGATTGGCTTGCTCGGCCACTAGGGTGTCGAACCGAGAGCCGTGGTTGGTCAAGGTTGGAATTGATGGAGGGAAGTGGGTGAATAGGACAGTGTGGTAATTGGAACAACGCTTCTATGAAGAACATCATCGATAGTGGAGCGACGTATTGCATTAATAATATGGTAATGTGGTAATGGTAATGGAAAATACTTCTTTGTTGTTTTAGTTTGTGCCTTTGCATCATGTCATCATCGTCGTCATCATCATCATCACCATCATCGTGATCATCATCATCATCATCACGTTGCATCCATGACAAACTCTCACGAATGTAGCAGTAGCAGCGAGTAACCTTTCCTCACAAATTATTTTTCACAGATGACTCAGTTCCTTCCACTCCGAACTCAGGCTCTCTGTGAGTTGACATCATTATCATCACAATTATCATCATCATTATCATAATGTTACCATCAATGTCATTATCATCATCATCATCATTATCATAATGATATCATCATCATCAATGTCGTCATCATCGTCATCGTCATTTGAACTTTTCAAAGGTCATCGTCTATGAAGGGTACCAGCATCAACAGACTCAGATCCTTCTTCAGTGACACTCCCAACGTGAGCATTTAAGTTGATTATAATTACTATTATTATTAGTTAACTATAATTAGAGCTGGGCTTGGGATTCAAGCCTCTCTCTTCATTGGCTGAAATGCTCGTCCAATCGTCCGACAGATATTCAGTGGCGATGGAAAGCAGGGTGAATATGTGGCTGACTTGGGTCCTGAGATGCCTCAGCAGGATAAGGTGATGATGATGATGATGGTGATGATGATGTGTTGATGTGTTGATGTTTTTGGTGATGTTGTTGATGATGAATGGGAGGAAATTTTGTTCATTCCATACAAAGTAACCCACCCACAAAGGAAATGATCCTCTTATGCTATCCATCAATTCCTCTTGACATAATTCCCAACTATGTCGAGTCAGGAAAAGTTTTTGTTGCCGATAGCAACAGAAAAAATCACGTTCGACTTCGAACCTCTTACTTCTCAGAAACTGTCAGTTACCGAGGCGGCTTCGAGGCTCGAGAAGGGCAGTTTCAAGATTAAGAAGTCCAACTCCAAACAGCAACAACAACAACAACAGCAGCAGCATCAACAACAACAATTGCAACCAGTCCCCACGACGTCCCAGGGCTCGCCCGGAGTCAAGCACAAGAAATCCCCGACGGACAAGGGTGAGGAACGTTTGATCTCCACGGGTGTCGTTTGACTTGAAGAAGTTTTGTTGGCTACTTTGTGTCTTTGAACTGAGGCGGAGGTCCTTAATGATTATTTGCTTAAAGATTACTTGATTATTGTTTGATTTGTTATTTCCAGTAAATTGGTGTTTAAATATGCCGAACGACCAAATACGACTTTTTGCAGATATCTTGATATGATATCAGTGATATCCGATACCAGTTCTTAGTCAGGCTGATTTCGATTATGTAAACCATTTTTCTCTATCGTAATATGAGTACTATAAATATAAATGTAATATATATAATATCTATTATATTATTATATAATATCTATTAATATATATAATAAAGCAAATAAAATCCTTTGTTTGAAGGACTCTTCTTAAAGTAGTATGTAGTAGCAGCAAAACGGTTTTAACGTTTGAAATCAGCGTCGAAAACCGTTCAAGAAAAAGTTAAAGACATTTAAGATATCTCCAGTTCATTTTACAAGCTCGTAATTATAATGTAATTATCCGTTTAAATATTCACTCTGATTCACATCGGATTGGGTGAAAATTATTTAGGCATTCGCATTAGTGTATTTGTTATTATTATTATTATTATTAATATTATTATCATCATCACCATCATCATAATCACGTCCATCTTCTCCCAGAACCGCAAACCCACAAAGAGTCGTGGAAAGGTCGGGTGGCCCGAACGATCAAGCGCTACGGTTCCGGTTCGATCCTCCTCTCGTCGGAAGCCTCGGCAGCCCCCTCGACCGAGGAGAACAAGGACCCCAAGGTTGCTCTGAACGGGGTCTTTGGGGTGCCCCTGGAGATGTGCGAGGTGTCGTCCAACTACGACGTGAGCGGTTTGATGATGATGATGATGTTGATGTTGATGATGATGATTTCACCTGCCGAACGTGTCCAGTTGGTATTGATCGATCGGCCATTCGGTCTACTAGTTTGTAGTGCTGTCAGTCTGGTTGGTGTCGAGGAATAGCTGATGAGATGACAAGGATTATTGCGACGGGTGTCGGTTAATTAGATGTGATGGCGTCTGTCATCTTCACAGTGATGTTCTTATTATATATCATCGTCTTTGAGAATTATATTCATTAATTATGGGTGTTATTACTTTCATTCTCATTAATTATTTGATGGTACGAATTTTTTCTTCTTATCATCTTTTCGTTTATTTTCAAATCCAATTTTGCAGCTCGTGCCGTTGATAGTCGAGGTGTGCGTCCGAATGGTCGAGGAGAAGGGGCTCGACAACCAGGGCATCTACAGGGTGCCCGGGAATACGGGGGCCATCAAGGAACTCCAGGATGAGATAAACAAGGTGGTAGAGATGGTGATGATGATGATGATGTTGATGGTGGCGGCCACGATGATGATGATCGTAACGACGACGTTGAAGATAATGATTTTTGGTTGTGATGATGGTGGTGGTGATTGTGATGAGCACTGTTGGTGATGATGGCGTTTGTATTGATTTGGCCGAAGGACCCCAAGGGCCTGTGCCTGGACAACGAGAAGTGGCAGGACGTGAACCTGGTGACCAGCCTTCTCAAGTTGTTCTTTCGGAAACTTCCGGACTCCCTCATCACTGACAGTGAGCGACTCAAAGATTCTTTCGCTTCAGTGATTTCTACTCTGGCGATTATCAAAATTTCCTCTTGAATTGAAAGCCGAACGCAATACGAAATTTATATTTTGGAGTGCCCCTGATGCTTCTTGTGATGTTTACAAATAACCTTATTATTATTATTATTATCATTATTATTATTATTATTATTATTATTATTACATTCCTGGACCTTTTGAAAATAAATATCGAAATTCCAATGACCACATTGACCTAAAAAAATAATCTCCTTCCCCAGGGTTGTACGAGCACGTCATCGCAACAACACGCCTGGAGAAGTCTGAGAAGAGGATGCTGAAGCTGAAGAGAATCCTGCACGACATGCCCGAGAGGAACTTCAACACCTTCGCACTCCTCGCTAAACATCTCAGACTGGTGTCCAGCCACGAGGAGAGCAACAAGGTCGATGATGATGATGATGATGATGTTGTTGTTTATGATGATGATGATGATGTTGCTGTGGTTGTTGTTGTTGTTGATGATGATAATATTGCTGTCTTTGTTGTTGTTGTTGTTGTTGATGATAATATTGCTGTCTTTGTCGTTGTTGTTGTTGATGATAATATTGCTGTCTTTGTCATTGTTGTTGTTGATGATAATATTGCTGTCTTTGTCGTTGTTGTTGTTGATGATAATATTGCTGTCTTTGTTGTTGTTGTTGTCGTTGTTGTTGTCCTATTATCTGCATTTCTTAAGCAGTTAGCGTTTGAGTATTGTCTGCTATTTTACTTCTCTTGTTAAGTTGCGTTAATGTTATTATTATTGTTGTTGTCGTTATTATCATCATCATTATTAATACTATTGTTATTACTGTCGTTGTTGTTTATCACTATTACATCATCGTTATTATTATCATTATTATTATTATATTATTATTATTAATGTTATTATTATTATTATCATCATCATTATTAATAAACGTCGTCGCCATCATCAATTTTGTCTACCCGCAGATGGACGCCCACAACCTGGCTATAATGTTCGGTCCGACGCTCATCAGACCCAAGGACAATAACATCGCCATCATGGCACGCAATATGGCGGACCAATGCAGGGTCATCGAGACCATCATAATACACGTCTGTGTTACTCAATATATTTATTGCTTCACTTGTTATTGTTAGTTTTATTATTAATTAATCATTATTATTATTATTATTATTATATTATTTTTATCATTATGGTTATGATGTAATGTTAGTTTATGTTGCTTATAAGTATTCGTGGTATGATCAAGTCGCAACCATCCTGAGAAATCCTAATTATAATACTACCACTCTTAATTGTAATATTATTCTCAACAATAATAATAATAATAATAATAATAATAATAGTAATAGTAATAATATAACTCGAAGTTATAACACTACTTTTCTTAACAATAATGATAATAATAATAATTATAATAATAATAGTATCATTTCTAAGAATAACTCCTTATTATATAATATTATTATTATTAATAATAAATGAATCAAGCCAGCCTCTAAATCATTAATCATTAATTGGTTAGAGCATTCTTCCTCCCTGCAGTGCGATTGGTTCTTCAGTTCCTGGGACGAAGACGTGAACGTTCCGATGGACGGAGAAAGCGAGGAGTCAACGCCAGTCATCGACGAAAAGATGGTCGCCAAGGCACAGAGCCTTGGTAAGTTGCGGCTTCTCGATTAGTTAATTGATTGACTGATTATTTTGTTAAGCGATAATAATAATAATAATAATAGTAATAAGGAATAGTATTATTAGTGATAATAATAATAACATCAGTAATTAGGAATAGAATTTATAATTTTTTAGTGTTATTTAATGTGTTGTTATAATAATATTATTATTTTAATATTTTATAATAATGACAAACATTTATTGTTGATGCACATTATTTATAGGTAGTTGCCAATTTTGTCTTGTTATGAATATAATATGATAATAATAATAATAATAATAATAATAGTAATAACCAACAAAGTTGATTGAATATAAATTCATAGGTTCATAAATTCATTGAAGCAGGTTATTGTAGATTATATAGTACATTGATTCATTTTGGACTATGATAACATTTATTTATGACATTTATTTGACTGCTAATAATAACAATTATGACCGAGCCTATTAAATGATTGAATCTAATTTGAATAAACATGACCTTCATTTGAATAAACATGATCTTCATTTAAATAAACGTGATCATTATTTTTATTCCCCATTATGCAGCTCTTTATACACACACCCTGTAAGAGGGGCTTTTCTTTCTTTCCTTGTTCTGTCTGTCCATCTAACATTCAATTCATTCACCATTTTATCCATCCATTCATTCATCCATGCATTCATTCTTTCATTCATTAATTCATCCATGCATTCATTCTTATATTCATTCATTCATCCATTCACCTGTTCTGTCATCTGCAAGATAAGCCTGCTTTCCTTTCTGTGTGTATAGAGTGCAACTGTGTTCTTCATGATGTGAGGTGAGTGAACATACTCAGTACTTTGTGTTGTTGTTGTTGTTGCTGTTGTTAACTTATTAGTTGTCGTTTATGTGGGCTTGAATGTGCTAGCTAGTGACTTTATTTTGTATGTCGTGGTTATCACTAACACCCTGGTTTCTCATTATTTTCAAATTTGTTATTATTATTATTACTATCATCATCATTATTACTATCATCATCATTATTGTTATTATTTTTATTTTTATTATTATCAAAGTCAAAAGTTCATATCTGTGGATGATTTTCTGGCTTTTTAAATTTAACCAATATTTGGCTTAAAATTCTGTTTGAATTCAGTTTGCCTAACACAGTCCATTGTTGTTATCTAATAATCGTTATAATAGTTACCTTAGTTCTCGGTGTTGTTGCAGTTAATGATGTTATCTGGTTTGCTAGTTCTTTGTTATTCATTTGTTGATGATATAATCGTTAAATAATATTTAACAGCTTGTTAGTGCCGAGCAACGCCTCGTGGTCGCTAACTACATCTCGATGACTTTACTAACACGACATGTGGTCGCTCATTAGCAAATGTCACAAACTTATGAAATACAATCCGGCAAAGACTTTAAATCTGATTCATATCTACTGAGTCAAATTGTTATCTATTTTGATCATCTTCATTGCCATCATCTTGACGTAAGTTCACCATCATTATCATTCTCGCCATCATTATCATCATCATCAATAATAACATTGTCATCATCATCATCAATGATAACATTGTCATCATCATTATCATTGTTACAGAGAATGCCAACCAGAAGTCATCATCATCATCATCACTTCACCGGCTCCCCAATCTCACCCTATCCTCCTCCACCTCCTGCATCACCAGCCTTCCTCTCACTTCACCAACCGGCTGGAAAGGATCTGCCGTAAACAAGAAATTCAAGGGGGGAAGGGACGGGCTCCCTCCCGAACCCAGGGGTAATCACGGAGGCCAGGGACTGAAGGGTTCGTCCAGCGACGTCCTCCTGAACGTCAAGAACTCTCCGCTGTTCAGCCCGACGTTGAAAAAAAACTTTTTCTCCTGGATGACCAAAGGCAAGTGTCAAAAGCCATCGAAGCCGTCGTGCCCATCGTTCGACTCCTCTGAATTCAGCCCGATCGGCCCGGACCCCGTCTGTGCCGAGGGTCGAGTGGGGACAAAGATCGAGATCGAGGTGAAGGTCGTTCGACACGACAGGTACAAACTGGATGGCCAGTTCTTCGGATTCGCAGACAACAGGGAACCTCCGAGGCTGCCCTGGCACAAGAAGGAGGGGCGAGATTCGGACGGCACCCCCGTGTTTCATTCTGGCCCGTGACCTTCATCGATGACTCGGTCGTGATTGTGACGATGTTCGCTGGCAGTTCTCGTTAACTCGCCAGACCTCCGATTGTAAATAAGCAGACGATTGAAAAGCAGTTCGCCTTTTGATTACGTGCGGTTCTATTCTCGAAGATCGAACTTTGCCTCCTTTGTTCGAGTTTGCGACGACGATTGCTCGCTTCCGAAGCTTTTGACGCGTCGTTCGATGTCAGAAATGACATTGTCTTCCTCTTCTCTTTTCAAAAATAGCTGCTGATCTTAGGTTTCGCCTCCGTATCACCTCAATTTTTGCACGTCCTGCCGTGTTTTCTACCCGACACATGTGTCCCGTGGTCTTTTTTATTGTTCGTGTTCATCGTCCGCTCTGCAAGTGCAAGACCTCCGTCCGTTCGTCTGCGTCCGCTTTATTTTTTTAGTCCGTTCGTCTGCTTCCTTCGAGATTACCACTACGACTTAACTATATACCGGGCGACTTGCACAATGATGATGATGGATAATGGTGATAGCAGCCATGATGATGGTGATGATGATGGATAATGGTGATAGCAGCCATGATAATGATATTCTTTCATGTCTTCCGAGCTTGTACTGTAGCCACTCGCGTATTCTTCGTTCTTCCGCTTTCGTTTTCGTTTTCTCCTTCCTGGGTTTTCCCAGAGAATGGAGAGAATCTCTTCAAAACCTAGTCTCGTAGTCACTCATTAAGTATTAGCAGTTTTTAATTCATTCGCCAGGTTTTTCATTCTGTCGCGCGCTCTAGCGAGTGTTCAGTAATTAGATTTTAATTATATTTGACGTTTGTTTTTTGTGCTTGTTATTTTGTATGTATGTATGTATGCCTGTTTGTCTGTCTGATTGTATGTATGTATGTATGCCTGTTTGTCTGTCTGATTTTATGTATGTATGTATGCCTGTTGTCTGATTGTATGTATGTATGCCTGTTTGTCTGTCTGATTGTATGTATGTATGTATGTATGTATGCCTGTTTGTCTGTCTGATTGTATGTATGTATGTATGTATGTATGAGTGTACGTATGTTTAAATTGTGGTGCAGCATTGCACAGGTTCTGATTATATTTTCTAAGCATTTTAGTTTGCACTCATTTACTTATTTGTAATTTATTCATATTTTCGAGAGGTTGTTGTTGACACACAAAGTTTTGCAGATGTTTTCATAATATTCGGATATTCAAATGATAATCAGCAGCTGCCCATGAGATTTAAACTCTCGATATCCATGATATTATCCTTCGTCGTCTGCAGCCATTTGAGTCGACCCTCCCGTTGACCTCATGATGATGATGATGATTATGATGATGATAGTGATCATGATCGTTGTTGCATAAGCTTCGCCTCAAGAAGATGGCCATTTTTATTGTCGTCATCTCCTTTGGTATCGTCATCATCATCACCATCATCGTCGTCATCATCATCATTTTCGTTGTTTACCCTCGCTCCTGCTTGATGTTCTGCTCGAAGCAATCGGAATACATCTCCATCTCCATGTTGCAATTGTTAGGGGATCATTATCATCATCAGCTTCATTTGTAACGTCGTAGTTATCATCATCTTCATCATCATTACTACCTTCGTCGTCACTGCCAAGACAACGACAAGCTAGCTTGACATCCGTCCTTTGAAATAGTTTTGTCTTTTATGATGATGATGATGATGATGATGATGATGAGGGTTGAGGTGATTTTGTCATGAATTCGAAGATGTTAACAGCCTACCTGCAACAATTAATATGATTTTTTAGTTAATAATATTATAATCTGTCGATTAAAAATTCTAACATAATTTATTCTTATTTATGTTTTGTCCTCCTGGGATGGAATGTCGTTACTTCGACAACTTCAACCCCGGCACATGCTGTTGTTATTATTATCATTATTATTATTATTATTATTATCATTATTATTATTATTATTATTATTATTATATTATTATTATTATCTGTATCATCATGTTTTGTTGACACCGTTGTATTTTGTTGCTTTCAACTCTTCCCTCGCCTAAGTTCTTGACACTCGGCATCATCATCATCATCATCTGGTTAACATTTTGTAGGCTCATTAGTATTTACGAGGGTAATTATTATTTACGAGGGTAATTATTATTGTTATTAAAATACTCAGCTGGAAATTTTGATCTCCGAATTAAGTATTTCTTTGTCTTAAATATGAAAGTTTGCTTTTCATGGAATACGTTTGCATGTCTGTTGTTGTTGTTGCCTTTGTCGTCGTCGTTGTCAATGTTGGCAACTTGTGTCAACGGTCGGACGAAGCTAATACAATAATCTCATGAATAATTAAATTATCTCTGTGGCGATGATGATGATACTTTCAGCGTTATAATCGTTATCATCATCGTAGTGTTGTTGTAATTGTCGTCACCACTGACTGGACCAACTTCATCTCATCGTGTGCCTCTTTCCTGGCAATTCCCGATTGGTCCACTCCTTGTCGCTTTCATCCTCCGTTTCATGCCATCCATCTATCAATCCATCCATCCGACACCTTCAGTTCATTCTTCCATCTGCAGCTTCCTTCACTCCATCCTCTCGACCTGTTGTGACATCTCAAATGTTGTGATCAGCTGTCAAGTGCTCAAATCGTGTCCTCGAACGTGACTTGAATCTTGAACCTCTGTTGTTGTTGTTGTTGATTTTGTTTGTTCACCGCTCTCGCTATTGACCCATTGACCCTGATGAACCTGCTGTTGTTGTTTTTGTTGTTGTTGTTGTCTCAAGCCTTAACTGCGTGGTTGTGCAGTTGTCACTTCATAGTAGCTGATTGTGACTTCGATTTTAATAATGATTACGATTACGAGTCATTATGATTATGATGTCGATGATGATGACTTAGATACTTAGTCGAAGAAGGCGGTGATTGCAACCAATCATTGGTGAAACGAACGAAAGCCGTTGTGTGTTGTCGTGTCGATGTCTTTATTTTATAGATTTTAGAGGGTCTCTTATTGGTCCCTATTCTTAGGCCGTGATTGCTATTGGTCCATTGCCCGGCCAATTGTGGGACGGGCCTGCTCCTTGCCCAGGTCAGTCTTCTTATTCCTGTCGTCACTAATGTCACTACCTTGATTGTGATTTAAATATTATAATTACTTTTTAATTACTTGGTATTTTATGTATTTTTATTTTATTTATTTACTAATTGATCGAGAGGTTGCATTTCTTCTCGACCGTCTGTCATTTTCGACTTCTCGTGTTTCATTCTCTGTGGTTGTGCGACTCGGACGTTGATTGTGATGATGATCGTGATCTTGATTGACGGTTATGATAGTGATGTTGACTGTGATGATGATGATGATGCTCTCAATCGGTTTCTCTCACTTGTAGACTGGCATTTTCTCAATAAAAGGTCTAAAGACTACTACGACGATGACGAGGATTTGGATGATGATGATGATGATTATTGTGATTATATCATGATGATAGTGATGGAAATGTCAGCGCAGTAGTTGGCTGCGTTTGGGTGGTTTTCGCTGGGTTTGTTTTGGGTTCAACGAGTCGAATTATGAGCTCTGGAGTCTGTTCTGAGCCAGTGATAATCTAGTAATGATATAATTTTAAAAAAAGTGATAATAGTAATATCGTTATCATTAGTCGACGGTTGTTACGTAATAATTGTTGCTATTGTAACGGCGCGAGTGGCTTACTGAGGTTTGGGACCTAATCATTAAAATTGAATAATTAGTTAAATTCTTCTAGAGCGTTTTCAATAAATCTTTAGTAAATTTAATAGTTGAAGATATTTAATTAAAATTTTTTATCTGTACAAAAAGATTAAAGATGGTAAATAAAAAAAAAATAATAGATGATTTTATTAACGAAAATGATTGATCTTTGGGTGAACTGTTTACGCTAGTCGACGTAAACACTGTCCCTTTTATCGCTCGGTTAAAAAGTCAACAACGTGATTTCGATACAAAACGAGACAATTCAGAGATACAAAAAAAGGACACATACATTCGGATACAAAAGACAAACATGATTCCAATCTTGTACTCGGATTCAGACAACATGCTGGAGTACGATTTAGTTCGACTAATTGGAAAGGTATATGGTAATTATTTTTGCAATTCTACATCAACGTAACATTAGCATAATTGATTCGGACGTCACGAGCTAACTGATGACGCAATGAATGCATTTGCATTGCCGAACGCTACGTTTTCCTGGCCCGCGTCCTCTGCGATGCATTTACATATTCATGAGATGAATTCCTGAATAAATGGTTAGCCTCAGCTTTATTCCAGTTTTGAGGAGAACCACTGGAGAGGATTCATGTAGTGCATTTCTCTGGCGAATGTTTGCACAATTTCACATAGTTGTCTTAATTCAAGATTTTTGAGAAATTTTAAACCGCATAATATATCTAAAAATGAACGATTTAATAATAATAATAATAATAATAATAATAATAACAATAGTACAAATGATAAAGTCTTTATCATTAAGTTTATCATTGATAAGTATATTCATACTACTAGTATAATAAATCAACTAATGACATCATCGTTATTGTCAACATTTAATTGATCAAAATGATAATTAAAAACGACTTCATTGTTCCAATTTTCAGGGCGGATTCTCATCTTGCTACGAGGCTGTCGATAAGAATACCAAGCAAAGGCTGGCAATGAAAGTCATTGCCAAGTCGTCTGCCAAGAAATCGCAAAGGGGAATGGTTAGCAGAATAATAATAATAATAAATTATAATAATCAGAACTATTTATTACACAAATACCATTAACGTCATTGCGGAATTTTCATAAATTATGATAATGACTGAATAGCTAGCAAAATAATAATAAATGATAATAATCAAGACAATTTATCACACAAAAACTATTAACCTCATTACAGAATTATCATAAATTATGATAATGACCGTAATCCACGGATGACCAGGGTTGGTCGTGCTTTCTTTGGCTTCCCGTTCTGCGAGACCACCAGCGTCTGATGTCACGAGGCCATTTAAAATGAATAAATTATTATAATAATGAAATGATAATCAGCACAAATCATTATGTTAATGACTTCAGATCGAGAAGGAGATTGACATTCAGAGGACCTTGAAACATGAGAATATTCTGAAACTCGTTTATTCGTTCGAAGACTCCAACAATTTTTACATCCTTACCTCACTCTGTCCTAAAGAGGTGAGTTTTTCTCATTATAATATTATAATTTATTATTATTATTATTAATATTATTATTATTGTTATTATTATTATTATTATTATGTAACCGTAAATGGGCGTGCTCCTTTAACCATTACCACCATTCTTCTCACCATCCATCCATTCGTCAACAGACAGTCCAAATCCACTTCAACAGGTGTGGTCCCTTTTCCAGTAAAACATCCAGGTACTTCGTCCTCCAGTGTTTACAGGCTGTCAGTCATCTCCAAGACTTTGGAATCATCCACAGGGATCTTAAGACTTCCAATTTTTTTCTCGACGAAATATTTACCGTCAAATTGGGGGACTTTGGGCTGGCCATTCATAAGAACGATGTCGATAAACAGAAAAGGTGAGTTGGCGATTTTTATTGGTCGTAGTGTCTATGACCTGTGACCCGACTTGGGTTCAAAGAGTAAGTTCATAGGGCTAAGTACGGACATTTGAAAATGACATAGCGATGGTTTTAGTACTAAAGTTAAAAGTGTGCTTAGCTCAAAGTACGTGTACTAAGGGTT
>JAJTWR010000341.1:1452500-1460000 GCA_021613335.1 Whitmania pigra
TCATCATCATCGTCATCATCATCGTCATCGTCATCGTCATCACACATCATCATCATCAGCAGCAGCATCATCAGCAGCAGCAGCATCAGCAGCATCATCATCAGCAGCATCATCATCATCATCATCATCAGTCATCATCATCATCATCATCATCATCATCACATCATCATCATCGTCATCGTCATCGTCATCACACATCATCATCATCATCAGCATCAGCAGCAGCATCAGCAGCATCAGCAGGCAGCAGCAGGCAGCATCAGCAGCAGCATCAGCAGCAGCAGCATCAGCATCATCAGCAGCAGCAGCATCATCATCAGCATCGTCATCATCAGCATCAGCAGCATCAGCATCAGCAGCAGCAGCAGCAGCAAGCAGCAGCAGCAGCGCAGCAGCAGCAGCATGCAGCAGCAGCAAGCAGCAGCAGCAGCATCAGCAGCAGCAGCAGCAGCATCAGCAGCATCAGCATCAGCAGCAGCAGCAGGCAGCAGCAGCAGCAGCATCATCAGCATCAGCAGCATCATCATCAGCATCAGCAGCATCATCATCAGCATCATCGTCATCATCAGCATCACATCATCATCATCATCAGCATCAGCAGCAGCAGCAGCAGCATCAGCATCATCATCATCGTCATCATCAGCATCAGCATCATCAGCAGCAGCATCAGCAGCAGCAGCAGCAGCAGCATCAGCATCATCAGCATCATCATCATCATCAGCAGCATCATCAGCATCAGCATCATCATCATCAGCAGCATCATCATCATCATCATCACATCATCATCATCATCAGCATCAGCATCAGCATCATCATCATCAATCATCATCATCATGCATCATCATCATCATCATCATCATCATCAATCATCATCATCATCATCATCCATCATCATCATCATCATCATCGTCATCATTGTCCGGGGTTTGCTCAGCAGCGCTCCACTCGGCGTCCACTCCTCAAACGCTAATTATTGCCGTGGATTTCCCAACGCTTCCAAAAATAGAAATGCACATCACAACCTGTGCCAGACGCTTATGTCACGTGGATTAATGGATGGATGGATGAATAGCTGAATGTATGCTGATGGTAAACTAATTATTATCATGTTATTATAATATATTATTATTATTTTCATTATTATCATCATCATCATCATCATCATCATCATCATCATCATCATCATCATCATCATCATCATCATCATCATCATCATCATCATCATCATCATCATCATCATCATCATCATCATCATCATCACATCGTCATCGTCATCATCATCGTCATCATCATCATCATAACCGTCGTGTGGCCGATGGCATAATTCCAAAGTGTCCTTTTTCTGATGAAAGCCTTCTACCACAGAATAAACATTCGCGTTGTTGTTTTTGTTGTTGTCGTTGTTGTGGTCACTCGGTTTCCATGGAAACCAGCAGCGACATCAAACAGAATCGATCGAATCCACAAGCTTCATTTTATTTCACCATCGTTATCATCACAACCACAACCAACATCATCATTATCATTACCACCACAGCCACAGTCACCATTACCATCATCATCATCATCATAATCCTCGTTTCGATTCACAACTTCAAGTTGAGAACGTTGCAAGAACCTTCCTGTCACGACGTGAATATTTTACGACTTCATTCATCTAGCGCCGAACTGGCAACACAACCGAGTGGGAGGATGATGACGACGACGATGATGGTGGTGATGATAACGGTGATGATGAGAATGATGGTGATGGTGATGATGATGATTACGGTGACGGTGAGAATGGTGATGATGACGGTGATGATGAAAATGAGGATGGTGATGGTGATGATGAGAATGGTGATGGTGATGACGATGAGGCCGATGAAGAAGAAGAAAAAGATGACGGTGGAGCTGTCACGATCATTTTTGTAGCGCTTTATGTCCTGGAATTGCTTGGAGATTGAAAGAAATTGTTGGTCAGTATCCTCCTGCACTCGTTCAATCACATGCTTCATTAGCGAATCGTAATTCTAGGATTGGATGACGAATCAAATCGAAATATAAAATAAATTTATGGATATATCATGAATATTAAGGATATTCCGTATAGAAAAATATTATGAATATAATAAATCATATATTATATTGTTATATTATATATTATGACTGCAATGAATATTTTGAATATGCAGAATTCATCGAATATGCAGAACTTTTGAATTTAAAAATAAATAATAAAGTAAGAAGTTATTATTGTTTGAGAATATTAAATATTTTTAATTCTACAATTTGAACTCAAGACTTTTATTTTAGGTTTTTTTATAAAAAAAAAATAAAAAAATAAGAAAAGTCGACTTTGAAAGATTTTATTATAAATTAAAAAAATAAATATTTACATAAAAATGAAGGTAATATTTCAAATTCAAATGATTTCATTTATAATATATATATTTATATAATATATACGAATTTAATATTTAAACATTTCAACACTTTCATTGAAGTTAAACAATTTTTAATTTCTTTTCATGGAATCGCGTTTTTTTAAATTTCTTTTCAATAAATTTTATTTTGAAATCTTTGTTACATTAAAGGAATTATTTCAATTTTTTTTATCATTTCGAATGAAACACTTCAGTTTGAAATATTAATAATTTTATATTTATTATTAAAAATGAAATATTTCAATGAATTTTGAAATCCAAAATAAATAAATAAAAAAACTTTAGATACAAAATCAAAACAAATGAGACTCGAAAAAATCAAAAGTAAGAATCTAAATTTTCATTTCTCAAGACAAATTATTCTGGGATGTTATTGATGATTCACTCAGATTTCAAATGGAAAAACAAATTGATGCATCGCACAGGGAGTGAGAGGTTCGGCAGATGACCTCGGAGGTCTGACCTTTGCCCCGTCGGGTCACTTTGCCCTCTCTCCATCGGTTTCCGTGACCGTTATCATCAATATCACAGCGTCATCATCGTCGTCGTGATAGTCCTCTTCTTCTTCATCATCATCATCATCATCATCATCATCATCATCATCATCATCATCATCATCATCATCATCATCATCATCATCATCATCATCATCATCATCATCATCATCAACATCATCATCATCATCATCATCGTCGTCGTCGTCGTCGTCATCGTCATCATCATCATCATCACCATCACCATCATCATCAAAACCATCATCTTTTCCTTTTTGAGCGATTAGTCCGTTTTGGCTTTTTCCCTTCATTGAAGGTCATCAGAGATTACGGTGACATTTGCACTCTTCCTGAACGGAAGGTCAAAGGTCAAAAAGCGTCGCTGCTATCGAAAGATATACAAAAATTCGAATAAATTATAAATAATTATAATAAATTATTATAATCGAACTTGGTCTCCAATGACGGGCTGACAGACAATGAAATGAATCAAAATATCAACCCAGTTGTTGGATGATAAATTTTTTTAATTTATTTCATTTAAATAATATAAATTTAATATTAAATAAAAATAAATGTATTTTTAAATGACATTTCAGGTCTAAAAACGAAACCTTAAACCGATCGGCATTAAGCAGGGGAAAAGATATATATATATGCGCGCAAATTACACCACGTGATATCAGCCAGCCAATGACCATTGAGGATCAATCGTAAACAGAGGTGATGGCCGAGATTCAAAGCCTAAACCTAATTAAGATATTGTGGTGTCTTCTCATTGGTTTGGAGAGGTGATGATGATGATGAGATGATGATGATGATGATGATGATGATGATGATGATGATGATGAATGATGATGATGATGATGATGATGATTGATGATGATGATGATGATAGATGATGATGATGATGATGATGATGATGATGATGATGATGATGCTGATGATGATGATGATGATGTGATGATGATGAATGATGATGATGATGATGATGATGATGATGATGATGATGATGATGATGATGATGATGCTGATGATGATGATGCTGATGATGATGCTGATGATGCTGCTGCTGCTGCTGCTGCTGCTGATGCTGATGATGATGGTAAAAGGGGATTGTGTCAAATGGTTGAAATGTCGGATTGGACTGCGTCCAAAAAAGAACAACAAACGGGAGATTAATAATATAGCGATGAATTTTATTATAAAAATGTTCTATTAGATGCTAAACTAATGATTTGATTAGTCAATATCGGTGTTATCATCATCATCGTCGTCGTCGTCGTCTTCTGGTTAACGAATTACTTAACTTTAAACAAATTGCAAAAGAATACAATACATAATTCAAAAAGATTCGCGCCATCAAGTCCAAACTCGTCTGCTCCTGTTCAAGATTTTTTATTGGCGGCTTCGACAGCCTTGATCTTCTCGACAAAGCCACACTTCTTCATGGCATTCACCAAGTTCTCCAAAGTAGCATTCTTGCCGTAGTGCTTGTTCCAGTCTTGAAGGGCAGCCTTGGCTTGTCTTCTCCTGTCCTTGGGGTACTGTTTCTCGATTGTCTTGATCTTCTCTTTGGCCAGGAAACTGTTTTGCCTCAAGGGCAAGGCCAAAGCGAGCTTCTGCCAGTCTCCAGGTCCCAGAACTTGGAGTAGTTCGTTGAAGCAAGCTTCCCTGACAAGCTGCGCTTCTTCGATCAAGTTGAGGCAGGTGCTGGCCCTGTTGAACTCTTTGTTGAAGGAGTCGCGTGGTTTGTCTGAGGCCGAGCGAGGGTCGTCCTGTTTGAAGGTCTGTTCGTTGAGGATGCTGTTTCTAGGGGGTAGTGGCGGAGGGTTCTGGTCTAGCTTTAGTCTGATCGTCTGTCCGCCCTTGACCCACTTGTTCTCTCTGTCGTTGACAGTTCCCTTGACGATGTCCTCGTAGATGTTGCGCTCGTCGAAGGCGCCGGCTGCTCCAGCCGCCGCTACCGCTGCTGCAGCGCTGCCGCTGTTGAGGCTCCTGCTGCGACCGACTTCGAATCCCGAGCTCTTGTACTTCTGAAACTCGCTCCTGAGGAGATACTTGAGTGTCTTGAAGCCGATGTTTGGAATGTCTGAATCTGGTCCAATGGTATCGTAGACGTCCCCCGGCTTGGCTTGGAGGTAGGTGTCGTCAGTTTCGAAAACTGCCTGAAGTTGGTTTTTGACCAATTCCTGGATCTTCTTTTTGGATTTTTCTTTCGGTGTCAGGCCCTGGGGTTCGTAGGGTAGGTCGTAAACGGCGCTCTGGTCTTTTGGGTTAGAGTACACGGCGCTGTTTGGCTCGTATTTGCACTGAATTCGCGTCACTAGGTCGTCCGGAATGTCGTAGAAGTTTTCCTTGATGAAATCTTTGGCAGCGTCGTTTGCCGGAGTTACGGTGGAGCCGTTTTTGGCGCTCTCTTTGGTGCATTTATCGCTGTTGGGCTTTCGTTGAGCGGGTATCTGTTTAGAAGTCGCTGAGTACAAGCCCTCTGCATGTTCTCCTTCCTTCTGCAGATTCGATTGTCTGATCTCGAATAATTCTTTTTGATCACCCTTCCAAATGTTCTTGAAAAACGTGACTATGGCTTCGTGTCCAAAGGTCTGAGCCCTGTAGCAGGGTGTCGTTCCGTCTTGGTCCCTCTCCACGATGTTCACGTCCCTCCGGCATAGTTCCTCTACCACTTCCAATTGCCCGCCTATGCTGGCGTAGTGCAAGGGAGACCAGCCGTACCTAAAAGTGCAGTGCAGCGATTAGTGACATGATCTGCTTGATTCGGTTGTCAGTTCTTTTCAAAAAACAAATGATCAACTGCCAAGAAAACATCATGATATAATAATGGTACCACCATCATAGAACCATTTGTGTAGCGCCATTTTCTAGAACTGAAACACAAGTTCGAATGCCAAACCCAAGGAATAGAAACTGTTAACCCACACGTCCTTTTTGCTCAAATCGGCTTTCCACTCATCCAGCAATAACTTCACGGTTGAAAGGTTTCCAGCAAAGCAGGCAAACTGGAGTGCCGTGGAACCACCAGACAGGGGGGTGTCTGGAGATATTTGGGTGGCCTTGAAATCCCTAAGGATGCTGTCAGTGCCCCTGAGGGCTGCATAGTGCAGCGGTGCCAGAGTTCTTAACCCGCATACCACCAATCTGTTACGTGTTATATGTTACGTTGTAATAGATAGTAATAATAATTATTATTTTAATAAATATAATATAATACAATTATTTAAATATTATAATTATTATGGAGGGACGGGTGGATTGACGGTTTAACGAATAAATGTACGAATAGATCTATGGATGGACACGTGGATGTACGAACTAAAGGGATACATCCCACTACCCCTTTCTACCCGTCCTCACTCACCTGGGTAGGACAATATCAGCATCCAAAAGTCCATCCATTAAGCTGATGATGGGTACCTCATATCTCAGTGCAGAAAGCCACAACGACCTCTCACTGTCAGCCGATAAGGTTTTGGAAATGTAGGCAGTGTTCTCGTCCTTGATGTCCAAAAGCAGTTTCTCCACCACTGCTTCTAAGGTTGACTTCGGCATGGTTACAGTGGACGATTAGGCACTTGGAGCACTAAGGGCAGTGGAGTATTATGCGGAAAAGGATGTTATGGTTGTGGTTATGATTATGTTAATACTACTATTATTAATGATGATAATTGATAGTAGCAATGATAATAATATTGTTAATAATAATGTTGTTAATAATGATGTGCATTAGAATGTTGAATAATTTAGTTAGTTTTTTCATGAATTGTTAATTCCAATTTAAGTCTAATTTCTAGTTTTATTTTTTCTCTTCAAAACTTTCGTCCGGCATTTCAAACGATCATCATCGTCATCAACATCGTCGTCATCATCATCGTCATCATCATCGTCATCATCATCATCGTCATCGTCGTCATCATCATCACCTTCAGCTCCTGAAAGAATGTTTGGATGTCTGGAACAATCTCTGGAAAGGTTCAATTCCAGAACGATGCAAAATTACTCCGCTCTTAATGCGACCCTGAAATATCGTCTTAATCAAGGAGAATTGGAACTTTCACTAGAGCGACGCTGACTTCTGACGCGACCGTAGCTGCACCGGCTGAGATCGCTGTAGCAACTGTAATTCTTGCTACTGTCGCTAATAGCAAAAATCAATCAAGCGCAAACAACAGGCGCGCGAAAAAATCGACAAAATTCCGGCAACTGTCTGCAAACAATACTCAACGAGAAATCAAATCGAGGACAGTATCGAAACTCGATCCGAGAATGCAACAGCGGATACTGACACCGAATACCGAATATTTCCGAGATTCGGATATTCCGAAAGCGATATCTTCTGTACGCCGGATCTCTATTAGTCGTCCGTTCCACAGAATCAGTACAAACGAATAGTATCAGTACGCGAAACAATACAATACGAGGCAAGGCGATACAATACAAGGCGTTGTGTAGCATAGTTGGCGTGCATTGCTGGCGTGAATTGGTAGCATTAGGACTTCGCCTTTTGTCAGGCCTTTTGAATTATGCATGAAGCAATCACAATGATTGCTGCTGTCGTTATCATT
>JAJTWR010000341.1:1462500-1510000 GCA_021613335.1 Whitmania pigra
CCCACTCACCTCATGTGGGGAGAAGCGTGTTTCCAGCTTGTTTGTGGCGTGGAAGAGCTGTCTCTCCTTGGTCGGAGTAATTATTTGATGGAAAGGTTCATTCGCCACGAACTGAAGGTAACATGCGTTCATTCATGCAAGTACCTATCTAACCGTTATCCTATCGATATCCATCCATTCATCCATCCATCCATCCATTTATTCGTTCATCCGGCCTTCCATCTAGATTTCCATCCATCCGCCCATTCAGTCATCCACCCATTCATTCATTCAGTCAGTCAGTCATTTATTCATTCATTCATTCATACATCCGCCCATTTATCCATCCATCCATCCATCGATCCATCCATCATCCCGTTCTTCCCTCAAGAAGAACCACCCAAGAGAGCTTTCCAAGTTTTTCCCAAGACACTTTTTTCCAAGTGACCAAACACTTCTCCACCCACACCGTCATCGTCATCATCACCTCATCCTCTGCAGCAGTTTTATTTCCCATCGGAGATTCAGGGAATAATTTAACAACGGTTTGTTACATCCTCCGCTAAATGCAGGATCAATGATGGCAGACGGATTCGCCATTCATGCGGGACGATATTTTATTTTTGTTGTTATTATTATTATTATTATTATTATATTATTATTATTATTATTTATTATTATTATTATTATTATTATTATTATTATTATTATTTATTATTATTATTATTATTATTATTATTATATTATTATTATTATTATTATTATTATTATTATTATTATTATTATTATTATTATTATTATTATTATTATTATTATTATTATTATTATTATATTATTATTATTTATTATATATTATTATTATTATTATTATTATTATTTATTATTATTATTATTATTATTATTCTTATTATTATTATTATTATATTTTATTATTATTATTATTATTATTTATTATTATTATTATTATTATTGTTATTATTATTTATAAACATCATCTGTTCCTCGTTTTGATTATTAGATAAAAATCTGCCGAATTGTTTATTTTCAAATTTCGCTTTCTGATCGTCACGGTATTATGAATATTCATATTTGATCGAGGGCGGGGTAACCAGGTCAAGGGTCATCCAATTGGGTGTGTGTCATGACTCCGCCTTCCCCTTTGTTTGTCCACCCTACTCCAGGTTGCACTCCTCACCCCCTATTGATATGACAAGTACCTGTTTTCCATTTCCGTGGTTATTTTTCTAGCGCATTATTTTTAATTTTCTTCAAAGTGAAAAAATAAAATAACAAGTGAATTTAAAAAAAAAATCAAAAAACATGACAAATTCGTCGAGGAACATTTCGGCTTTCCTTAATTTATTTTTCCAGGTGCAGACGAAAAAGTTCAATCAATAGAGTGGATGGTATACGTTACATGGAATGACGACGATGATGGTGATGATGACGAAGACGACGACGATGATGATAAAAATAATTCTTTAGTTCTTGAATGTTATTATTATTACTTGATATTATTATTATTATGATCATAATTATGATTCATTCATAAATTATAGTGACGCCATTTTTCATTTTTCTTGCCAATTTCTTTTTTTGACAGTAGTTATTATAAATGAGCGCCATTGTTTACTCTTGTTCTATTTTTAGGGCGTCGGGAATTTCCGTTCCTACAAGAATAACCCTTTCCTTGTACTATATTTCGTGACTTGACTGGCAAAAGAATCATGGCAGAACGATGGAATGAATGAATGAATGAATGAATGAATGAATGAATGAATGAATGAATGAATGAATGATGAATGAATGAATGAAGAATGAATGAATGAATGAATGAATGAACGAACGAACGAACGAACGAACGAACGAACGAACGAACGAACGAACGAACGAACGAACGAACGAACGAACGAACGAACGACGAACGAACGAACGAACGAACGAACGAACGAACGAACGAACGAACGAACGAACGACGAACGAACGAACGAACGAACGAACGAACGAACGAACGAACGAACGAACGAACGAACGAACGAACGACGAACGAACGAACGAACGAACGAACGAACGAACGAACGAACGAACGAACGAACGAACGAACGAACGATCGAACGAACTAACGAACGAACGAATGAACGAATGAATGAATGAATGAACGAATGAACGAATGAATGAATGAATGAATAAACGGATGGATGGGTGGAACAGCACCTGTCAATCATCATGTAATTGAATTAACGTTCAAACGTCAAAATTAATTGACGAATGAGGAAATCGCGTGAATCGAAAATGTAATGATGATCTATGGATCGATGGATGGATGGATGGATGAATGGATGGATGGATGGATGGATGGATGGATGGATGGATGGATGGATGGATGGATGGATGGATGGATGGATGGATGGATGGATGGATGGATGGATGGATGGATGGATGGATGGATGGATGGATGGATGGATGGATGGATGGATGGATGGATGGATGGATGGATGGATGGATGGATGGATGGATGGATGGATGGATGGATGGATGGATGGAGATGGATGAATGGATACATGGATTCTTGAATGAATTGATCAGTTGATGACACGATGAATGAATGACGGAGCTTGGAGCAAAAAATGACGTCAAGAAAGAAGTCAAAAATATGTTTCTCTCTTCCCGAGTTCGTATTTCTTCCAACCCTTCATCACCGACTCCTTCCTATTTCCATTATTCAGGATTCCAAGCAAACATCCTTCCATAGACGCGAGCGACCGTCGCTTCGAACGTCGACTACACCAACTTCAGCAGCTTCGACCGACGACAACGGCAACTTAACCTTCGAAATAGTCTCGTTGATCGTCATACTCGACAACGAAAAACTAAACCACTAGTCACGGCGTAATGCTAGCGCGTCAAAATCTTCAGTAGCGACAAAAACGCCTCGACGACAACACACAAAAAAAGAAGTTTGAAAACTCAATCCTCATTTCAACAGGAAGTCGACTTTGACTCTTCAAAAGGCGCGAAGAGCTCTTTTCCACCTCTCAACTTGGTGATCCGGTTATGGAAGATGCCACGCGGACGGATTCCAGAAGATTCACGACAGGTCGAAAGTCAGGGTTCAACCGGGGTCATACTCGGCAGCCGTCAACCATTCCAGGATGCAGATCAGCGATCCAGGATCTCCGCAGCCCTAGAGGAGAAAAGGGAGACAGAAGGAGGAGGAATAGGAGGAGGAGGGGAATTAGGGGATGAAGAATTTTTCCAGGACGAAAATTATTTTCACGAAGTCACTAGTGGATGGCAGACGACAGGCGATCCGTCTCTGGCCGGAAGCATTTCCAGTATGTTGAAGGACCCGATGATTCAACTCTTCGGCATCGTCTTCATTCTCTTCCTCCTCACGGCAATCCTGGCGACGATCAACTTCTGCATCTGGTATCTGGAGAGGAGGCGCCGGCGCATTCCACTCCACTGGAGAAGCTCGCCCGGCGTCGACGTGGCCAGCAGCCGGCCAATAACGCAGACCCCTAAGAGATCCTTCCACATCCAGCACGCCCTCTACAAGACCGTCAGAAGGCCATCGGCAATGCCGCCTTAGTGCCGGATGGGTGCCGATCGTCTGCCATTTGTTGTTTGAAAGTCTTTTTGTCTGGGTCTGCTTGCCTATTTATTACCAAAGATGGTTGTGTCACTGGTTGTGTGTGTCTATGTCTTGCTGCCTTTCTGTTCTTCTCTGCCCCAATCTGTCCTTGCGTCATTGGGTGCCTAAGACAGGATTGTTATTGTTGTTGTTGATAATTATGCTTCAGTCTAGTACACATTGCATGCGCTTAGTACGCTAAGTATATATACTGAATATAAAAAATGTTCTTTGCATACATCGTATATATAGAAGTGTTTGTATGGCGTATATATATATATATATATTTCTATAAATGTATACGCGAGAGATACAATGTAGTCATGCATGTACGTGCGAATATGTTATTAATGCTTGTTGTGTAGACAGGTAATTGGCAGATTTCAGATGCACATTTGCGCATTGTTGTTGAAGATGTTGTTGTTGTTGTTGTTGTTCTAAATATATCTTGTACTTAGATGCTTTCCGTACAGGAAAGTACTTGACAAATTTGAAAATATTGTCGATGACTCCGCATTTATTTTTAGCTGTTTATGAATTAAGCGGCTGGCATTGTTGTCGTCATCGACGCAATCATCATCATCGTCGTCGTCGTCATCATCACCGTCAAGATCGTCATCATCACAGCCATTATCATCGTCATGATCTGTTTCCCTTGCACTTGGAGCATTTTATCAGCAGACGACTCTGTATGGTTCTATTTTTCTGGAGCATTATTTTATTTTTATTTATTTTTACACACAATTTTTCAAGATAAAACGAGTTTATTTTTGATTTAATTTTTAAATTTAAATTAAAAATAATAATAATAATAATAATAAACGGTTTATTTTTAGCACTGGTGCTGTTCTCCTTGTTGCATCTTCTCGTGTATATTTTTGTATTGTTGCAAACGTGATTAATCACATCCACATTATTTTTAATTTTCTTCAAAGTGAAAAAATGAAATAACAAGTAAATTTTTAAAAAATCAAAAAAAACATGACAAATTCGTCGAGGAACATTTCGGTTTTCCTTAATTTATTTTTCCAGGTGCAGACGAAAAAGTTCAATCAATAGAGTGGATGGTATACGTTACATGGAATGACGACCATGATGATGATGACGAAGACGACGACGATGATGATAAAAATAATTCTTTAGTTCTTGAATGTTATTATTATTATTATTATTATTATTATTATTATTATATTATTATTATTATATTATTATTATTATTATTATTATTATTATTATTATTATCGAATTTAATTAAAGCAGTAACAAATAAATTGTCCAAATGAAAATATTAAAATAAATAATTTCCATAATAAATCACACACACACACAAGAAACACAAATTTCCACAATTTCAAAGCAGCCATACCAGCATCAAGACTCCAATACCGAGGCAAGATTTCCCGCTAAAAAAAAATATTTTGTTTGTTTTTTTACTATTATTATTAATATTATTTTCTTGTAAAAACAGGAAATGGAAATTTTTCCATTCCCTGCTGCTTCTTCATGACCTGATTGTCTGTGATGAGATGATATCTCTGATGCATGATGCATGCGTGGATGATGATATTACTGATGCACGATGCATGCATGGATGATGATTTTACTGGTGCATCATACATGCATGGATGATGAAATGTCTGATGCATGGTGCCGGATGGACTCACTGAAGCTCAGTATCATCATCATCGCCGTCATCGTCATTGTCGTTATCATTACTATCAACATCATCATCATCATCATCGTCGTCGTCGTCAACGACACCCCATTCGAAGTAGGTAGGTCAGATGCATGCAATTCATCTCGTGCATTGAATGGATTCAAAAACCGGCATTGAAGTCCATTCCAGGAGGATTTATTTCTTCCACTTGAAAGGTGAAGAGTTGATGATGATGATGATGACGACGACGATGATGATGACGATGATGACGATGATGACGATGACGACGATGATGACGATGATGATGATGATGATGATGATGATGATGATGATGATGATGATGATGATGATGATGATGATGATGATGATGATGATGATGATGATGATGGATGATGATGATGATGATGATGATGATGATGATGATGATGATGATGATGATGATGATATGATGATGATGATGATGATGATGATGATGATGTGATGATGATGATGATGATGATGATGATGATGATGATGATGATGATGATGATGATGATGATGATGATGATGATGATGATGATGATGATGATGATGATGCTGATGATGCTGATGATGACGATGATGCGATGATGACGATGATGACGATGATGACGATGATGACGATGATGACGATGATGACGATGATGACGATGATGACGATGATGACGATGATGACGATGATGACGATGATGACGATGATGACGATGATGACGATGATGACGATGATGACGATGATGACGATGATGACGATGATGACGATGATGACGATGATGACGATGATGACGATGATGATGACGATGATGACGATGATGACGATGATGACGATGATGACGATGATGACGATGATGACGATGATGACGATGATGACGATGATGACGATGATGACGATGATGACGATGATGATGATGATGATGATGATGATGGTGGTGGTGGTGATGATGATTGTGGTGGTGGTGGTGATGATGATGCTCCAGGGGATTTCCATTTCCGATGAAAGTGTGAATGATTGATTTGAAACGCCTCTAGACATGTACGGGGTTTTTTTTAATCGAAATTTTCCGAATTTGTGTCTCAAGGCTCTACTTTCAATCTTTATTTGTAAATAATTAAAACATTAATTTAATTAATTTTAGTATTATTATTATTATTTATTGATTTCTTTATTCAATAAAAAATATTTATTTAATTTATAAATCACCGTTTATAAAATCGCTTTTTAACGGAAGACCATGTTTTTTTAGGGGGTTAGAAGCCCCAATGCCACCCATCCCCACCTGGGTGGGCCACTGATGTTTCGATTTTTGTTTATCATTTCAGACATTGTTCATTCCATTTCCTCCTGTCAATCAGCCACTCACCAACTGCCGAAGGCAAACAAACATGATTTGCTTTTTTTTTATTCGTAAATAAAAAAATAAACATTATTGTCTATAATTATTCATATCGTAGTCACGATTAACATAATAATAATAATAATAATAGTAATAATAATAATAATATAATAATAATAATATAATAATAATAATAATAATATAATAATAATAATAATAATAATAATAATAATAATAATAATAATTAATTATTATTAATAATGATTATATTATAATTAATTATTATTAATAATGATTATTTATTAATCATTATTAATAATAATTAATTATTATTATTATTATAATTATAGATTATGTAATAAATATTAGCTACCTAATTAGTATTCATTACGTAATGATAACAAAAGGCCAGTTCTGCCTAGAAATCCTCCTAGAAATAAACTTTCTCGTCCACTTTCGAATAAAATAAAATGAAAAATTAAATTTAAAATCTCATCAAAATGAAACACAGAATGTGAAATTTGTTGAGATTATATGAAAATCTATTTAAATTTACAACAACAACAATAACAACAACATCAACAACACTATCAAAAATATCAACAACAACAAAGCAGCAACAACAACAGCAAAAACAAGAATTAATCAAATAAACAGCGAAGTCTCCGACCGCTTCCATTTGCATGTTTGCGTCTGGAATTTAATTTCCAGGATGAAAATTGAAGATTGCAAATTGAGGTTCGCATTTTTTGAGACGAACATAAATTATACGTAAAAAGGACTTGTGGACTTTTGAAAATTTTAATCTGAGACCCAGTTGTGGGATGGACTAAAAAATTATTTTAAGGATGACGTGGCCATAATTATGATCGTCGCTAAAAACATTATATTCATAATCACTGCTACGGCGTAAAAATATAATGGTCATAATTTTTGTTATTGTTAATTAAAAAATAATATATTTATTAATCTAATTATAAAAGTATTATAATTATTTTTTTAAAGAAATTATAATCACCGTTAAAATATAAAAATTCTGTAATCATTGTTATTGATTTAATATTTTTCAGCACGATATTATTACGGTCTTTATTATGCTTTATTGTATAATATATATATATATATATAGCACAAACCCCGTACACACGTACACACGTACACACATGCACAACAAATAGGATGCCATATTCGTTCGTCTTATCCAGGAGCGAATTTTCGCTTCCATAGGAGATTTCCCGCCATTTTCCGGCCGACTTTTAATATCGTCTGCTCGATATTTCATCGTTACGCTCGAGGCCACCTGGCGAGAGATTTTACGAAAAAGCAATCAGCCCTGCTGAACGGGGTTGATCGAGGTGATGATGTCTGGGGTGTCCAAGACAAAGTGTCTCGGTTGTGATTGGAGGAAAGTGCATTGTACTATAAAGACTAAGATCATATTGTACTGTCCGGAGTATACTGAACTCTCCAAAATGCATTGTACTGACTAGAATTAATTGTACTGACTAGAATGCATTGTACTATCAAGAATGCATTGTATTGACTAGAATTAATTGTACTGACTAGAATGCATTGTACTGACTAGAATGCATTGTACTGACTAGAATGCATTGTACTGACTAGAATCCATTGTACTGACTAGAATGCATTGTACTGACTAGAAACCAGTGTACTATCAAGAATGCATTGTACTGACTAGAATGCACTGCGCATTATGTGACGGTCATTCCCCTAAGACCGCCTCCACTGAATGGATTAGCTCCGTAAGTCTTGGATTTAAAGCTGAGCTCAGGAGGAATAATTTTAAAGGATTAGCCTCGTTTTGCAATTAAATTGAAATTAAAAAACAAAAAAAAAGACAAAAGTTATAATAAACTATAATTAACAAATAATTGCTTGGCCTTTTTTATTGACTAACCAATAAGTTAATTTTAAAAATAATATTTATTTAGTTAGTTAGTTATTTATTCGGATGATTAAAGCTTTGATTTCAAGGTTAGCGATTTTTTGGTTCAATTATTTCAGACTGGCGCCATTTTTAAGCGGTTGACGGTTGTCGTCTGCTCATTCACAAGGCATGATAGTTGGACGTGTCGATAATGCACCAAGCTGTGGATGAATTTCGAATGCATTTAATGTATTTAGCGTAATTATAATTAAGTAATAGTTTAATCACTTTAGTAAGTAAATACGTATTTTAGGAAAAAATCAATGAAAAAAGTAATGGTTATTAAATGAACTACGAAATTTGAAATAATATTTATATTTATATTTTTTATTCATAATAATTCAATTCGATTGCGATCGAGTAAAATTGATTATAATATATTATATCCCATCACATCATATTATATTATATTATATATATTATATTATATTATATTATATTATATTATATTATATTATATTATATTATATTATATTATATATATTATATATATATTATATTATTATATTATATTATATTATATTATATTATATTATATTATATTATATTATATTATTATATTATATTCTATTATATTATATTATATTATATTATATTATATTATATTATATTATATTATATTATATTATATTATATTATATTATATTATATTATATAGTCATGTAATATAGTCATTCCTCTAGTAATTTACCGGTTCGAAAATCTCTAAATATAATTATCCTCATAATTAAACATAAATTTATGCGAATAATTCACTCGAACAGAAAAATTATGCATTCATACATACATGCATACATACATGCATGCATACACGCATGCCCAAGCTACTCACGATGATGGGGATATCGTTGGGGACAATTGACAGTGCATCTGGGAAGGCAAGACTTCGGCACTGGACAGTAAATCTCCACCGGACAGTTCTTGTTGCACGTCTTGCAAGTCACATCGAAACCAGTCGGCGTTTTTTGGCAGTCGAGATGGCAGCAACACTTCGGCTTGTCCTCGCACTCTTCCTTGTCCTTGATGATGCACGGCTCTGGACAGGGGCAGACCAGATAAGGGCAACAACGTGGCGGTGGGTCGGGCTGAACCACCGGTGGCGGCGGAGGGCATTTGCAGCACAACCCGAACATGCTCGACTCGTCCGATCTAGGAGGTGGCTCTTCGGGACAGCGTTTCTGCATGTCCTGTTTGAGATGCGGATTAAACCTCTCGTTGCAAATGCAGTCTGGCTTGACGTGTTTAGGATCGAAGGAGTGGTTTTTGTGCTGGTTCGATTCGCTGCAAGAGCAAGCCATGTTTCTGTTTTTCTTTTTTTGTAAATCACAATTCTCAGTCTATGAAGTTGGATGAAGGCGTGTGAAAAAAATAAACTATAATGGATGCTTTTTTTTAAAGTTTTGTCAAACGGCTTTAAACTTTCTTTATGTTCATCGGCATTGGTTGCTATTCTCCGTTCGTTAAACGGTCGCCTAATTGAATGAATTTTGATTAAATAAATTTTTTATTACGTTTCGATGTTAAATTAGTTACTATTTTATTTTAACTGTTTTCTGAATGCTGTTGGACTCTCGGTTTTAAAAACTGATGACAAAATGCGCCTCTGACGCAAACAAATGGTGGACCAAAAACATACTGATGCAAAAAAATAAATTTCTGATATAAGTTATTGTTAAAATTTGTTAAATTTTTTTAAATGAGAAAATAAATTAAGTTCGAAGCTCCAAATATTTTGCGGTATTGCCGCACACAAGGCTCTGATAGTAAACAGCAGTGTATATCGAATTTTTGATCCAAATCTGCTTCAGTTTCCGAAAATACAAAAAATAAATATCTGATAAAAATTATTATTAAAATTTTAAAAAACTTTTTTGACTAAGAAAATACGTTAGGTCCAAAGCTCCAAACATTTTGCGGTATTGCCGCACACATGGCTCTGATAGAGAACGGATTGTATTGAATTTTTGATCCAAATCTCCTCCAGTCTTTGAAACATCATATTTCATCAAAGACTTAAATTTTTTGAAGTGAGCCATTTGATCTTTTATGAAATTTATGGTTTTCTAATTTTGGCACGCGTTTTAACGTTCGGTCACCTGTCGAATTTATGTTGTTAATGTTCGGGTGAAGACAATCATTTGAAGCAATCATACAGGGGGATTCTAACAAAGCGATTCTTAAAACTTTTAAGAATTTGTTGAAGATGGCGATGGTCAGGAAAATTAGCTGCAAGACCCTTTTGACCCTCGAAAATGCCTTAAGGTCATTTCAGCTAGGCTACAGAACCAAAATAAACAAGGAGGTGCCACTCTTGGAACGATTTGTCACTAAGGTCAATTATTTGTATCTTTCCTTCCAAAAGTTGAATGTAAACAATTTACTGTGTCCAGTTAACTTTATTGTTGGTTTGAACTTCATAAATTAAAATCAAGTCTGTAAATTTACCAATTTACACCAGTAACATGTAAAACGCTACTCGTACTTATTAGGTGCAAGACTGCTGCTTTTGGTTTTGATTAGCAATGCATAAATCATTATGAACATGATAATCCTTTTACACGACCTTTAATAAGTTAATTAATTTTTGAAAGAATTCTATTTCATTGTCATTCCTTGCCGCAAATAGGTAGCAGAACTGTGCAAAGAGAAGTCAAAAGTATCCACGCAGAAAATGTTGGAGAGGTTGGAGACAGTTCAAAGGTTTGGTTTCAAGGCTTACGAGATCGTCGAGTATCCAGAAGTCCTGCAAATGAGCGAAAAAGAGTTGGAAGTGAGACTGAAAATTCTTACGGACAAATGCCCAGGAAGAGCGAAGGTTCTCCTCATGGCCAAGCACCTGAGACTTCCGGTGACCAAAAGGAACGCCACACAATTTAACAGACGTTGGGCCAAATTGACCGTCAATGGGGTCAGTGCCGTAGAAGTTTTGAGGCAGTCGCTGAAGTGCTCGGAAGAGAAGATGATCGACATTCTGACGAGGAATCTGAGGCTGCGAACCATCAGAAATAATCTCGACATTTTCGAGAAGATAGATGTCCTTTTCAAGTACGGTGCCAAAGCGGAGAATCTGTGGACATACACTAGCCTGCTGAAGAACGTAAAGCTGGAGTTCATCGAGGCCAGAGCCAAGAAACTCTACGAGCTCGGCTACAACAACCCCCTGCCGATCGGGCACATCGGTCGCACCGAGGACGTTTACGAGAAGATCATAAAGAAGCTCGAAAAAAACGCCTCTTCCAGCGAGGAAATCAAGAAGTCGTTCAGAGTGCTCGAGCAGATACCCATCGTCAAGCCTAACATGATGCACGTTCACAAGGAGAAAGTCGATTATCTATTCAGTCGGGGTTACTCGGCCGAAGAAATGGTCGACAACGCGAGCGTCTTCTGCGACAGTCTCGACACGTTGAGGAATTCCGTCGAAACCATGAACAGCCACTACCTCGAGAAGGTCCCTCTCGAGCGCTGCATGAGGAACAGCCACGGCAAGCCCGATCCCCCCTTGCACCAGAGGAACGTCTTCAAACCGCTCAAAGTCCTCGGTGGCCATCTGACGCCCGAGGTCAAGCAAAAGTTTGTTGACCACATGAAGGGGACACCGCCGGGAATTTTCAAAAAATTCTTTCCAAAGAACGTGGCCTTCCTCGTGGGCAAGGGTTTCTCCGGGGAGGAGCTGTCGGGTTTGCCCATCGTTCTCTGCCACGAGACGCAGGTCTTGGAGGAGTGGTGGGAAAAGCTATGGTCGGACGAGAGGTTCCGGAAAGTGCACTCGGACGACAAGCTCTCGGCACTCAACGTACTCCAGTACTCCATAGAAAAGCGCAACAATTTTCGGCACGCCCTCCCGGGCACCAAGAGCGACACATCCGAACCAGAGGTCGTAGAGTTTCAGGTGGACGAGGAAGAAGACGAAGCTGCCAAACAATACCCTTTCAACTTTGGCCAGATTTTTGCTTCCATGTCCCAGTGAGGGTTCCGGCGTACTCTATGCAAGGCATCGCCCCTGTCGAGGAATTCAGTAATTTATTCACGGTTTTATCTGTCGCATCGGTTCGGGGAATTTTGGATCGGTAAGCCTGCTCGTCGAAACAACAGTGTCGCTGCTAACCTAACCGAAGGATATGTTTTAGAATTTAAATTTAGATCATCAATAGTTGTCTGCATCATGTGTTTTGAATTGTATTTTTTTAAATAAGACTCACAATAATGAGCTCAAATTTAATTCCCGAGGTAAGACAAAATCCTTTAAAACCAGTTCTCTAATCAAAAAGTTCAAAAGGCAGTGTGGTTCTTTTGTTTAATACTTGCAAAAAACAGATCAATATTGTCTGTGAAAAAGGGCAACGAAGACGTCTTTGAACGACTACAGCAGTGGCGAACGAGCTGCGACTAAAATGCAACAACGACGAAGCAGTTCTCCAGATCTCGGACAGTGCTTGAGAGGAAGGCAGAATACTGCTTAAAGAGAAACATAACAGAGAAGCTAAGAAGGAGGTCGAGAGATTGGCTTTGCCTCCATAGAGCCAGTTTTCAGACGAGCGAAAAACAATTCTTGCAAACTAAACTAAGCAAAAAAAAAATCTTTAGCTGCTCGATAAAATTAATTCCGTATGTTAGAAATTTAAAAAAAATTTAACGACGAGAAATTGATGCCAGAAAACTTTAGAGAGTTGTGTTGCTTGAAAATAATACTGCTCCTATGCACTTCAATCCACAGAATGTAGCCGGTCGTACGAGACCGAGGTTTTTAGGGATCATGTCACAGGGGGTGCCAGGCCCGCCGACCCTAGCCCAGTCCGTGATCTTCAAAGAATCCTTGCGGAGTTTCTTCCTGAGTCGGACAAAAAATAATATCCGTGTTCATGATTTTAATGAGTTTGCATAATTTAATATTACTAAATTAATCATTATAATTTAATATTATTTCTAACAAGAGCAGACATATTCTTTAATATATTATATATTTATGGTCACTTATGACCCAAACACCCTTCTGTAATCCTCGGGGTTATAAGGCCTACCTCCTGTAAAAGGTCTTGAGCCGTGAGTGCCTTAAGGACGTTCTTCTTACTGCTCTCTTGGATTTCTCCGCCGAGCATGAGTTCGTCGAGCATGAAGTAAGCCTTCTCAAAATTGAAGATTATGTCCAGTTCGCAGACCTGCGTATTCGGGAAGGCTTTCGTGGTAATAATGCATTGATTTGAGGAATTTGATCAGTTTTGGTTAAGGTTGGGGTTAGGATTAAAGTTACTGCAGCAAAAACGTTTAAGCTGACTAAACGGTTCGTTAGGGTAGGCTTACACTTCCAAAGTATTTGTCCAACAGTTCAACAAATCGATGGATGATTTCTAGAACGATGAGTTCATTGTCGTCTGGCTCGACACAGCAGCAGAAGTACAGGCTGGCATATCTGGGCAAATCAAAAGGCAAATGGGATTATCTAAATAGAATAACACAGTCACAGAATTGAGATTATATGTATATAACAAATAAATAATGCTAAATTTGGCCATTATTACAATCTATTACAATCAAAATACCATTCGTTTCAGTTTATATTCAGAAAACAGCTATTGGAAAAGCTGTCTGCATTTTATGTTGTTTGGTAAGCCAATTATACCTCTTGTAAACAATCTTCATGTCTCTCCATTCTATGAAACTGCACATCTTTGGCTTCCGACTGAGTATAGTCGTTATTAATTCCCTCGTTATTTTCTTCTTGGCACGATCTGAGCTCGTAATATACCATTTCTGCAATCGCAGCTTGCCTTGTCTGCTAAACAGTAGCAGAAATTGCATCTGGAAAGGTTAGTGATTAAATTAAACAAAAAATATCACAAATTATTACATTTCGATATTTAATGTGTTAGTAGGCTGTAAAAAATACAAGTAATAAACCATCTCTAGGACAATTTCGAATCCGGCAGACGAATGCAGTAAACTTACTAATATAATTATTATCTGAAACTTGAATGTTTAAAAGTTAACTTTTTGAGTTGTTCTTTCAAAATTAAAACGTCCTGTCTATTTATAACAAAATAAACTTGTTCTTAATTACCCAAAGTAAGTAAAACAATATTTAGGAAATTTTCCACCCGTTTGTACATTGGCCTTCTTATCATTTTTACTTTTTGAAATTCAAATTTAGAATCAACGTGACATTATTGTTTCTTTTGTGAAAATTCTTATGATCAAAACATTTATTTTTTTAGAGCTAATTTTAAGTGCATTACTGAAGTTGTATTTCCGTTTTGTAGAATATTGTGGAAATGTTGTAAAAACTTGGAAAGGCATCTCAGCTACCAAACGCTACATTATTAAACTTGACGCAAGAGTGTCTTGTCATGACGTGTTGTAACATTACATGTCATGTAAAAAACATATAAAATCAGTGTGATCCTTTCGCTGTGCTTGCTGATTCTGGTGAATTTGGTTCACCTTTGATGCAAGGAATAAACCTTTTCCATTTTTTCCCCTTCCGATGACTTTTTGTATCCGCAGAAACTGCCTTGATACTTCGTTTTTTCAATCTCATCTCACTTTTTGCTTCATCGACTTCAATTTCTTCTTCATCTTCATCATCTTCTTCAACCTTTTCATCATTGTCAGAGAACATGTAACACGGTCGTCTCTTTTCTCCAAGATTCAAATCGACCTCTGGACTGCAGACCTTGAGGACGCACTGTTTCGGGATGATGTCTTCGCAAATGAATTTCAGGTCCAGAGAAGGCGGCGGCAGGCGACGCCGATAAGTGTTCGTCTCGTCCAAAGTCAGGAATTTGTTGGTTTCCGTGTCTTTGGATTGATCTCCTGCGGGTCCCTTCTTGTCGTCTGCGTCGACGCCGGTAACCGTGGGTTCGTGTTGAGACGTGCTCTGGATTGCTTTGATTTCTTCCTGTATTTTCTGCGGCTTTGCATGGAATTCTTCGCTCGAAGACGATTCAGAACAAGAACAGTAGAAAACGACGAACTGCATTAGCAGCTGATACAAAAAAGAAACTATCGCCCAAATATCGACTGGTCCGGAAAGACCGTAGCAGGAAGACTCTTGTTTTTCCAATCTCTTCGACTGGCTGACCCTTTCAACTTTGTCACAGTTTCTGTGGAACATTCCCAAGCATTTTAGGAGGATATCGCTGGGAACCACCAACGTGTGTTCGCCATTTCGTTCGGAGGATATAACTAATTTCAAGTTGTCACATCCTTCCTGTTCTCTTTCATGTTTACTTGTTTTCATAGGTTCGTTAGCAGGATTTGGTTCAACGTTTTCTAAGACTTCCGGACAACAAATCTTCGTTTGAGCGTTCGATCTCCTGAAGTAAGAGCTGTTTTGACAGTCGCGATGGTACGCGGACATCGGCTGGCAGGATTGGGGGATGCTGTAATGCTTTTTAACCGAGGGAGGGGTTGAATCAAGACTATCGTGAGGAACTCTCGATGAGTTGATTCGTGAATCTGGATGGTCGAGCCAAGGGACACATTTAGCCGGACTGACCTCAAAAGGTATGGAATTACTCTGGAACCTGTTTCGGGCTTCGGCTCTCCAAGGTTGTCTTGTCTGAGGGCAAGGATACCGAGAGCTTCCGACCCCGTATCCGCCCTGGGGTAAGCAGTTCCACGGCATGGATCTAATTTACCGAACTAAGGTATAATTATAAAAATATTTCTCTGTTTATTTTACAAAGTTTATAAACGTTGGTCATGTTTATTTCGAGTTACGTTAATTTTTACGCCAGTTTCTGCTCGGTGAGGGAAAGCTAATAGTATATTTTGTTTATTTATGATTCTCATGACGCGCAACGCGAGAACTGTGATTTGTGGAGATTTTAAATCGTTCGGGAGCCAATGTAAGAAAAATCGTAAATGATAAATTAAACCAGGGCATTCTTCTCTCGTCTCCTAGTCATTCCACCGACTTTTTCTTAGCTTCTTCCAACAGCAGTAATTCTTCTTCGTCCAGTTCCTTGAAGGCGTCAAAAGCGTCGGGAGACATTGTCGGCGATGATCGACTATCCGAATAGCTGGGAATCGGGAAAAAGGAAACAGTGGTTTTCCGGTACGTGCTCTCGATCGGCGACGCTCGATTGCTATCGGTGAGACTTTCCGAAGGTCCCTTCTTCTCTTTGAAACTGCTCCTGATCGAGATGAGGGTCTGCTTGAGAGTTTTGAAATATCCGTTCGTTCCTGACAACTTCGAGTTTGACATCTTGAGCTCCAACGTCTTGACGTTGATGTCGTTGTTACTTTGATCGGTTAGTGACATCCGCGCCGAAGAGGCATTCGAACCTGTTCCTCTCTTTTTTAGAATGCTTTTCTTCTCGCACACTGAAACGGCCGGAGAAAAACTACTAGAAGGAGAATCGTTTTTTAACTTGATCAGAGCGCTGACACGCGGAGATTCGTCCTGGGTTGAAAACGATTCGCTCTCTATTCGAACCGACTTGAGTATGCTTGTCTGGACAGGATCCGGCTTTTTCTTCTGGAAAAGTCGAAGTTGTCTGATCCTCGACGGCTTTCTGTCTCGCGGTTGGTTGACTTTGCTCGCCGGAGTATCGCTCATCAGCGAACCGTGATCATCCAGATTAGCGCCCAGAAGAGACTTACTTATCTTTTCCTCCATATTTTGCTTTCCGCTGGAGCGACTGGTACCTCTGGACATGAGGACAAAATCGAGACTGTCTCGAGGAGAGGTCTGACTGATAATGTCGAAGTCAACGGAATCCTTGACTACATCTTCGTCATTCATCTTTTTCTGTGAAGATCTCGATAGCCGTTCGGGAGCTTTTTTGCCGCTGTTCTCGACCGATTCCCTGGTGTTCGTGCTCTTTCGCTCGGCCTGCTTTTGGATAGCAGTGGCAGGCTTGTTGTTGTTTCTGTTGTTACCGTTTTTAGATGGTCTGCTGTCCAACGAGTAGAGTAGTTGATCTCTCTTGGATCCCCATCTATCCTCTTCGCATAGGCTCGGCGGTGTGTCGATATCGTCTTCTTCCGCCATCATAGGGTGTATCGGCACGGCTATAGGCACAGGCGGGGAATAAACAGGAGTAGCGGTGTTTTTACTGGTCCGTGACGATATAGACAACCCGCTGACGAAATTCCTCAGCTTGCCGAAGCCCTTTTTCTTCCTCTCTTCCTCTGAAAACGTTGCCGATCCTTGGTATTCGTTCGTTGCATCTTTGTTCACGAATTCCCTGTTTTTGTCGGCGTTCTTGTCGTGGCCTTTCCAGAACTTCAGAAAAGAGTTAGAATGGGCTTTGTTCTTTCTGTAGGATAACAGCTTATCATCCGTCTCTGAGCCCATGGAGAAAAAATCGTTCTCCGGTGAAGGTCTGTAATCATGAGCCCGATCGTCCTCTCTGAATTCATTGATTTGAGGCTTATCTTCGTATTTGAAACGAACCGACTTGTCGTCTTCTGACATTCTCTTGTCCTTCGATATTTTTAGCAGAGAGCGTACTCTACTTCCTGTACTTTCTTTCGTGTATCGACGGGGCGGCGGCACTTGTTTTATTCTAGCGGAGCCGTTGGATCTCTTGTCGTCTGCTTTCGAACTATGTCCCTTGCTCCTTTCCGCGCTTCTCCTTATGTATTCCCTGGCTGTGTTTCTTCCCTCATCGGCTGAAGACAGACTGAAGCTGCTCGATTTAATCCTGGTGAGTTTTTTTTTTTCATCCTCGTCAGTTGATAGTTTTTTTTCTGCCCCTCGGAGTTTGGAAGCGAGTGAGGATTTTCTTCGGTCTTCCTCGCCGACATTTTTAGAAGCAAATTTATCGCTTTCCTTTTTGACCTCTTGAATTTTGACGAGCGATACGTTGCTGTCCTTCTTCGTTTTGGTGGTCGACTTCTTGGCTTTTAGAGGAACGTTTTGAGGCTCTGTTGGCTTCGCTTCTGATTTTCGAGGTTTGAGCTTTTTAATCACGGTTTTAAGCCTTTCTCTTTGACTACTAAGCACGCGGTGTTTAGAATCGTCTCCTAATTGTCCTTTGTCTTCTTTTAAAAACCTCTTTTTGAGATAATCGATGACGTCGTCTTCTGTCAGACGCTTGTCAGTTTGAGAGAAAGCTTCCATGGTCTTCTTAAAGACCATCTCGCAGGCATTCCTACCTTCTTTGCCACAGCAAAATATCTTCATGGCAGTACAGTCTTTCTCCGGATCCTCCCGTCCTATCCAGCCGTGTACACCCTGGCGAGGATGGAAATATCTTCCGTGGCGAGCGGCCCTGGGGTCCCTCTGGACGACACAATTTTGTGAGCACGATTCCAGGAATTTACCGAGAGTGCTGGATAATTGGCACAACAATCCCCAAACGAAGTAGAACACCGTGCCAATCAGTTTAAACGGAGCAAGACCGTCGACGTATTCGCAACCGTGAGGGCGGTCTCTGGCTTGCGTTCTCCTGCTGTTGCGGTATCGGCAGCAGCATAAGTGACGCATGATTCCCAAGGTCGTTTCGATCATCCTCATCGGCACCTCGAGCATGATTTGCTTGCCAGTCTTTTCACGACACAGGGCGATCTTCAGCGTAGCCTCTCTGGCAGTGTCCAAACTTTCCGAGACTGGATCCATCTTTCGTTCGATCTGTTGTTTTTCGTTTTCGACCTCTTTGACACTTCCATCTTTGACCAAATTGACGGTCACTCCGTTGGAACACGGCCGGAAAAAGTCAAAGCGCGCCTTTTCGTAATCCCAGTCGCTTTTCCACTTGCAAGGACATGTCCGGACGTTGGGACGAAATGCAGAGATGCGTAAGTGGCGTCTGTCTTTTTCATCAGTTATTCGCTCCCTTTCCGCCAATAATTCTTTGAACGTCTGCTGTTCAGTGGATTGAACAGAAGGACATCTGCAGCTCATCTATTCGTACTCTTCAAGATGGCGGTGATGATGATGACGACGACGACGTTATGCTCTACTGGTGTTGTCTTCTGTTCCATTTGCTTACGACGGTAATCCTTAATCCAGCATGATGGTGTTTGCCGGGAAATGTAAACATTATTTCATTGTTTTCAAAATAGATTTTATGACGTACGCGCGATGAAAAGTTGAGATTCCATTCCTTAACAAGTTTTGTTTTTTGTGCTGTTTTTATTTTTAAAGTTGCACTTAAAAGACTATTTTTCCAAAATTTAATTTATAACTTATTCGTTAATTCGGGGAATTTGAAAACTTGAATTCGAACCGACCAATCATAGTCGAGCTAGGCAGCGCTATTTTGGATAGGTCTCTAATAGGCTATATATACTTATTTTATTTTTATTAATACCGTTTGTACCAAGATGAACTGAATTGATTATTAAATTAAGTACTTAATCGTGATTAATGATTAACGCCGATCAAGTTTTCAATCTTCCATCAATTTTTATTGCATCGTTTAAACGTCGCCTGTCGCTGTACTCAGACTCTCAATAGTGTCTCCCTCGTAAGGTAATGCTTGACCTTTGTCTTTGACCTCGTCATCATCGTACTTGACGCCTTGGCGGCCATCGGCGTATTCGACAATGTCGCCCTCTTCTGCGGTTTTGTAGTCGGTGGCTTGTCCCAAGCTCTCGTAATCTTCGGCGTTGTCTTCGCTGTCATCTTCAGCGTCGTACCCGGCTTCACTTTTGTTGTCCGAGTTGTCGTCGTCGTCGCGAGCGCTACTGTCGTCATTGTCGTCGGTCTGAACAATGGACGTCGTTCTCTTTCTCGGCTTCTTCATGCCGACCTGGCTAGACTGTTGTAAAGCACCACAAAGGCTCGTCCACAAGTAGCAGAAAGCGTGAATGTCGCCGTAGTAGCTGAAGCTGAGACGATTTTCAGGTTCCGTCATCTTCCATTGTCTGCTCTTCATATCGGCGGTCATTTCGTCCATCTGGCCGTCTCCGACGCTTGGCACGTTAGAGTAGTAGACGTCGCCGTCGTCGTAGCCAGCTTCCTCATCGTCATAGTAACCGTGATCGTACGATCCACCGTATCCATATCCGTAAAACGGCTGACAGAAGCTTAGACATCTCCTGGAGTTACTTGGATGATCGTCTACGGAGATTCTGCTGGTCGACCCGTCTTCGCTTAGAGATCCGGAAAGACCGTCCAAGAGGCAAGGCAAGTCGAACAGCTGAGCCAGTTTCTGGAGTCCTTCCAGTGAGGATTTTATGATCATCAGGAGAAAGAGAATCTCCGTTCCCAAGAATTCGACCATCTTTCTCTGGAAGTTGCTGCACATGGACGTGAAACTGCAGTCATGTTTGAGACTGTGGTATCTGCTGTTGTTGCTGCTGTTGTTGATGGGCAAACTTTCGGATCTTTTGGGCATGGATGTGTTTTCAACTCGAAAGTTCGAAGTATTAGACTTAGATTTCAAAGTTAGATAAAGTTTCGATTGTTCTGTTTTTCAGGGTTTTTGTTTATTTTCCAATAACAACACGCAACGTAATCGCAGGAGGACGCGTGTGTTTGGAGTTATTGAAACTAAAAAAAACAAATTCAAGTAAAAGATTTCATTTCGGACAATTTATTAGCCTGGCTTTTACGTTCAAGATTTGAGAGCCCCAAGATTGAGTTTGGGTGCAAATTGCAGCTCCGAATCAGTGATGCCCGGATTCATCTTCCTATCCAGTTCCTGACCCTCACAATGACAGTTATCGCTAATTTTGCGGGATTGAGCCTTGCCTTGCCTCTGGCAAATTTCTTTATTAATTTGAAGATAGTCTGACGCAGAAGTGTCGGACAATTTAGAACTGAAATCACATCTGACCAGTTGAAGATAAGAATCAGGTCCAGAAAGTCCGTCAATACTGACTCTCGGAGAAGCTTTTCCAGTCGTGGATGACTGCTGTGGATGGAGCTTGCGTTCCCTCCATCGAGTCAGGAGAGATGGAGAATTACAGGATAAATTGTTGTGGCTAAGGAGTTTCATTTTGTTCGATTTTTGGGGTTGCTCGCGGGTGAAACTGTTCGACGTTTGCTCTGATTTCTTGAGATTTTTGTGCTTCGACGTGTGTGGTGGTTTAGCTGATTCTTTCATCTGATTTTGTACGACCTGTCCTAGGCCAGCGCCTTTTTTGGCGTCTTGTTTCTGAAACGAAGAACTTATTCTTTGAGGATGGTTGCAAAAAGAGATGAAATCTTTGTGCTCTATTTCATCATTTTGAAACATTGCTCTCGAGATTCTCGATTCAAGAGATTTGTTTAAAACACGCTTTGATGGCTTTTTGAATCTTTGGACGTTAGAATTTGGCGCCAGAAGAGCAGACGCGTCGACGACGTCGTCAACATGGCTAATCCTTCCAGAACGTCTCATTTGCAGTGCTTTCGAAGACTTCTCAGAACTTAGGTGTGGAAAGAGTGGAATTGAAATGACGCGCTTCATTCTTTCATCCGAGAAACTCGGACGACTTTCCTCGCTTGGCATTTCATCGCTTTCCGTCTGCGTCGAGCTGGAACTCGATTCCGAAGGCTGTCGACGATCGCACGAATTGTTGACTGTCGATGCCCTGGACGACGGGTACTTATCGATGAACTTGAACACGTCTGGATACTTTCGAGCTTTTGGCGCTTTTTTTGAGGACGTTCTTGACGGAGACAGTATGTTCAGGAAGCTGTCAGTTATGGGGTTTCTCCTAAAACTAAGAGATTTCCTGGTCGTGTTTATCTTTAAATTCTTACACTTGGAATTTTCAGTAGACGGTTTGCAAGATGTTTCGAATCTGGCTCTCTTTTTTTGCTTTACCGGTTCAACGGGAGTGACTGAATCTGATCCTTGAGCTGATTGAGGCGCTTGAATGAAGCTGTATTGTTGCTGTGGAAGTACGAAGATGGGTTGTGGGTTCGGGAGCACCTGATTGAACCCGGGTTGATAATTTTGAGTTAACTGTTCAGGTCTGGCTTGATAACTTTGAGGAGTATTAACTAAACTAAATTGATCAATTTGAGGTATTTGATAACTTTGAGGGAAGTGATTGATTCCTGGTTGATAAATATTAGGAGCATGATCATACCTAGGTTGATAAATCTGTGGTACCTGATCTTGTCTAGGTTGATAAATGTGATGACTCTGATCATAACTGGGTTTATAGATTTGGGGTGTGTGCCCTTGCCTGAATACGTCATGAGGAATGCCTTGATCATACCTGGGTTGATAGTTTGAATTCATTTGATCAACCTTCGATGGCGGTACTAGACTGGGGCCAAACTGAGGAGTTACAACTCTTTCTGCAGGTGTAACTGGTCTCGGGCTCCGGTTTCCATCGGCAGCAGTCTGGCGAAGGTTGAAATTTTTCAAGGACAAGAAATCAAGAACACCTTCGCGAAGCTGAGAAGACACGTTGTGCCCCAGTAGACTGTCGCTTCTTTCTGGGAAAAGTTTAGATGTTTTTGTAGTTCTGAAGCTCTTGCAAGCGCTGGCAACCGGTGAATCCTTCAGGCTGCCTTCAGATTCTTCCGGCAAGATGAAGCCAGTAAAGTATTTGGTCTGAGTACTAGAATCAGCCTGAGTATTAGACGATTCCAAATGCTTCGTTCCAGTCTCTATACCCGAGCAATTCTGGGAGAAACAGTTGCCTTTGATTGTCTTATGAATGTCGGTCATTGAGCAACAAGGATTTGTCTGAGCGTCGTCGATTCTGTTGTCCCGTTTCGATTTGACATTCTCGCTGATATGCTCCCTGCCCGACGGTCTGTTGCTAAAGACGTCGGAAGCGCGCAGATGAGGTCGCTTCATGTTTTCCACGTCCGTCCTGGTTTTTCCAGGATAGGCTTTTATCGACTCTGTATCGGTCAAGTCGAAATCGTTTGTGTAGTTTGCGGGCTTTCTTCGCTTGCAAAGAGCTCTTTGCTGCAGTCTTGGTCTACCCTCCAAGTTCTTCTGAGTATGAGTAGGATTATTCTCACAAGAAAAGAAGATCAATCTCAGAGCTTTTAGTATAATGTCTTTGGTAATGCACACCACATTGACAAATGCCAGGAGTAATTGGACAAACGACGACAAGGCAGCACTCCAGTCGAGTTCATCTTGTTTTGGACCGGGGTTGTCTGACCTTTGCCACTGCGATGACCTTTTCTCACTCGGCCATGACCTTTCTTCATCCCTGTCGTGGCGTCGTCTTTCTCTGATACCGTTTGAGTCGACGTCTGAATTGCTGAATGGAATGTCTGAGTGACTGAACATACTGAATGGGAGAACCTCGTACAATTCATGGGAAAGTCTTTTATTGTTTCGATTTATATTTTCAAAGTGGGGCATCTTCAAACCATGTTCTTTTTACAGCTAACTTGGGTTTAGTTGAGAGTCGAAATATTCAAGTAAAAATAAGAGATCTCAAAAAGTTGGAACAATGTTTTTTAATGATCTTCTTTTTTTTTTAATTAAAAAAGTTTTTGAAGTTTCTACGGCTTGTCTTCCAAGTTGATTTTCTTGTCTCTAAAATCTCTCCTCCAAATATAAGCAAATGTTCTTATCGAAAATGCTTGTAACAATTTCTTTTTGAACTCAATGGATTCTTAAATGGATGCCTGGAAATACAAAATGTCATGCCATTATTGCAACGCTTCATTTAAAGGATTAAAATTGAACTCATTCCATTTTGTTTGTTGTTTATAAAGACATGTTTGCTTAGTCTGTAGCGCTCAGTCGGTTTGTCTTTTAGAGAGTTAGCTAACGTATACTAAATATTTTTCTGTTAATTATTATCATCGTTATTATAACTAAAAACAATATTATAATCCATTTATGATTAATTCGTTTGCTAGCAGACCTGTTCCATGCAAATCAATCGGGACAGGCTAAGAATGGAAAGACTGATATCACGGCTTTCCAGAGAAATGAAATGGTTTTCGTAATAATGTTGATTTCTTCTAAGTAACACTGATTGTGCTGCTTGCATCTACTCACTCTTTTTTCTGGTTTGTCTGGTTTCCTAACTTTATCATGTTCTGGCACTGATTCTTTCGGCACCGGTACCACCGTAGGGGGAACAGGAGGGGGAACAGTAAGGGGCGGAGGAGGAGGACACCGAATACGATCTCTGTGCTCGAAATCACAGGGGGGACAACAATCCTTCCTGAAGTTCAAGTACTGAGCCAACAGACCGTCGAGCTGCCGATCGGTCATGTGGCTCTTCGGCAGAGTTTTCTTGCACCAGCGGAAGTCGCAGATAGGGCGAATTTGGGGAGCTTCTCTCAAATTGTAAGCCTCACACGCGTAGGAATCGGGGCAATTGCAACAATAGCTGCAACAGTCGTAGTCGAAGTTACTGACGGTGCCTTGGTTAGTACAGGGCCAGATGTTTGTGTAGTCAGCCTCGATGAGATTTTCCATCAGCGACCTGGGTTTCTCTTGTCTGATTTTGACCCTGCCTCTTGGAATTTGAACTTCGTATGGAAGCTCAGCACCGCTGTTGAGATTCAGTAGATTGGTGTTCCTACGACAGTAAGCATCCCAAACCGGATCTCCAGACCGTTGCACTTCTAAATTTCCGTTTATCGGTTTAATATGGTCGTGATTTAGTGTATCTCTATGGTGCCGGCTACTTTCCACAGACGCTCCGCAGCCGCGCATGAATCATATTCCCGATGGATATTCTTCCTTTTGACGAGAATTGGACAATTTGCCGTCAACTCGTGATCTGATTGTTATCATAACAGTTATTAGCGGAAAAGAATTTTTACTTTATTTTTGCTTTTAAGAACACCGGTGTTTGTTAGAAGCGAGTTTCTTGTTTTGATTTCTCGAGAGGCTGACGTCAATCGTAGTTCTTACATTTAAAAATGAATCCGGATTCGAATCACGATGAGATTAAATCATTTAATTTAAATGTTTTCATGCTTCAAACAAAATTAATAAATATCTCATTTTGATGTAATTCGTGGAAAAAGCGAATGAAAAAATTCTGTTGAATTGAGTTGTTACAAAGTAAAACACTAAACAGCTATCAAATAAATTTATAAGCACGTCAAAGTCAATTTATTATTCTTTTTTTTCAAACTTACTGATTTTATTTACCAAATACATAAATCTAGATCAATCCAAAGCTGTTAACTAAAATAAAATGGAATCATCAATGTCATCTCTATACCTTCTCCTTCACGTCAATGCTGAACTTATATTCCTGATCACACCCCATGTATGAATCACTCATGAAGTATAACATATATTGCTCTTTACCCGATGATGGTGCATTAAAGTCAAGTTTGACCTTAGCCTTCTGTTGGATTGTGAGGCGTTTGATGGCAATCAAACTCTCAGATTTTGGCTCACCAATCACTATCCACCATCCTTCTTCTCTCTTCTGTGGAAAGTATGGTGCCATGATATGCCCAGATGCTTCACCTTCCCTCTCTATGGAAACTATAACACTGCAGATATCTTCCTTTTCAAGTACCTCATAGTTTAGCTCGATGTTAGGATATCTTGTGGCAAACCTTGCTACATCCCCCTTTTCCTTTTCGTTCATCTGAAGCAATTCATCTCTCTCTTGTTCATCCATCTCAATTAGGTCAAAGATCGAGTCAATATTCTTGTCATTAAATCTTTTTATGACCTCACTATTAAAGTGGGGCAACTGTTTTAGATAGCTGTCTTTCTTCCACATGGCCTGCGTGACCATTTGTGCCAATTCCATAGCTGCCAGTGCTGGAGAAAGCCAGCCATTACTGCTCGAAACATCAACGCATGCTTGAATAATTTTAAAGGCCTTGCTCAATATATCTTCTGTGTCTGACACAAGTTCGGGAGCAAGTGATATTCTGGAAAGGTGAGCTTGCAGAAGCAAGTTGGTCTTGTTGTGAGGATCATTGAAATTAGATTTTTCCGTCAACTTTATAGGGAGACATCCAGCCAACTGTCTGAGCACAGAATCCTCACGATGTCTAATGGGAATGTTTTCAAATTCAGCTGATTTTGCAATGGTTTCAATCAATCCACGAATCTTAGTCTTGTCTTTGAGTGACGAGCCTAACAGTTGCATTGTGTTGTAATTGATGTAATAGTAGCTAGCAATCATTCCAATAGTTTGTGAACAAACATCCACTTCGTCCTCAATGCTAATGCACTTAGCTTGCTCGAGCTCATTTAACGTGGTCTCGACCAACTCAGACATGTGATCAGACAAATGACGATGAGTAACGCCCTGAAGACCATAGTAGTTTGGATTCTGAGTCATCCTTTTGTACAAAAATGTCCATGTGAGATTGTCCACAGCATCCTGCTTGTTCTTTATCACTTTATTATCAATCTCTGCATTAAAGTGGTCATGGAGGCAGTGATCCAAATGCGACTCCATCGGCAGAGGTTCGTAAAGAAACTTCTTATAAAACTCCTTCTTTGAACTTTGGCATAAAATCACAGCCTTGGCCTCTTCATCCACGAGTGGCCTGTTAGCCCTTCCAATCATTTGCAAGATATCTGTTATGGGATAGTCTTCATACCCATGGATCTTTCCATTGTAACACTGAGTGTCCATTACTATCACTAGATATGCGTTATTCTTCATACTCCAAGCAAGGTCTTTTGAGACAATCAGAACCTGGATGGCTCCATGCTCAAATAGTTTTTCGACCAATCGTCTGTCCTCGTCACACAAGCCCTCGTGCAGGTATCCAACACCTTTGATCACTGCTTCCTTAAGTGTCTTGTCCTGCAGTCCGTCAGTATATGGAGACATGTCTTTTATCTGAGCATGAAGAAATTTTGTCTCCTGAAAGTCAGCTGCACATAGAGTGAGCAAGTCGTAAGCAGTAACCCTTGTCTGTTTGCGAGAAGGAACAAAGACAATGACTGGCCTTTTTTGAGAATGACGTGTAATGGTATTGTAGACAGGCTTAGTCATAGACGTTATACGAGATGCGCTATGAGTTACATTAAACCCCTGTATGTGAATCTCGAGTCTTACAGGCCTCACGTTAGGATGGAAGTTGAAGAAAGACGTGGGCACGCAACCAAGCCATTGTCCAACATCTTTAGCATTCGAGAGGGATGAACTCATAGCCACAATCCTGATTTTAAATTCTTTGTTATTCATAGAGAGGTAGCGCATCCTGGCAACTACAGCTTCGAGGACCGAGCCATTATCTGCACCGAGTAGGTGGAGTTCATCAACGAGAAATAGGCTTATGCTTTGTATTGCAGACCTATATCTACATTTCCTCGAAAGGACATCCCAAACTTCTGGAGTCGCGATGACAATGTGCCCCTGAGAAAACCGTTTAAGATCTGTTGACAACTCTCCAGTCAGAAGCAAGACTTTCTTACCAATCTTATCAAACTTCTTTTGCCATTCTTCATTGATCAATTGAGCCAAAGCATTCACGGGTGCAACATAAACGCACTTTCCTTCTGGATTCTGCAAGAACATCCTAAGAATTGCAAATTCCAAGCAGATAGTCTTCCCACTACCAGTCGGAGCACCAACAAATACATTGTCATCACTGTTGTAGAGGGCATTGAATACTTGCGTCTGTATAGAGTTGAAAGATTTCAAATTCGTTTGATAAAGACTCTCAAACTCTGAATTCCTCAAGGCTGACACGGGAAGAGGTTGGAGATCTAGTAATTCTGTTGGAGGTGGATATTTTTCAGGAAGAATCATTTTCTGCAACGACATTGGAATCAATGTCTCACTACCTATCCACTTGTCTGATATAACTTTGATATAATAATAGGGTGAAAGAGGTTCAAAAACAGGTAAAAAGAACTTTGTGAGATGCTCATCTTCGCGGAATTTCTCTTTCAGCAAGAAATATTCGTGATGTAGAATGACTTCTCCATCAATATCCACTACAATTATCCAGAAGGCTTCTGATTTGCCGTGGACCTTTTCGTCCCATTTAAAATCAGGAGTAATAGTTAGCTCAACTTGCAACGTTGAACGATTGATTGGATTGACATGCACTCCGAGATTCAGTTTAGGCAGCTGGTGGATGTACTGGTGGATTGTTATACCTCTCTTCGGCAGTTTAATCAACTCCCCAATTTCGTGAGGATTCAGGTCATAGTACCTTTCCCAAGGAAAGTTCTTTCTTTCAATTTTCTTCAGAATATCTACTGTAACTTTCTTGAACTGGCGCAAAGGAGTCATGCATTGCCACATTCTTTTGTCAATCATCTTGCAGAAGGACAATGCTAGCTCTGCAAGTTGGGCCCATCCTTTGTGCAACGCAATCTCAAATATGGCCCTCATCAACCGCAACGCAGATTGAGCAATGAAAGTCATATCTGACATAAGAATGAAGCCATCCAACTGGAGCTGAGAGATGTAGACCTGAAGGAGCACATTCACTTTGGCACTGGGTTCATCTACAGTCTCCTTCACCGGTATTGGGATTTTCTCCAGCAGTTTTGAAAGCTCCATTTTTTCTTCCCCTCTAACTTTGAAGTGCTTGAATTCAGAGGACAGAGAGAATACTCTGAGAAGATCTATGTCACTCATTGTAGGTTTGAGTTGCAAATTATAAGTCGTTATGGTTTCATGAGATATGTAAAAGTAGCTTGCAATGCGACCCAACTCGGTAACCTGGAAGTGACCCCCTTTCTTGTCATACCTTATCAAGTTGTTTTTGTCCAGAATAGAAGCAGCAGTGTGAACAAGGTCAGACCTGAAACCTTCCAGTGTAGGATCAGTTTCTGAACTGTCGAGCGGCACCTGGTATAGAGAAGGTGCCCTAACCATTCTAATGTAAAGGTATGTGTAGCCTAGCCATTTAACAGCATCCTTGGCATTCTGAACAGTACCAAGAACAATCTCGGCATTCAGGTTGTCTGCAAGACGTGTGACAAATTGTGACTCGATAGGAAGTTGCTGATTCATCAGTGACAAATAGTAATGCAGTTCCGAGTGATTGGTCATCAAGATGCCTTCACCTTTCACATCAAATTGAGGTCTACCAGCTCTGCCCATCATCTGCATGACATCAAGAGGTCCTAGCTCAACCCATTTGCCTTTCTCAGGATTGTAAACCTGTGTTCCTTTAATGATGACAGTGTGTGCAGGCAAATTGACACCCCATGCAAGGGTGGCAGTCGACACGAGCACCTGAAGATGTCTGTCAGCAAACAAATCTTCGACCAGCGTTCTATCAATCTTATTTATCCCTGCGTGGTGAATTCCAAAACCATAAGGAAGAAGGTCTTTCAGGTTTTGATCTTTCACCTCTTCAGCCTCCCTCCTCAAAACCTCAGTAGATGCAGAACCTTCCTTCAGAAATTGCCCCAGAGAGTCCTTCTCTAAGCACATATCCCTTATAGCTCGAGCAGTTTCAGCAGTTGACTTCCTTGAGTGAACAAACACCAGCACCTGATTCTTTCCTGCATGCTGCATTATCTTGTCGTACAGGACATCATTCATTGTCTTGATTCTCTTGGCAGCATTCTTTTCAGAGAATCCTATATACTGTTGCTCAAGAGGTACGGGTCTGTAAGAATTATCAAAGAAGAAGGTGTTTCGATCAGGAACTCTCAAAAACAAAGCAACATCTTTGTAATTGGGCAAGGTAGCACTAAGTCCAACTATTCTAACTTCTTCTTGCATGGCCTCGCAATTTCTGATCGTCCTTGCCACAACGGCTTCTAGTATCGGTCCTCTATCATCATGCAACAAATGAATTTCGTCTATTATTATGAGATGAACAAGTTGTGTAAATGGCCTCTCTCCCCCTTTCCTAGTAGTGATATCCCATTTTTCCGGGGTACATACGATAATCTGTGCGGCCATTAATTGTTCTTTAGTCAGCTGGTGGTCGCCTGTCAACTCGTCCACTTTTATTTTATAACTGTCCAATCTTTTCCTGAAGTTCCCCACCATCTCCTGTACTAAAGACCTCATTGGAGCAATATATATAATCTTGAATTTGTCTGTATTGATTGTTCCGTCCGGATTTATGTTCTTCCCTATTTCACGAAGCATCGTCAATAAGGCAACGTTTGTTTTACCAGCACCTGTTGGAGCGCAAAGTAGAAGATTATCATCATTCTCCAGAGCTGCCTTGCACAAGCGACTCTGAATTCTGTTGAGAGATTTGAAGCCCTCGAAAGCTGGCTGAGCATACTTTGGCAGCTTTTCTATTGCCACCAATGATTCTGAATCCTCGAATGGTCTTGGCTTCAAGGCTGGAACATGAATCTCTTCAAAACCTCGCCCTGTCACTTGGCGCGAGCCATCATACAGCCTGACACCAGTATTAGTCATGTGGTGTGATCCATTAGGCAAAGCCAAATCTTCTAGATCCAAGATCTTCATGGATGGCAAAGCCCCCGCTTCATCAACATCCATGGCCATTTCAATATCTGCATTGACCTTCGACCTCTTGACCGCCTGCTTTCTCAATCTCTCCTCCTTAATTACATCATCCTTTTCAGTTTCGAACAGTGATTTAAGGATATTTTTCAATTCTGGATCTGATTCCATCATTTTAACAATACTTGCTCTTTCAGACTCATTCTGAGCTTTGGCAAGAAGCGTACAATAAAGTATCATGTTGCGATGTTTCCTCAGAACAATTATCAAATCGAAACGTTCACAATCCAGCAAAGTGACCAGTTTGTTTTCAACATCTCTGTCGTCCTTGGCACTCTTCAAAATGTCCAGCACTGCTGCTGCTCTGTTCTGAGCCACAATTGGATCGTTATAGTACTTGCTGAGCTTTCTTTGGAGCCAGAAAGCGTCAATGTCATGTGGATGGAGGCCTTTCTCCTTCTTGGTCAAGATGTCATCACCGGTATCCAGATTTGCTCTAAGTATCCCTTCAACATGTGCTTCAACCCCATCGTCTTCATCATTATCTTCATCAACCACTTCATTCATATAATTACCTTCTTCTTCCTCTTTTTCTCCATCGTCCAAATCAAACTGAACATTGATTCCATTTTCAATGTCCTCATCTTCGTGATGGTCGTCATTTGAAGTCCAGTCTGTGAGTTTTTTGCAGAGGTTGACAAGTACAGCGTACCTTTCGTCTGCCAACTTTCCAAGCAGATCTTCCACATCTCTTTTCCTATCTCGTTCCCTCACCATGTCACTTTTCAGAACCTTTAAGACTTCATCTGCAGTAACATAGTAAACGTCCCTGGTATAATCTCCTATCGCTGCCTGGATAAAAGTAAGCAATGTGTCGTAAATCTGCTTAGTCTCTGGTGTCTTGGGTCTGTAGCTAACATTTGTTGTATCGTCCATTTCTTCTAGGATGGACATTTTTATCCTTTTTGTACTGTTGGACTCCACATTGTCTCTCATTGATCTTTTTTTGTTGATCTTCGCAGATGGATTTGTTCTTAATGCCCTGTCCCCCATTCTTGTTTGTTGAAGCATCTTTGATGAGAGAGGTAAGACCTCCCCAGTAGCCTCATCTCGAGGCCTCCTATCAATAAGTGATCTGTCTGCTTGTAAGACAAGATTGGAATTAGCTTTGTATTCATACTGCAATGATCTAGCGGCTGCGTCAGCCATGTTGTATTTTAGTTTCTCGAGTTATTAGCGAATGTAATGTTTGTGTTACTCTAACTATCCATAGCCAGCCCGACGTTTACTTTCGAAATATAAAAGATTCTAAAAATCTACATTTTAAATTAAATTAATTATTTTTAAATTAATTAAATTAATTATTATACTATCATTAATTTAAAAATAATTAATTAATTTAATTAAATTAATTAATTTAAAAATAATTACTTTATTTAATTAATTTAAAAATAATTAATTGATTTATTTAATTTAAAAATAATTAATTGATTTATTTAATTTAAAAATAATTAATTAATTTAATTTAATTTTTAGTCATAAAATTTTGTAATTTTATTCAACAACAACAACAACAGCGCTTTTAAGTTTTAGTATTATTATCATTATTATCATTAATTAATTGAATGGATGGATGCCAGGCAAATATAATCGTCATCAGCAGCAGCAGCCCGAACAAAATTGTAATCACCATCATTACCGTCGCATTTGTAACAATTGGAAAACTGGAAAATAAGCTTTATTTGAAATCTTTTATCAACTCATTTTATTTGAAATCTTTTTATCAACTCAAAACTCTAAACAGGTCTGGAACACTCTCAACAACCAACTCAAAACAGACTAACGTTCAAAACTTAAATTGGCGCCATGCGTACGCAACGATTATCATGAACACCACCTTAATTACAAAATCAAAGAATTATCTCAACTATTAATAACTTTAAGTTATAAAAAAAATAATAGCCACTTCATATTAGTTAAATTTGAATTGGTTTATTGACATAATTCGTGTTTGAGATTGTTGGTAATCATAACTATTTTAATATTCTTTTTTATTGACTACAGATGGTGCGTTTGACCTTTAAACTCTAACCTTTAAAAAGTTTTAAATTATGAATATATTAAAGATAAATGATGACTATTGTAACGATGTACTAAAGCGAGAGTTTTAAAATTATATGAAAAAGTAATTGTTGTGAGATGATATGTTTATATTTTTGTTTTATTAAAATTGTTTTAAATAAAATTTAAAAATTAAAAAAAAATAAACAATTTAAATTGTTTTAAATAAAATTTTAATTAATTACTGCGTGATTAGAAATTAACAATGAAATTATTCTCCTGTCTTACTTATAATATTGGATTCCATTTTAGATGTTTAACTTTCAATCAAATCCTGATGAATAATGAAAATAATAATAACAATAATAACAATAATAATAAGAATAACTTATAAGAATAACGTCCTAACCATCTAGACATGCAACGGACGTTAATAAAACATTACACTTGTTTATCTGCCTGTTGAACGAAAGCCAAATTTTGGAGCCTCACACGAGATTGTAGGAGGCCCTCCCTTTCAGCATCAATAAAAAAAATTCCTGCATAATTCCTGCTCATTACAATTTTGACCTTTAATTTTTATATGGGCCCATTAAACTCATATTAGGCCCCGGTGTGGCAAACCGAGGGTGTACCCCCTCTTGTGGGACCTGATGGTTGCCATGAGTTTGACTAAAGAAAATCTAAAGACAATCCAATGGTTTGCAATTTTTATGTCACCATGATATCAATTTGGGTAATAAATTAAGTTGTAAAAGTTGCGAGAAAATGCATAGACCACTGACGTGTTGTAAAATTAATAAAAAACAAGTTGTTAATTCTGTAGATATTCAGAAGACAGTTTCACTTTCACTTTTCAATCGTTGTTGAATCCATCTTGACACTTGTACCATCTAAAAGCTCTTTCGTTGCCAAATCTCAGGTACCGATAAAACCTGACCGGGTGGAATATCATCATAAAAACTGTCTGCAGGATTCCACTGAGGAGGTCGACAGCTTTCGTCAACGGAAACGTGACCATTCCCAGCGCGAAGAGGAACAAGGCAGTCAAGTCGAGACCGGAACACAGACGGAAGCTAGTCCTGCTCCCTTTCCTATGGTTGCGGCCGTTTACGGAGTTTTTGCGCCTTTTCCAGAGTATGAACTTGTAACCCCTGGATGCAGAATCGACTAGCGGGTATTCGACCCTCGGCAGAGAATCGCGGGTACGAACGAACGACCTGCGTTGTAGGTTGCGACGGGATTTTTCCTCGGCGTAGTCGGTTATGGACATGGAGCTCTGACTGTCATTTCGCCCTCGCTGCTCTTTGCTTTTTGATGTGGAAGCCACGCTCGTACGATTCCAACTCGATTGCCTTCCGATGTTGTTCGTCCTCAGTAAACTTCTGCTCTGCATGCGAGATCTGTCATTGGATGTCCTGCTTCTCATTCCCGAAGCCATGGCAGTTTTAAGAATCCAATGATTTGAAAAGATGGGTAGGAAGCCAAATTTCAATTCGATGCAATATCGATGGTGCTTTGGAGGTTTTGGGAAATTTTTTTTAAACGGGAAAGGGTTGTTTTAGCGAAGTCCTGGGAGCATTTTGTGTTTTTAAGTTATTGAGTCATTTCCGAAGTATGGCTTTCGTCATCCTAGATTGAGCAGCTTTTTGTAAACTTATTTTTTTAAATTTGCATTTCAGATTTGTTAAACGTTCGATAATGGAGAAGATTAAGTCGGTTAAAAATGAAATATTCGAGATGGTATTTTTAGAGAGAGCGTGCTTCTTGAAAACCTATTGGGTGTTTATCGATGTATCAAGAACTGTATCAAGATGTATCAAACTGGAAATAACGTTTCAGAACGTAAAATTCCATTCAATTATTTTTTTATCTTAAATTTAAAATAAAATTTTTAACCATAGAAGCACATTTCTTTGCCAACTGATGACCACACTCGTCTTGTTTACAAAACAAATTATTTATCATATAAATCACAACCTCCTCAAAAACAAGAAAACATCGGAAAAATATTCGACAGACTGCAAATGACTTTTACTTTTAAAGAATACAGAAACCAATTGAAATCAATTTTATCAAATTAGTTCAAAAAATCTTCTTTTTTTTTTACTTTTGAGACATGAAAAAAATGCCCGCCAGTTGCGATGAACTTAAAAAACTCATAAATTTCGGAAGGAAAAATCTTGGCGACACCAAGAAAACAAATTTTCCCAAAACATGTGGATGGCCGAGGAGCAAAGGCCTGGAGTCACAAGACAGCGATGAAATGCTGGGTAAGCTGGGTAACGCGTTAAGCGCATTCTCTCGTCCTCAGCCGAACAGGAGAAAATGCCAATGCGGTGGCGATGTTTGCCCTCTCATGGGTGAGCGGAATGCTGGAAAGAATCTGAAAAGTTTCTCGCCTTGTGGAAACGTCGCTTCGTTGTTTAGAGATCCAACTGGACTGAAGAACCGGAAACCCAGAGTTCCATGCGCGCCAAACCTGACGATGGAAGAAGTCAAGAAAAGGTGCAAAGAAATTGAATCCAAAAAAAACGGTTCTTCGGGAGATGAGACAAAAAGTGACCCTTGCTGCAGCGACTCGGATGAAAAGGTAATCACTCCAGTTCCAGAAAATAAAAAAGTCTTTGAAACTCCGAAAAATAGCGTGCCACTCGTACCCGAAAAAAGCAAATCTTTGGACACACCTCCTAAACATGAACACGAAAAAAAGACGGGCGGAAATTGTCCACCTACGGATTTGTGTAGAAACTTTTTCTGCGTCATCGAGAACATCTTGTGCAGCTTTCTTTTGCTAATTTCCACAATCTTCCAAACCTTTGCTTGCCTCCTAGGTATGCCTCCCCTTCCTTGCCCCTGTCGAGAAAGTGCCCACCCTAACGAACAGCACAGAGTGAGTAAACCGTCGACCGATAGAAGACTCGGTTGTTGTTGCAACGTGGACGGAACCTACTTCCACAATACGAATGCTTTTTCGTTCGTCGTAGACTGGATTTCAACTGCAATTTGTTGCCTCTTTTCAGGTGGCAGTGGTAGGACCAGATCGAAACATTCGAATGTCTCCGTGAAGACGTCCAAGACCACCGCTGGGGATCAGAGTGTAAAATCCATAGCCGGCTCGGAAAAAACGAAAGGCCAACTCGGAGAAGTGAAACCAGTCGCCAGTGCCGAGGAAAGAGCAAGTAAGAAAACCTTACAGCTGCCCGGCTTGGACGAACATCCACACGTCCATGACATCGACAATTTCGTCCTTACGCATTCTTACATCGAAAAGTCAGTCTTTGGAGGTCAGCAGAGTAGAAAATTGAGCTCAAAAAGCATTATTGACGACAAAAAAACAGCTCCTAAACCATCGTCTACCTACACGAACACTCCCAGTCATTCGACGAAAGCGTCCGCGGTGCCGAAAAAATCAAAATCGGGTTCGAAAAGTGTCGAAAAAAAAACTCTGTCTTCTTCGACTGCAACAGATAACTTGCCATCTTTAAAACATGCTTCAACGTCACCAGAAAAGTCAACGACGAAAAATAAAAGCACGAGCTCCTACAAACTGACCCCTTCGATTCCAGCCGAGGAACGCACCACGGAGCCTCCTGTTGGAAAGCCGCCATCGGAATCGTCTGAAAAGTCAAAATCAGAATCGAAAACCGGAACCACGGAATCCGTTCCGAGCTTCACTGACAAGCCGGCCGTGAAAAAAACATTTCATCAAGCAAAGCGAACATCGCAAGAGAAGTCGAAAGGAGATTTTGGAAGCCCGATAATGAAAGAATCTGACCAAATCCGTAAGAAAGAGACTCATCGTGAAAAATCATCGATATCATCACATTCGAAGACGAAATCAGTTCCCAGAGTCTCTACCATAGAAGAAGAAACTCTTCCAGCGGATGACCACGATGTTCAGAGGCAGGATCAAGTCGAGGATCAAGCCTCTACGGTACCAGAAATGTCAGAAATGTCAAAGTCAGAGTCCAAAGGCGATGTAGAGGAGAGTGTCTCAGAAACCGTTCTCCCACAACAGAGGCAGTCTCAGTTTGCCAAAAGCTCTGATTCGCAAGAGAGGTCAGAAGTCAAGAACACGACACCGGATGACACCGTTCCACCAGTTATAGAAGCAGAGTTCCATCGAAGGCATTCTCAATTTGAAAAGCATTCGTCTGAGTCGCAAGAAAAGAGTCAATTGTTTGCCTTTCCAGACCACGGTCCGAGGCTGTCGCAGCAACATTCACATCGTTCAAAACACAGGTCGAAGAAATCAAAATCTAAATCAAGTTCGAAGAAATCGGGTTCGAATAAATCGCTGCGAAAGACTTCTTCAAAAAGGTCATCCACAGGCGGTCAAAAACACAAAATTGGACACCCTAGTATCTCAAAACAAGAATCCGCATTGCCAGAAGAATCGGACTCCAAGACTGGAGTGGGCAAAAAGACTTTTCCAAACGTTCCCGTCATCAAGGAGCAACTCATGCATTCTTATATCGGTAAGGAAGCCACTGCAGATCCAGAGAAATCAGAGTCGAAAAGGGAAGGAGTTGATCTGCGGAATTCGAGCATTTCAACTATCGGCGACGTCGAAGCCGTTAGGCTGTCCAACCTCGCGAAGAAAACCTCTCAAGTGCGTGTGTCGAGATCGGGGTCTAAGAGCATAAATGAGGCTCGAAAAACTGATTCTGTCCACGAGACCATCAGGATGTCGAACATTGCCGCGAAAGTGTCGAAAGCTCGCACAAAGTCGAAAGGGTCGAAAGGGGAAGACGGTAGAAAGAAGCATTCAAGATCCATGAGATCGCACAAGTCATCTTCCCGAATTTCGATGCCAAAGCAACAGTCGTCAGAGGCAGAGGAACCCTTGGCACAGATGTCATCCGGCGAAACCGTTTCCAAAATGGAGTCCAATCAGCAACTGTCGGCGCACCCTTCGACCACGAACCAAGAAGGAGAGGTGGACCATGGGAACCCCATCGAGGCGCAAATCGCTTCACAGAGCAAGTTGGACAGTGAAGCATCTTCGACTGAGTAAATTTTTGTTTGTCTTATTGAAAGGCAGTTAAAAGAGTTTATGCTTCTGGTATGCTAGTATGTCGTTAGCCTAAATTTTAAGCTGTATTCTGTGCAGTTCTGTGTTCTGAATAGCATGTCTTTCAAAATGTTATTGTCATTGAGTTCCAAATGTGAGGTTTGCATCTTGCTCGTATATTACCGGCGTTGGCTTCGGATTCAAAAATTCGAACGAAAGACGATATCGATAAGTATGTCAGTGCTGAGATTCCAGGCAAGAAAATCAACCCAAGGTTGTATGAGATTGTATAAAACAAAAGTAACAAAGTCAATGATTCATGTTTGTTTTAATAAGGAGGTTTTATCATTCAGAAATTTAATTGTAATTTGTTCAAATTTGACATTCGAGTGACCAGCCTGGCAAACATGACTTCTTTCTCCCACATTCAGATAGTGTCTCTTCTGTCTTAAGCATAGGGTCTGTCACAATCAGAGACAATGCAGTAATGAAGATCATTAAGTTGAGGGAAAGTGATAAATGTGATGAGAGATTATCCTGTGGACTTGATGATCATTGTCGTCGACAAAATTTTAACAAGATTGGCAAGTATATCTAATTAATCAATGCTAATTTATTGACATTGATCCCTCTTTGACAAAAGAGAATACATCAATTCAACACCTTTTCAGCTAGGATCATAAAACTAAGCAGTTTGGGATTTTTAAGAATATGGAAACAATAATCAATTTCTACAATTTAATTTCTAAAATTATCCATTTGGCTCTCGATATGTCGTGACAGCCACCGCTCATAAACAAACTTTAAGACATTTTCATTCCCAGAAACCACGCCCACCCTTTTACGGTCGTAACTTTTCATTGTGCTACATTGTGGAACTCATAATCAGAACAAACGTCGGTCAAATTATTCCTGTCTACTAATTTTCTGAGAAAAATTAAATATTTTTAATGCAAATAAAAATTGTTACTTCCTCCTTCTCATGCGTCTGCAAATCTAATCTCTGCAAAGTGGTCGGTTATCGTGTTAGGAATGGAGAAAGAAAATTTTTAAAGAGCAAAATCTGCAATTCATCAAATAAATTTTTAACGCCTCTCGACAAACGCATGCATTTCTTCGTAAGCTAAATTTAGACACTTTAGTGGAAATGGAGCATTTTCTCTTTTTCGTAAATACCCTTCCATGCCCATTCCAACACGGAAAACGGTTGCTCGAAAATAATTCATTAAAATTTAAACCTGGGACATTTAGGAAAATAAATAAAAAATTTAAGATTGCCTATTTTTTACGGAGAAGTTTATAATAAAATAGCCTTTAGCTGTACGACGCATTTCCCCTTGAGATCCCTATCTTTAAAGTAGCTCACTCAGCGTAATCAAAAAACCACCTAATAACCATCCTTATGGATTAGTATACTGGTTATACTGATTAGCAATGTCAGCACTCGATAACCCCATTCATTGCCAGCAGAGCAAACGACTTTAAACATTTGTCTTATTCATCGACGTGACCCCAAATACTAAACATTGATTACATTCCCGAGCAAAATCTTAGAACGGTTTCACAACAGCCGACACAATGCTTTTGCTTCCAAGTTGATGAACTCATCCGGGAGATGAAGTCCACATCTTTATTCTCATCCTAAACAAAGTTGAATCAATCAAAACAACGTTAACAATGCGATAAGCAAGCTGCATTCGTATTTTCGTGTTTTACATTTTCTCTTTTTTTTTTAAACGTAAAAAACTTAAAAAATAGACGCCAACAAAGGTAACAGCTCTGCTGTACAATTTCAAGATGTACGACCAAGTTCTTTCTATTTATTTTCGAGGCTTAACGGATCCAATAATGGATGACGTTAATGAATGAACGAGTGAATGAATTAATGCATGCATGCATGCTTGTTTGCATTAACGAATGAATGGATGGATGAATGGATCATTAGTCGTCCAATTAAGTCAAAATCGGTTAGAAATTTGATTGGACATTTTCTCAAGAGGAATGTGTTCACAGTCTTTCACGATAATAAGAAATACAAGTATGTGATTATTGCAGCACAGCTCACGAATTAAAATATATTTTTTATTTATTTCTTATTTATAAGTAGAATAAGGGAAAGAAAATAAATGAGAATATTTTCGATAAAAAAAATATTAAATTTTTAAAATTTTGTAATATTGAAAGCAAAACAAAAAATATTGAACGAACGAACGCGCCTCATCATCATCATCATCATCATCCGGTTACCAGCTGGCTGGCCGAGACGAAAGGCGTCTGCTCTGTTTCCCGCTCAGCGATGCAAATATATAAACGATGATCGGTAGAAAAATGAATTTAAAAAATAAACAGAATAAAACATTGACGCAATTAACAATTGTTCGATAATTTAAATTCTTATCAACACAATGAAGTTCGATGAAGAAATGTTCATTTTTTATTTATTTCTTATTTATAAGTAGAATAAGGGAAAGAAAATAAATGAGAATATTTTCGATAAAAAAAAATATTAAATTTTTAAAATTTTGTAATATTGAAAGCAAAACAAAAAATATTGAACGAACGAACGCGCCTCATCATCATCATCATCATCATCCGGTTACCAGCTGGCTGGCCGAGACGAAAGGCGTCTGCTCTGTTTCCCGCTCAGCGATGCAAATATATAAACGATGATCGGTAGAAAAATGAATTTAAAAAATAAACAGAATAAAACATTGACGCAATTAACAATTGTTCGATAATTTAAATTCTTATCAACACAATGAAGTTCGATGAAGAAATGTTCATTTTTTATTTATTTTTTTTTTGTCTTCTGCTTTTAAAAAAAAATCTGTTTTTTAAAATTCTTTTTTTCTAAAAATTAAGCGCTAAGTATCACGAGACTGAAAGTGAAAGATCACAAGACACGCTACAAAAACAAGGAGATGAAGACCGCATGGACGACGACGACGATTCACAACACCACACACGTACACAGCACATCACACGTACACAACACATCACACGTACACAACACATCACACGTACACTTAAGAGTCAAAGTCTGGACGCGAGCGCACGGACAGTAGTGCCACGCAGGACATTGCGTAGAAGGGTAGAAAAAACAAAACAAACCAAACCAGAAGAACCGCCAATCACTGACCAAACAAGCAAGCAGACAGACAGACAGACAAACAGACAAACAGACACACAGACGGATAGCGGGTAATAATGCCTTCAGAAATAATGGTTAGTGGTTGTATTTACAAAGTTCTCACACCACAAAAACAGCCTCTCTTTGGCGCTACCCTATCACAGGCTTTTGGCAAAGGGTCTGAGTCTCGCGTATGGTTGGGTGTCGACGGTGATGATAATGCTCTTGATGACGATGATGATAATGATGTTGACGATGATGATAATGCTCTCGATGATGATGATGTTGACGGTGATGATAATGTTCTCGATGATGATGTTGACGGTGATGATAATGCTCTCGAAGAGAAGTAAGGTGGTAAAAGAAATCCAAACAAGAGACTGGAAACTTGAAAGTTGAAAGTTCATCGAACCGTAACCGCGCAACGTTCCTGCAACCGTGGCATTGTCCCGGGAAGCCAAAGTGGAGTGAAGGGGCTCGATTTGCAACAGTTTGTCGGGACGATTTAGTTTGAGAGATGTTGGCAAAAAAATAGACGACTCGAATTCCCTCCGGGCGAACGCGCACGTCGAACGACCGTCGAGTCGAAGATGGCTCGCGCGTTCGCAGACGTCTCCGTTCGCGAGTACGTCCGAACGTCGAAGCTTTAGTCGAAAGCTATTCAAGTTGCATCGAGCAGTGGTTTGCAGTCACTGAGGTTGGCGGGCTTCGTGGCAAAGACCCGAGCACACTTTAACCGGAGTGGTGTTGGTGGTGGTAGAGGCACGAGCAGGCCTGGTGGAGAATCTTTTCCAGTTTCGGGTCGAAGGCATCTCTCCAGTCGTCCGGCAGCTCGTAGTCGTTCAACTTCTCCAGAGAGGGGGCACCCTTCTTGAGGACGTTGAAGAGGCAGGGTATGCCCGCGGGGATCGGAAGCTTCTGGGTGCCCGCGTGCGCGAGAGAAAGCGCGGGCGAGGACTTCGAAGACGTCAACGGAGGGCGAGCCGACGGCTCGCGGTTCTGCTTTCGTCCCCTCTGCTCCGCTCGGGGGGCATTCCGGATCCCGGCAGCGTCGCTCGAGACGACGACGAGCTGGCTCGGGAAAGACGCGTTGCTGGTCCTGAGTTCTTTTAAGTTCGGCAGATCCGCCTTCGTCATCGCAAAGCCCTGGCACTTGGAGAGATCCAGCGACCTGAGAGACGGCGAGCTGAACTCGTAGCCGAACACTCCCAAACCGCTGCCGAGAACCAAACCGACGGAAAGACTCTCCAAGTTCGGCAGGTTCGCCAGCAGTCTGTCCAGAAGGTACTGGTCCAGCGGTTGAGGGACGAAGTATTCTTCGAGGCAAAGGTTCACGAGGGTGGGTCCGAGGCGAGCGAGGTGGCCGACCGAAGACGTCGACCAGTCGAAGGGCAACGTCAGCGACTCGAGGTTCGGAACGAGCGCCGTGAAGGAATCAAAAAACGAAACGAAAAGCCTCTGCCTCCTGCGCTGCTTGTACATGAGGTCCGAGTAGTTTCCGGTCGACCACGTGTTCGAGCTGTCCAGGAGGGCGGACGGCTTCGCGGACGTGTCCTTCCAGTTGAACGAAGCCGTCTTCGTGTTTTTCGTCCTGGCCGAGTCGAGGAAATTCTTGAGCACCTGGGTCCATCCGTCCTGGGAATCTCCGATGTCGAAGGAGAAGCTCAGGTTCTTGACGCAAGGCTTGATGCGCCTCAGGTACTCGACGTAACCAGAAATGCAGCACTTGTACTTCTCGTACTCTGCCTCGGCCTCCGGCTTGCTTTTGGGTGTCGGCGGCTGCAACTCGTCGACTTCGCCGGGAGAGCCGACGTCCGACGACTCTTCGGAAGAGATGTCGACCTCCCGATGATTCTTCCTCTGAAACGTCCTGCTCAGGGACAGGTCGATGTCCGTCCAAAGGGTGGGGCTTCTGAGGACTTCCCTCCAATCGCGGCAGACCCTTTCGGCACGACCCCTCTCCGCTGCGCCGAGGAAGGAGAAGACGTTCAGCTTGCATTCGTAAGGCAGTTTCTGGAAGGTCGCGACTTCCTCCTCGCGGCTTTCGACCTCCGGTTCCTCTTCCGCGACCTCGATCTCCTCGTCGGGTTCGACGGGCGAGCTCTCGGCCGGGCGGCTCGGAACGTCCGCCACGGTCGAGCTGAGGGACCTGGAGCGGACGAACTCCTGACTCCTCTGGTGGTTGAAAAGTCTCTTCTCCTCATCTCTCCTGTGAGTCAAGCAGTTTTGCAAGGCCTGCTTGACAAACTGGACAAGGTACTTGATCCCACCTTGCGCTTGAGCATCCATGGAGACGACGGATCGGAGCACTTTTGGAAAATTCTGAAAGGAAAAGTTTTTCCAATGTACTTTTAATTCTTAGAGATTATAAATCAATAGGTTAATCGTAGAGGCAACATTTATTAACACATTTCAATCTTATTTCAATTGTAGTGACAACATTTGTTAATACATTAGATTCTTATTTTTCAACAAACCAATGAACGATGTCGATGTTGGAAAGATATGAATAAAAAAATGGAGAGAGATTGCAGAGAAAAAAGATATCCAGGCTTTGAATTGAAAAGCTAAAAATACACCCATGCCTGCTCTCTCGGAGGAAAAACTGGAGCCATGGTGATTAAATTGTCTCGAAAAAAATTAAAATTAAAATCTACGCAAATATTATTTCTCAAAAAAAAAAAAAAAATTAAAATTAAAATCTATGCAAATTTATTCTTGGCAAACAAAACGATCTCATTAGAATGATAATGAAATACCATATTTGCTTAAACCACATCGAAATCAACAGTCTTAACGGCCTCGTTAATATTCATGATCTCATTGTTTATGAGCGTGAACAGCCATAATTTTTTTATCGCTTAAATCTAGCAGTGGTTATCTGAAATCTTATGAAAATCGTATAAACACCATCGACGTCGAGTGGTCGTTAATAAAGTTACGTTATCGATTCGGCCGATAATGGAACACCATTCTTCGCCTTATTCCGTAAATAAGAGCATTGTTACCGCAATCAATATTATTATTATTATTATTATTATTATTATTATTATTCTGCATTTTTATTTTCATTTCTGACCTCATTTTCAATTGAAATCCACTCTTAAATCACGGCCGAATCGTCAACAGCCATTCATTCGGCACGAACAAGAAAATAAAACGGCCACCATCATACATTCGAATGCATCGAACAACATAGACGTTGCACAATTGCAATCGTAGATCAGAATTGGACACTAAAAATAAAAAATAAAAAATAATTCAGAAACAGAAAAGAGCAGAAAAATCCTTTCTTTCTTTCTTTTTTTAAGAAAACTTGTCAACAACTTTTACTGTAAACTTTGTTCGTACGCTTCGTCGTCATCGTCAACGGCAGAGAAATTACATTTTCTCAACGGACAACAAAGGAAACTGTGACATGAATTATGACTTCGATTGTAAAATTGCTGTCGTCGTTGTTATGGATATTGTTGCAATTGTTGTCGTTGTCGTTGTTATAGATATTGTTGCAATTGTTGTTGTCGTTGTTATGGATATTGTTGTTGTTGTTATATATATTGTTGCAATTGTTGTTGTGGCTATCGTCGAGAATATTTGTGAAGGCGCTTTTAGTGGCGTGTTTAGCATGCATTTGTCAAACTTAAGGATGACATCTTTCTGGTAGGGTGGGTGGAGGGGGTAGTTATGATGATGACGATGATGATGATGATGACGATGATGATGATGATGATGATGACGATGATGATGATGATGACGATGATGATGATGACGATGATGATGATGATGATGACGATGATGATGACGATGATGATGATGATGATGACGATGACGATGATGATGATGGTGGTGGTGGTGATGTTGGTGATGATGTTTTATCGGCGGCAATGTCATTGCAGACAAACGACCCGTTGAAATATAACTTAAAGGGCCATTGTTGAAAAGCCCAGTTTCTCGGCTAGATAAATTTGTTTTTTGTTTCTTATTTCGAATTCGAGTCCTTTGTTAGAAATGGAGTCCAAATAATAATAATAATAATAAAAATAATAATAATAATAATAATAATAATAATAATAATAATAGTAATAAAAAAAAAAAATAATAATAATAATAATATAAAAAAAAAAATAATAATAATAAAAATAATAATAATAATAACAGGCGATTGAAGCTGCGGAACAGGTGGTTAAGTGCGCTTGGATGAAGGTAGGATATTCAGCTATCGTCGTCGTCGTCGTCGTCATCATCATCAGCAGCAGCAGCAGCAACAACAGTATCATCATCACAACCACTGACCACGAGCGTCATCGTCATTAATAACGAGACCGCTATCGTTATTATTGCCATCCTCGCAGGCATCATCATCAGAAGAGGCGCAATCTTTAATAGCCCCTTTATCGCTTTCGCATCATTATCACAACCTCACAATCTCCGGCATCATCGTCATAGTCATCATCATCTTCGTCGTCGTCGTCATCATTATCATCATCGTCATCATCATCGTCGTCGTCGTCGCCATCATCATCGTCATCATCATCATCATCATCGTCATCATCATTATCATCATCACCGTCAACAGCGGAACAAAGCTAATTAGCCAGCTACTATAAAACGATAGCTCAAAGCGAATGAGAAACAACAACAACAACAACAACAACATGACGTAATTAACATCATTCAAACAGCCTTCATTCTTTCATGACAACCCGTTTCCATGACTACGAAAGGTGAGTACGTGACTGCCGGCTAGTCCGCGGGTCAGACACGTGACGTGTTGAGGGGTTAAGGGTCAAGGACGCTGTCAAGGAAGAAGACAACAAGTCAGTCGTTATCTGTTTTGTTGCTTGTCGTTGTTTGTGTTTCGTGATGCAATGTTTCATTAAGTCGGACATTTTGGATATTAGGTAATTCTGATGATGATGATGATGGTGATGATGATGATGATGGTGGTGATGATGATGTTGATGATGATTATGATAATGGTGATGATGATGATGATGGATTTACGTTGCACGCAGTTAATAAAAAGACAATGATGGTAATAATAATACTTATAATATTAATAAGGTAATATTAATAATATTAATAATAATAATAATAATAATAAATAATAATAATAATACTACTAATAATAATAATAATAATAATAATAATAATAATAATAAATAATAATAATAATAATAATAATAATAATAATAATAATAATAATAATAATAATAATAATAATAATATAGTAATAAACCACAACTACACTAGCGACAGACGACAGTAGCGGCTGTAAACCCTCGCATCAGACGTAAGACATTCACATTTCTGGGCCAAAAAATGCTCCCATCATCATCATCATCATCGTCGTCATCATCATCATCACAGTCATCGTTAAGTGGAAAAAGTAATCAACTCCAGAACGTTGTCATGGAAATTGGAAAAACACGTTCGAGATAATGGAAAGATGGATGAGCAATTTTTTCTCGTAGCAAAGTATATTTTTTTTTTTTGGTTTTACTTTCGCTTTTTTTTTTTGAAGGAAACGAAAATGATGACTGGCAGGGATGTATCGTCTGCAATATACGCGCTCCGGGAACGTCATCATCACCTCCACCGTCGTCGTCGTCATCCTCCTCCTCCTCCTCATCATCATCATCATCATCATCATCATCCTCATCATCCTCCTCATCATCAACGTCATCATCATCATCATCAACGTCATCATCATCATCAGCAGCAGCAGCAGTCTCGGATCGACATTAGAAAACTAAATAAACAGTAAATAAACAACAATTAATTACGCTTTAAATGAATTAAAATTAAAATCAATCTCCCGCCATTCGTGAGTAGAACTCGTTCGGCACCTGTTCTCGGGACATCCACCATGTTGTTGTTTTTAACTTGTCTCGGAATCTTTCCATCAGGATGAACGATGACAATATCCGCTCCAATGGGACCATGTAAATCGAGACCCGTGGAATATCATTCCAGGCAGATGCATCCCAACTCCGTGGAAAATTTGACCCGTAAGATCAACCCCACTCCCCTCCTCTCCCCATCTCAATTTGGGGGTAGGGTGTGTGGTCTCCTTTGAGGTTTTTTATTTTTATTTTTTTTTAAATTTTGCTTTCCTTCGATCGTAAATCAGCGCTTTTGTTCGACCCGAAAGAACCGGCAAAGGAGTACCGAAGACGAATCCCCTTGCGTGCTTTTCAACCTTTGTTTTCCAGTCATTCCACTCCAAATGCAAATATACGACTTGAGGCTTACGAGAGCATTGCAGGGTTGGTTGGAAATCTTACAAACTTTGGAAAAGTTGGAAACACGTACTGATGATGATGATGATGATGATATTAATAATAATAAATTATGTATTATCAATATTAATATTACTAATAACAATATCATCATCATCATCATCATCATCATCATCATCATCCTGATTTCGTGAGGTACCCGATCCCACGACCAGTCAACCCACCCAACTGCAATGCCATCGATGAAGTTTTAAATAAAAAACTAGAAAATAAAAAAAATTAA
>JAJTWR010000341.1:1517500-1522500 GCA_021613335.1 Whitmania pigra
AGCCGAACTGAATTGAAAGTTGATAGGCTAAAAATATGGCGGAAAAAGGAGCAAGGGACAGACTAAAAAAAGTCAAAAGACCGAAGGAAACTTCAATCAACTTAACTCCTGCCGAAGATAAATGTTCAAAAAAATAAAAATAAATAAATAAATAAAAAAAAGTAAGCATCTTCTTAACTTCGCGAGTGAAGCTAAAGTAAACAAGAGAGGCCAATCCGATGCTATCCTATCCTGTCTGAAAACTTACTTATTAATTATTAAAACTTATTAATTATTAAAACTTATAAACCATTAAAACTCATCAATTATTAAAACTTATTAATTTTTAAAAGAACATTCAGTTGAAAATAACCAAAGCCTTTCAAATTTTCTAATCACTTTACACGTCATCATCTACTACGATGACAAATGCATCAACTTGTGGAGCCAAAGAAAAGCTTTCAACGACCCTCATCAGCTAGCTGACGAAAAATGGCGACGACGGCAGTTGAGATGAAACTGTGCCAGTAACGATTAGAGTTTTAATGATTTGATAATTATTAATTATTAAAGCTTATTAATTATTAAAGCTTATTAATTATTAAAACTTATTAATTATTAAACCTAATCAAATCGGCACCTAATCGAATCGACTTTAATGCGTTGACGATTAAAATATCAAGCGCTGATTAGCAGAGGTGTCGTTGATTGATAAGAGCGAACGAGAAGAGAGTAACCGAATCACTTGTACGGTGATTATTGAACGTTTTTAAGAATAAAATTTCAATATTTTCAAAAAGCAACTTTATTTCAAAAATCTGGATAATCCAAGAAACGATAATCAATCATCGTCAAACAGCCGAGAATAACAAAATGAATATCGGCTAATAAAGTGACTAAACGCGATCAAAATGATTAAACACGATTAAGACGATTAAAATTAATAAAACGATTAAAATTACTAAAAAAATAACGCTGAAATTGATAAGGAAATAGATAATGGACCGACAGCAGGAAGCTCAAAGCAATACAAGCAAGAGAGAAGCAGCTGAGACGAAAAACCAAAGAGAGGCCCGGACATGGAGCTGCCTGCTTTCCAGAACATTCACGGCAGATCCTCAGAAAGTATGGAATGAAACCGTGGCAAATGAAGTCAACGATGCAATGGAGTATAATGGAGTACAATGGAGTTGAAGTTATCTTGAAGATCAAACCTATGCTATCCATTTTATTTCACGGGTTTTTTTTTAAATTAGAAAAGAATTAGACAAGAAAATCAGATGGCTGAGTAGTAGTAAAGAAGAAATGTGAAATGCAATCGAATAAATAGCAACAACTTTAACAACAACAACAACAACAACAACAACGACAAGCAACAACTTACCTCTACAGATGCAACACTGCTTCGTATTTCAGCAAATTCAATTCTGGAATCTCCTCTTACGATCTTCTAGAATCAATCTCTAAAGCAACAACAACAACCAAAACAACCACAATACTACTTCTACTCGACCAAAGTACAACAACACTAAACAACTAGTAACGTTAACGTTAAGTTAGGATAATTAATTTCAAATTCTTTCGACGACAACGTCTATTTGAAATTCTAAGGCAACAGAGAGTCCCTATAGAAACATATTATCTCTAAATTAGAAGCCCAGGAAACCAGAAAACCTAATATCTCATTTCCACGCGAGATCCTCGCCAATTTATACCCTCAGCAGAGCCAGCTGAGCGGCCAAACGCGCGCACTTACTATAGACAACGAGGCAGTATATGGCAAGCGTTGAGCTCGCTTATTGGCGGAGAGAAGGGTAAAAAAAGCAAGGGGAAAAGAGAGCAGGCGACTGGGGGTAAGAGGAGCAACCAGGGTACGTGATGACGGTCAGACAAAGCCCGCGGGTGTCGTCCGTGAAGCAAACACGTGCCTGGATGATGGAAAGAGCGGATGTGGGGGTTAATTTGGAAATTAGAATTTCATGAGCTGTCTTTGTTTAACGGATGGATGGATGGAAAAGTTCAGAGAAAGTAAATAATATGATTAGACATTAATAAAAGCTTTTAAAGGGTGGGCAAACATCAGACACATAAACAGACAAACAGTCAAACAAACATATTAATAAAAGATGACTTTAAGTCATTAAGAATCATGAAAGGTTACTTTGATATTTTTACTAATAGACTCCCTATCAAGACTTTCTTTTGTGAAACCTGCCTGACAGGGTACCTTTTCATGCCGATTATCTATAATTGTATTAATAATTGTAATGATTAAATTAATATTAATTATTATTATTATTATGAATTATGAATTATATCATTATTACCTAATTGTTATTCATTTGTTTTTCATTAATTTAAACGGAAAAATAGTAACGCTATCAGAGACATCAGAAATAGTAACAAGCCTGCTTTCCTGAGAAGCCATGATTAGAAGTTGATGATTAAATGCAGCGCTACATAATGACAGTTTGGAAATTGATACCGGTCTCTTATCATCATCATCGTTGTCATCATCATCATCATCATCATCATCATCATCATCGTCACCATCACCATCACCATCACCATCATCATCATCATCGTTGTCATCAGTGACGTAGATGATGTTGATGAGCGTGATTCCATGAACGAAATTTCATCATCAATCATATTCGGTCCGAGTTCAAAATCAGACTCCGGATCGCGTGGAAAGCACGTGTCATTGCGATCCTGAGTCAGACCGCGCGTGTGTGTACGTGTGTGTATGTATATGTGCATGTGTACGTGTGTGTATGTATTTGTGTGTGTATGTGTGTGTGCATGCATGTGACATTTATCACTCATTCTTTCAAGTTTCCGTCACGTTTCTGTCTACTCTCCACGAATGGGGAATATAATGGTGTTGTGAGTGGGTTGTGAGTGGGTTGTGCAAACATGACATTCGTCAAAACTGACGCTTTGTTTATCCACATTCAGGAATACTTGGCACTTAGTCTTTTAGCTCGAGCATGTATTTGTTAATGACATAATAATAATAATAATAATAATAATAATAAGAATAATAATAAAATAATAATAATAATAATAATAATAATATAATAATAATAATAATAATAATAATAATAATAATAATAATATAATAATAATAATAATAATAATAATAATAATAATAATAATAATAATAATAATAATAATAATAATAATAATAATAATAATAATAATAATAATAATAGTAATATTAATATTCTTTTTAATATTAATGTTAATGTTAATATTAATATTAATAATGATAAAAGAAGGTAAAAATATAACGATCTATGTCATCATCATCATCATCATCATCATCAGCATCATCATCATCATCATTATCACCATATGGAGACCAGTTTACTATTACTATTATCAATTCTACTTAATTATAAAATACCAAAATACGCTTAATTGGCTCAAAACCGCTCTGACGCAGTTCGTTCAATCCATTCAATAACCCCATGTCGACCATACAGTTCGGATTAACTGAAAAGTCAATAATAAATAATCAACGAGTATTCTAACGCTGAACTCTTCCTAACTAGTTACGAACTCGTGCAATTAAAAGCAGACGATTCTCAAGCTACACTTTGGGAAAGGAGTGATCTTGATGATTTCATTTCAGTTCAGTTCAGATAAAAACAGTCGTCAAGGTAACCGTGACGGTCGTTATTGGCCGAGTTCGAAACCCGGCTCCCCAGAGAAGGAAGAGGCGCTAAATAAATGGTCGGGTGATCATAATGCTTCTCGTCCGACACGCACGCGCGGAAACTCAACAGACGATCGTGCTCCAAAACAGCTTTATTACGGACGATTACAGTTTTAATGTCTCCGATAAACGTGATAAACTTACAACTTCTTGGAAAGACCTGAGCATTAAGAAGATATATATTGGCAACTCAGTATACATTTCGCTGTAGTCATTTGGTGCCATTGTTCTAGTTCTCGCGTGGCTTTAACGACCGGGAATGATTAACATTTCTGGAGCAGGTAGACGAATTGGGTTAGGTTAGGTGGGGAAAAGTGGAGCACGATGGATGCCCTGTTGCGTACGAGGGTTCAGCCTCAAGGTCGATTGACAGGAAATGATGGATGGCAAAGGTCAAGGCGCAAAAACAAATACTCAATGAGGATAGACTTCTCTCTCTTCCATCCATTTTCTTAGGTCAAGACGATGAGAGGGTGTTTGAGAAATTCCGACACAAGGACTCTAAGGTTATCATTAACAAGGTCACACAAGACACACACACTTTACGGCCATCACTTTAACTCTGTAACTCCAACTGTGGGATTTAGGACAGACAGACGCGTCTAGACTGACTGGATGAAGATGAAAGTGATTGAATTCTCAGATCGCGGTTGAGAATCTCAGATCACGTGGTTGAGAATCTCAGCCGTTGGTAACGTAAAGGAAGTGCTATTAACTCAACCCTACGGAGAGGTAGAAGGCTATGTAACATAAGGCTTTGTAATAACGGAAGATGATGATGGCGGGAACAAGCTCGAGGTAGAATTAAGGACTTCAAAGACTTGGAATAAAAGCTCCTTTTTTTTTCATATTTCTTTCTTTTTGTTGGAGTTTTTTTTAATCTCTCAGATGAGCTAATAAAAACGAAAGGGATTATTACGCGGTACGAGTGAGTGAGTGAGTGGTTGATTAAATACATCTTGAGGCCATTACCGTGACCGTAGGCATCAAGTAAGTCACACATACATGAAAGTACGTGTGTCTTCGCGTGAATACAGCTGGTTACGACTAGAACAGCGTTCCCATGACCAGCTTCGAATAACTCTTAACGCCGTAATGACGATGACGATGGTACCGTAGTCATTAAACCGACAGGGGGGTGCAGGGTTTAGGAGTGAGCCCCCCCAACATCATCTCAACATCGCAGAGGATGAGAGGACCTGGATCTAACAAGTGGTAAACAACGATGATGCAATCATCCGTAAGCTTCCTGTCTCAGTTTCGAGTAGAAAAATAAAAATGAAGACAAAGACAGTTTACA
>JAJTWR010000341.1:1532500-1535000 GCA_021613335.1 Whitmania pigra
TTTTTTCATGTTTCATTTTTTTTGTATTTTAATACAATTGAAGTTGTAATATTAATCATAACGACCTTAGTCAGTTAATAATTATTATATCCATATCATTATTTATATGTATACATTATATATCAATAATATTATTATTATTAATGAATGAATAATAATGTTATTATTGTTGTTATTATGAATTAGATCAAGCACTTTCTTCAATAATAATAAAAAGCAAATAATAATAATAATAACAATAATAATAATGACTAAGACGACGATGATGATGATGATGATGATAGCGCATTTTAAAATAATAATATAACTTTATTATTATTGTTATTATTATTATTATTATTAAAATGTGGTAGTGGTGGCCAAGAATAACCTGGGTTGCGAGAAATTGATGATCTTATATCTTTGAAATATTTATGATCACGACGAGCAGTAAGATTAATTTTACAAACAAACATCAATCAACCGATGAACGTGGGAGGATGAATTGATTAATGAATGGATAAATGAATGATTGAATGCGTAGATGAATGGATAGACGAATGGATGGATGAATTGATGTCTCGATGAACGAATGAATGGATGGATGGATGGATGGATGGATGGATGGATGGATGGATGGATGGATGGATGGATGGTCTGTAGATATAAATGAATGAAAGACTGGAATGGGTTTGTGGAATGATGGAAGAACGGATGAAACATTGTCTTGCGGATGGGTTGATCCATCGACGGATGGATAAATTGGGCAAACGAATTGAAGCATGTATCAATAGTAAGGGGCAGAAATTTAACCCCTCCTCTACGAAAACTGGAGCCTCCCAGTTTTAATCATGGAATAGTATTTTCGATATCTTCAAAATTTACCGCTGAAAGTGGACCACCCCGAAACCCCGTTACCTCCCTCCTTCTCCCAAAAAAGAGACAAATTAAAAAGGAGATGCTGAGAGATACCGATGAGGGCAAGTCGAAAGTTTAGCTCACCCACTTTCAGACGTCGTGGGAGGCAACAGTGAAGGAGTGAAACAGAACAGTCGCAGAAAGAAAAAACAAAATAAGAACAACAACAACGATTGCATCATACTTTGGGGGCAAAATTGCGGAGTAATTGGGTAGCAACAACAACTGCAACGGCAACAACCAAAACCACAACAACAACAACAACAACAATAACAACAACAACAACAACAATAATAACAACAATAACAACAACAACAACAACAACCAAAACAACAACAACAACAACAATAATAACAACAATAACAACAACACAGCAACAACAACAACCAAAACAACAACAACGACGACGACGACAGCAACGACAACGTCGGAGTTGATTGAGCTTAGGTTGGGTAAATGTTTGTGAGATTATAATTATTATTATTATTATATTATTATTATTATTATTATTATTATTTATTATTATTATATTATTATTATTATTATTATTATTATTATTATTATATTATTATTATTATTATTATATTATTATTATTATTATTATTATTATTATATTATTATTACATCGTTGTCAAATTCACCATCACCACCACCAACATCATCATCATCACCATCATCCTCATCGTTAACCTAGTTAAACTTCTGGCGCAAATGTGAAATCGTTTTTCAAAGTAAGGTATAAAAATAAAAATTCAAAACGATTGCCGAACGTCGTCGAGTATCGACAGTAATTTATCTTCGGCGGTCCACTTTTAAGAGACATTTCAAAAAAAAAAAAAATGTAAAGATGCCATTTGTAACTTTCAACGCTCAAGCTGGTACTAACTTTAAACGGTCTGGTCTTGCTCGAAAATAAAATTTCCACCCACACAAATCAAGCTCATCCACCCACCCATAAAGCTAATCCATCCACCCATAAAGCCAATCCACTCAACCATTAAACCCATCCACCCACCCATAAAGCTAATCCATCCACTCATGTGATGGAACAATCAACCACCCATTCAATCACCAGACAAGTCCTGTAATCACCCATTCAATCACATATAATTGACGTCATTTCACTGACCAACCCATCCATCCGTCCACCCGTCCATTCATCCGTGACCGCGTTTTCCCTGACCCCTTTTAACCATCTACCCAAACCGCTGACCATCCGGTCACCCAAACGAACAGGAACAAAGACACAAACGAATGAACGGACGAAGAATGAGGGGAACTAAAACATTGACGAGCACAAGATACTTATGATCTGTGCTTTTCATGACGATGATTTTGACGAAGAAGATGAAGAATAAAAAGAAGGAGAAGATGATTATGATGATGATGCTGATGATGCTGATGACGAATGATGATGATGATGATGACGACGACGACGATGATGATGATGATGATTATGATGATGATGATGATGATTTTCTTCATATTCTTCTTCTGGTGATGGATTCTTAAGTCTGAGGATGATCTTTATTAATCTTAATCAAAATTCATAAGGTGATCAAACTCGCACCGGAGGTTGAAAGAATCCTGGACTCATCATCAT
>JAJTWR010000341.1:1540000-1542500 GCA_021613335.1 Whitmania pigra
TTTCCTTTGATTAATTTTATTCTTTTTTAATTTGTTCGAATTTTGAGATTCTATTTTAAATAAATTGAAATTTTCCGCAATAACTAAGAACACCCATGCAGCCTCGACCCAAGGATTTAAAAAAAAAGATAATGATGATGATGATGATGATGATGATGATGATGATGATGATGATGATGATGATGATGATGATGATGATGATGATGATGATGATGATAATGATAATAGTGATGGTGATGATGATAATAATGATAATGATAATAGTGATGGTGATGATGACAATGTTGATGATAATAATGGCGATGATGATGATTATGGTGGTGATGATAATAGTGATGAGACAGACATATTCGATCTGCTCAATCACTCATCACCCGAGCGAGCCTAAAAGAAGATAACTCTAAAAAGACTGATGATAATGATGATGGTGATGATGATGATGATAATGATGATGGTGATGATAATGATGATGGTGATGATGATGACGATGACGATGATAATGATGGTGATGATAATGGTGTTATTGCAGACGATCGGATTTGCTAATAATTAAATATTACAACGATAATAATAATAATAGTGTATTTTAGTAACAAAATATTTAAAACAAATTAATCGAAAAAGCACAAATATAATACACAATTATGATAAATCATACTACTAACAAATAACAATAGTACGTAATAATATTAATATAGTAAGAATATCTACATTAATAAATTCAATAACTACAACATTGTAATAGCACGTAATAATTTATTTCATTATTATAAAAATCGATAAATTAATTAACATTTCATTGCCATAAATCTTTCCATATCATACGCGCCTTTTTCAAAGCTGGTGAGCTTATAGGCGCATGCTGATTAATATTCATGATTAATATTCATGTAAGTAAGCTTATAGTTTATATTGTAAATTTTTCGTTTCATAATTTAAAAATGTACATTTTTTAATAGTTATCTATGATTTAATATTACTGTTATTTTGGTAGCCATATTTTTCCGTTTGTCATCTGTTAAATACTTGTTAATATGTGTTGTGTTAATTCCTTTTAATAAACACAAAATTCATCCTATACATGAAATTTATTCATTTGCAAATCTATATTACCGGGCAAATAGCTAGTCATAATAATATATTAATAATACAATGATAATATATTAATAATATATTAATAATACAATAATAATATATTAATAATTTCTCAGGCATTATGTGACCTTGCGTTTTCGCTTTTAATAATTTTATGAAGAACGTTATTGCTTCATTAAATCGATTATTGGATAGCACACGTCAGATACATAATAACAACCCCAATAGTATCATTGTGTCCTCTTTACAACCCACCCTGGACCGCCAGGGTAGAGTGTTAAATGAATGGGTAGATGGTTAAAATGTACCTTCATATATTGTGGGGTTATTTTGTAAGGTGTTCATAAGATAAGTGTAAAGGAACGAATTAATAACAATGATGATGATGATGATGATGATGATGATGATGATAATAATAATAATAATAATAATAATAATAATGTAATAATAATAATAACCATAATAACAGCCATGAACACGCAACAAATAGATAAACACAAACATCGTTTTCATTCGACGCACATGTTTCTCAAGAGAAGCAAAACACAAAAAATAATATTCGAAAATAAGCACACGCAAGGCCATAAGTGAATAATAATAATAATAATAACAGTATTAATAATAATAATAATTTTTAATATAATTATTATTTTTTTATATAATTATAATTATTATTATCATTATCAATTAAAAAATTTAACAAATGGTAAAAAAAGGAATTTCATTTTTGCAAAATAAGCAGTAATTAGTGGGTCAGGCGACCCAGTCTAATTTATCTTTCGACCAATCAGAACTGAGTCCTCTGCTAATTATAATAATAATATTATTATTATTATTATTCATAACCCATAACCTAATAACGTTAACCGCCAAATAATGCCTACGATATCTGGACACGAAAAGATCATTGGTAATTATCTTCACGATGATGATGATGATGACGACGCGACGATGTTGTTGATGATGATGATGATGATGACGACGACGATGATGATGATGATGGTGGTGGCAATCACGGTTACATCTGAATAAGTGCATAAAAATGGCAGCCTTGAAATCCGATGATTATTTATAATAAACAATCATCGATAACCACCTGGGCTACGATTACAAAGTTGGTTACGTCGTCAATGACGATGATGATGATGATGATGATGATGATGACGGCGACGATGATGACGATGACGAGGTTGATGTTGATCAATAAAGGTGCCCATAATAATGATATCGTATCACAGTATCTTAACACGCAAATGTTACTTTACAGTGTAAAGTTTACACAATAAAAGTCTTAACAACAGGACATCGAAACATACAGGCAAGCATGCAACGACAACAATGCAAACTCACCCAACAATAACAATCACTACCATAACGTACACAGCTTTAGAATTTTGAATTCTGG
>JAJTWR010000341.1:1550000-1625000 GCA_021613335.1 Whitmania pigra
GGGGGGTCGTAAAACGGCCATAAAACCGACACAAAATGACGTTCTTTTCGAGACAAGTAGGACGGAAAATTGTCCACCGCGGAATAAATAGGCGATGAGAATCTAAGAAAAATCGAAGGCGCCAGAGATTGAAACGCAATGACTGTTTCACCCTTCCTCCCTTCTCCCCATCCCCTATCACTAGGGGGGGTTAACAGGAGAGGGAAGGACCACCAAGGTCATGTCGAAGGTCGTCAAGCAGTCGATGCGACGACGCACCTGGCAAGCAAAGCAACGTCGCGGTCGAAGATAATCGGATGTTTCATTATTATTAATATTATCATCATATTCGTCATCATCGTCATCATCGTCATCATCGTCATCATCGTCATCATCGTCATCATCGTCATCATCGTCATCATCGTCATCATCGTCATCATCGTCATCATCGTCATCATCGTCATCATCGTCATCATCGTCATCATCGTCATCATCGTCATCATCGTCATCATCGTCATCATCGTCATCACCGTCATCATCATCATCATCATCATCATCATCATCATCATCATCATCATCATCATCATCATCATCATCATCATCATCATCATCATCATCATCATCATCATCATCATCATCATCATCATCATCATCATCATCATCATCATCATCTCATCATCATTATTATTATTATTATATTATTATTATTATATTATTATTATTATTATTATTATTATTATTATTATTATTATTATATTATTATTATTATGGTGATGCGATTAAGAAAAATACAACTCTGATGCAAAAATGTAAACGTAATATATGTATTAAGAATTAACGGGTTAAAAATAGTACGAGACATAAATTCGATACAGCTTGATAATAATAATAATAATAATAATAATATAATAATAATAATAATAACGAAAATAATAATAATAATATTAATAATAATAATGATAACAACAACAACAACAACAATAATAATAATAATAATAATAAGCAAAAATCAATACTAGTATGGATATTGTATTTATTATACAAACATGTGACATGTCCAATAAACGTTCAAGGACATCTGATTCTTTCACCATGACTAATTTCATCATCATCATCACCATCATCATCGTCACCATCATCATCATCATCATCATCGTCATCATCATAACCATCATCATAACCATCATCATCATCATCGTCATCATCATAACCATCATCACCATCATCATCATCACCGTTTTCTGATCATCAAGCCAATGTGTGTTTTGCACAACAAAGTTTTGACTCACAGAAAGCAAACTGATGGACGGACGGACTGACGCTTACAAAATAAGGTTCTGGATTGACTGACATAATTGACTGTTATAATTTATTTGCTTGTCATAATTTATTTGCTTATTATAATTTATTTGCTTATTATTATTTATTTGCTCATTATAATTTATTTGCTTTTTATCATTTATTTGATTTTTAAAATTTATTTCCTTTTTAAAATTCATTTATTTCCTCGAATGACACACATGACGTGACTCTCTTACCAGGTTGACTTTCGATGTCGAAAGACGACGTCACGTCACGTGACAAAGAATTGGTTGTAACTTGTTTGTACCAGTTTCAAAAGACGAATGCATGGTTGAATGGTGCCTGAGATAATTGTTACTCCTTGAGATTATAAATAAGGTCACTTTGTACGTGATGAGGTATGATACTAAGAGCCTAAACAACAACAACACCAACAACAAATACAAATACAAATACAAAGATTCGGTTCTTAAAACTTTTGATCGGATTACCGTGTTTTTATAACCAACCAACGGAAACTGTTGGACATTTGCGCACACATCCGCTCACTGCCCTCAAAAGGTCAACTTTATAACAAGCAGCTAACCCCGGAGACTCGCAGCAATCAATTGTTGTGAAATCTTGTCGTCGAGTTAAGGAATTAATTTATTACTTAATTTGGAATGGTTTTTAAATGTTTCAATACTTCAAAAGACCATCATCATCATCATCATCATCGTCATCGTCATCGTCATCGTCATCATCATAACCATCATCATCGTCATCATCATCATCGTCATCGTCATCGTCATCGTCATCATCATCATCATCATCATCATCGTCATCGTCATCATCATAACCATCATCATCGTCATCGTCATCATCATCATCATCATCGTCATCGTCATCGTCATCATCATCATCATCATCATCATCGTTCCAGCATTCCAGGCGATTCCTTCCAACCTCAAAACACGTACACACGAACACACGAACACACAGGTGAACACACGCACACGCACACGCAGACAAACACTCCGGCCTTCATAAACAAAAAACAGAGAATTAAAAAAAATGGCCACTAAGTCTTTGCGGATGATGGCTCCTCGCTTGTTTTCGCGCGGCTAAAACATTCTTAAGTTCGACCTTGCCATAAAAAATAAAAATTTCAAAAACAAACAAAAATAACAATAATAAGAAGAATAATGATAATAATAATGATGGTAATAATAATAATAATGATAATAATAATAATAATATCAATAATAATAATAAAAATAATTATAATAACAATAACAATAATAACAACAGCATCTACAACAACATCTCTGGTCGCAAATCATCGCCACGACAAGAAGTAACAAGTTGATTTGCGAGCGAATCTAAAGCAGACATTTTTAGGAGATCGAGAAATCGTAAACACAGCAAAACAATCATCTTAAGATGCCAGGCTCAGGTATTCAGGTCATCGCAGGTATTTTCATCGCAGACACTCCAAACCAATCAGAAACCAGACTCCTTACCTCAAAGCGTCCAAGTACAACCACTTGACTTCCAATTCGGAGATGGAATGACCTTGTTAGGAAGTTCGTGCACTTAGGTTTCCAACTCGTGAGGATGATGTCTGTAAGAGAATCTTGTTATACAATGTGAGGGTGATGTCTGTGAGAGAATCTTGTTGATACAATGAGAGGGTGCTGTCTGTAAGAGAATCTTGTTTGTAAAATGTAAGGATGATGTCTGCAAGAGAACCTTGTTTGTACAATTTAAGCGTGGACAAGGTACTTGTGAAGGATTGTTGACTTGTTGAGTTTATGGCTGACAGTTTCAATAATTTATTCCTATAAGACGGTTTACTTGCGGTTGTTATTTGAATTCTCTACGATCGGAATGATAATATTATTATTTATAATAACAACAATGATGTCACTATGATAATTATTATTGTCGTAATAATTGCTAGTAAATAAACTATTGTAATATTTTTTAGTAATGTTATTTATTTTATGATAATCACTATCATTATCGTTATTATTGTTATTATTAGTATTTATTATTGTTGTAACTATTATTATTATTATTATTATTACTATTATTATTATTATTATTATTATTATTATTATTATCATTATTATTATTTCAAAAACACAAGCAAAATCGTCCAAACATATTTATTTATATATACAGAGATATTTTTTATTCTCGTATAATTTCCATCTCCCTACCAAAAAAAAAAGCTGTCCGCGGGCAACGCACCCCTAACAAATGGTTCGTCATCCATCAGTGGCATACCCGATGATAAAATGAACGATCACTCCCAAGATAGACGGGCTGACCCAATCGATTACAGGGGTCTATGCCCCCGAACGTGCTCTCAATCATTCTGATTCGTGCCTCAAGGTATTGGAGAGACAGAGAGGTGGGGGTCGAGATGGTTACGTAACATGTCTTGAGAGGTCAAGAGGTCAGCGAGGTCAGAGAGATCAAGAGGTCATCATTTGTACCGACATCTCGGCCGATGAAGAGATGAAAGAGAAACTCGACGCCATTGCGAGGCGATCATTTCCAGGCTCATCCGCTCTCGTTTGTTGTTCTTGTTGCCATTGGAAACATTATCATCGTCATCATCATCATCATCATCCTCATCATCATCATCATTATCATCATCGTCGTCATCATCATCATCATCATCATCATCATCATCATCATCATCATCATCATCATCATCATCATCATCATCATCATCATCATCATCATCATCATCATTATCATAATCGTCGTCGTCATCATCATCATCATCATCATTATCATCATCGTCGTCATCATCATCATCATCGCCAGAGTCATTTTAATGGTTACCCCTATGAATATTAATAAAGATCGTAAACACGGTGATTGTAATTATGCAATTTTCAACAATACCACAACAACAACAACAACAACAACAACAGCACAACAAAACTTGTTGGGTTCCAAGCGAGAAATAACGGAAATCTCGCACAGGACAGTTGAGACGAGTCCTCTAAAGGAGAGAGAGTGAAAAGAAAAGAGAAAGAGCAAAAGTTAGAGATGATAATTTGTCACAAAATTTGCCAATGAAAACAATTCGAAGATTGTTTTCGCTTTCTGGAGCTTCAGTTACAATAAAAAAATGTTTCAATCTATTCCTCAACTATCCATCCATCCGTCCGTCCGTCCAGCCATTCATCCATCCTTCCATCCGTCCGTCCGTCCGTCCATCCATCCATCCATCCATCCATCCTGGGGTTAAAACTAGGGCATAGGGTTCTTTCGTGGACATATTTTTAAGCATGTTCTAAATCACACAAAAAAAAACGATCTTACGACGCAGTTTTCATAGGTTGAACAGTCAAGCAATAAATTACTGAGTTAAAATCTTGGCGTGAAGCAAGTAAGCATCGAAAACATCGAAAACAAAAACATAAACATAAACAATACAAAAACATAAACATAAACAATACAAAAGCCATAAACAACGAAACGGGACGAAAATATCACGTAGGCGATCGACAAATTGATTCACTCCCAGCGGACATCTCGTGGACACTGGTCGATCCGTACACAGAAATTTAGGGTCCCTGGGCATTTTCTACTCACTAGCCACTCTCTGACCCTAACACTTACCACTCACCAATCTCTAACCCGCTAACCCTTACCCTCACTAGCCCTCATCACTCCTTAACCCCTAACCCCTTACCACACCCCCTAACCAGGTCCCAATCCCCTCTCGGCGGCACTGTGGGCAGATAGATGATCCTGGAAGGGTAGCGTTCAGGAAAACGCAATTTGCAAACTTAAAGAAGAAGAAATTTTGGCAAATCAATGTGGATGAGCACTCTGCTTTCATTAGAGGATTGGAAAAACACACATGGACGCATGAACACAGGGACAAATGGACACACGAACACAGGGGCACATGGACACATAGCTACAGGGATACAGGGACACATGAACAAATAGACATATGGACACATGGACACATAGACAAATGGACACATAGACACATGGACAAATGGACACATAGACAAATGGACTTATGGACACATAGACACATGGACAAATGGACACAGAGTCACATGGACATATGGACACATAGACACATGGAGTGATGCCGGTTGTCGTGGATAAGAGTTGTTTTCTTGTTCTTGTTGCTCCTAGTAACCGTTGCTAACCAACTCTTCCTGTATGCTGTATATATCGAAAGGATGAAAATAATTATGCTAATAATGATGAAGATGATGACGATGATGATGATGATAATGATGAAAAATATGGAAGCCTTTACTTATTTATTTATTTAATTATTTATTTATTTATTTATTAAATAGTCAAAGACCATTTCATTCATTCATCGAGTCTGATTCGAGCAACAACAACAACAACAATTATAAAAACTACTTCGCTCTCGTTGACAAGATGTAAACAAGCGGCCAGATTGATTGATTGATCGATTGATTTAAGGATTTCACGATTGAAAGCAAACAAAACAAACAAAGGAGGATTTTGAAATGGTTTTTTTTATTTATTTTCAACAAATTGTCCTCAATTCTCAGTGGACAGATTCTGAATGGTTTTGATACGATTTCTAAATGCGACGACTACGATGGTGATAGTGATGATGATGCTCGTGGTGATGATGATGATGACGACGACAACGATTACGAGATTGAAAGACTGAAATCATGACTAAAAGTAAATATCCTTGCATCTGCATAATATCTCGAATTATCTCTCGACCACTATACAATAACAATACCAATAATAACAATAATAACAATAACAATACCAATAATAACAATAATAACAATAACAGCAATAATAATAAGAACAATAAAAATGTTTTTCAAATAGAAAACATAAATTTGAATATTAACAATAATCTTGTCACCGATAGAACTGTCCGATTTGCAAAATAAATGGGCTTAATATATAGCGACAACAAGAAAAACAAAAACAACAACAACAACAACAACAACAATAATAATAATAATAATAATAATAATAATAATAATGATAATAATAATAATAATAATAATGATAATAATAATGATAATAATAATAATATAATAATAATAATCATCATCATCATCAACACAAGTTGCACCTGCTTGACCTTTTCAATAACCTCCACGGAAGTTGAATAGACGGTGAATTTTTATAGCGCGCACTTTAAGATTTACTTGAGACTAAACAAATAACGCACCCTTGTACCTCTCTCTTGCACCACATAATAATTATAATTATTATAATTGTAGTTATTATTATTAAAACTAATTATTATATATTAGAACCAAATATAATAAATATTTTAATATATTACATAACATGTATGCTGTCACGTTGTATATTATTATCTTTCAACCTCGTGAAATTTAAAGTATTAATATTATAATTAATGTTATAATTGTTATAATATTAATAATTATTATTATTATCGCATCTCGTGGTGATCCAGACATGCAGACGTGTCCGAAGAAAAGTTGATGAGAGAGGTCATTTAGAGTTCATCGATAAATAATAACATAATAAACATTCAACAGCATCCTAGTTACATATCATTATTATACAAATATTAATTACAACAACAATAATAATAATAATAATAATAATACCAGTAATACAAAATAAGGTAATAAAACAGCAGTCGTAAACTGGTTGTCGGACAAAGAAGGTTTCATCTTATAACCACGATGAAGAGTCGTGTGATGTTGTTGTTGATGTTGTTGAAGTTGTTGATGTTGTTGATGATGTTGTTGTTCATGTTGTTGTTGTTGTTGATGTTGTTGATGACGATGTTGTTGATGATGTTGTCGATGTTGTTGTTGATGATGTTGATGATAACAAGATGCCAGGAAAACTTTCAAACCCTACCTTCGTTGGTGGGCAAGAGAGATTTTGATGCAAGCTGTCATTCATAAAATGAATGAATGAATGAATGAATGAATGAATGAATGAATGAATGAATGAATGGATGGATGGATGGATGGACGGATGGATGGACGAATGGTTAGATGGATGGATGGGTGGATGGATGAATGAATGGATGGACGGATTGAAATATGGGAGAACTTGGAAAAGCTCCTAAAGAACAATTTCCAAGGAGGAGAATCCTAACAAATCCATCACTTAAGAGATTAAGGTAATGATGCCCTCATGTTGTATTCGTAATCCTCGTGTATGTCATCTTTCAAATATTTAAATAAATATTTAAATAAATAAATAAATAAATAAAATATAGACTCATAAACAACTTCCATCATCAGGACTATTACTTGGAACTCATTCTTCATTTTTCAATTTAAAAATTATTTAAAAACGTTTTTTAATAAAATTTAAACGAGAAACGAAATTAAAATTCTTCGGCAACGTCTTGGAATTTCCACAGAATTCTTCTCAGAAATCAGTTTCCATAGCAACGACCACGTATGCAAGAAAAAAAAAAGCCACAGCGACACAAAATAGATGACGAAATTATTGTCATCATCATCATTATTATTCATATTATTATTATTATTGTTATCATTATTATTATTATTATTCATATTATTATTATTATTATTATTATTATTGTTATTATCATTATTATCATTATTATTATTATTATTATTATTCATATTATTATTATTGTTATCATCATCAGAACGAAAGAAGACTTGGATTGATCCGCGAAACAGCCAAAGACTGCCAATGAAACCTGTCGACGTTCGACGTGAACAGCGCATCATTTCATCCTCTCGAAAAGGTCCTTGACCGACGGCTTACGTGACTGAACTTTCAATCGAAAGATAACCGCAGAGTGAAGGAAGGAATTAAAAATAAAAATAAATAAATAAATAAATAAATGGAGATAACCCGGGTTCGCTGACTCATCCCATGCCGATGATGATGACGATGTAATGTAATAATGGTAATAATAATAACAAAATATTAATAATAAATCAATTAGTTACTCATTATTTAAAGGTGTTTTGGTGCAAAGGATTATAATTATATTTTAATTATTATTATTTCTACTAATAATATATAATATTACTCCTAATAATACTAATAATAATAATACTACTAATAATAATACTAATAATAATATTACTACTAATAATAATACAAATATTGCTTTCACTTATTATTTCAATTAATAATTCCTCATCCCAGTTGACACCAGATGAGACGCGGGTATTAATCAGTACACAATTTGTGAACCGAACAAGTACAAACAAGTACAAACAAGTACAAACAAGTACAAATAAGTACAAACAAGTACAAATAAGTACAAACAAGTACAAACAAGTACAAATAAGTACAAATAAGTACAGGCTCTCAAGTGTGTGTGAACAGGCGAAGAAGTGGACAGTAGAGCGAGCGGCACCTCATTGAGTACAAACGAAGTGTAGAATCGCTTAAGCAAGCCAAACACCGAGAGGACGATTTCGTTTGTTTAACGAAGAATTTCATTTTTTTTTCTCTTCTTCTGTCTGCTGTTTTCGTTTCATTAATTACACGAAACAGACCCGCTTCGCACCGTTCGGCTGAAATCGGTGCAAAGGTTCATCGAGTACAATCAACTGATCACGTGATGGGAACGTGTGTTGAATCGGGTGCATTTTTGCGTACTTTCACCTAGCATCATGCACCTAGACCGAGTCAAGGTTGTTTAGGTTAGGGGGGGGGGGGTCATTTTGGGCCCTTAAAAATCCGTGGTGCACCCGGGTTCGCTAATCCCCCTTTTGTTTGTACCCAACGAGGTTTTCGACCTACTTATCAAAGCGTTCGTTCACTCTTTAAGATATGTGTCTACCAAACCTGGTGATGATCGTGGTATGTTGAATGTTGACATGTTGACATGTTGAATGTTGACATGTTGACGTGTTGAATGTTGACAAAGCGAAAGTAAATGTCAACGTGCTGTGGTCATAAAAAGAAAAGATCCATAAAATGTTATGACGACGAATAAAATTATGACCTATTCGAGTATAACATCGAAATATTTTTATGATAATATCAAATTATTGTCATTATAATAACAAATTATTATCATGATAATATTAAATTATTATCATTAATTACAACATAAAATTAATGTAAAACATTAAAAGCATAAAATTATAAAACCAATTAATTAATTAAGTTCTCAACAAAGAAACGGAATTAAAACCGTAAAAAGCAAAAAAATAAAAAAATTAAAAAATAAAAAAAAAATATTAAAAAATACAGACGAAACTCGACAGAAAACAAATTAACAAATCTATTAATAACCCGCACTGTGTCGTTAGTTACACTTCTTTAGCAATCAGGACGAAAACACAAGAGTTAGGTGTAATTATGGCGGATAAATTATAGGCTCAAATAATAATAATAATAATAATAATAATAATAATAATAATAATAATTTACAGACAACAGGATCTGAGATGCATGTGAAAATCTGAAAATAGGTTACAACGAGACGAGAGAACAGAGCACGAAAATAAATATTTAAAAAAAGGACAAATTAAAAATAACATGACAATAATAATAAAAATAATAACAATAACAACAACAATAATAACAAAAATAATAAAAATAAATAATAAATAACAAACAGATCACTTAAAGTGCTGCTAAAGCTACTCTTAAACTCTGAAATGCTCAACTTTTTTTTTATGGAGTCTAAACGTCAAATGTCAAATGTCAAATGTCGTTTCGATCTCAGGAAGACAAACAGCACTGAAAGCTGAAATTCTAAACTAAACATCCCTAAACTAGATCTACAACATTTCACGCGACACAGACTGCATTAATTACGTTAAAAACGATTCTAGTTAACATCGAAAACATCAAAACAAACATAACAATCGAGTTCCGAGATGTTTTCGACTTCGGCTAGCGAGCGGCAGCTGTCGCCGAGGCGACTAGAAATCTATTTTCGACCTAAAAAACGACTGGCGAAATACACGCTACAGGAAGCCTTCCACGAATCGAGTTTCGTGTTTGAAATGCAAATTATCTTCCGCTTTGGAAATATCAGGAAAAAAAATAAAAAAAAAAAAAAAATAAAAAAATAAATAAAAAAATACTATTTGCAGACGACCAGGAGGTCGTGTGACCTGAAAATGTATTTTTAGGATTTCTACCGGCATGTAACTTAGTTTTTTTTTAAATTTATTTTTTAAATTTATTTTCTAATTCTAATTAAGTCTGTTCTAATTGAATAATGTCGAGACGTTATTTTCAACCGTGGGACATTCGTACGTAGGAAATGTCATGCGCAGTAAGTAAGACATTTTCACCGGGTACCCTCGGAACTCATAAAACACTTTACACCGAGGTGCTTCGAATAAACAACAACAACAACAGCAACAACAACAACAACAACAACAACAACAACAACGGCAACAACAACTACTACAACAACAACAACAACAACCATCTTGAACTCAGCAAAGTTATTTTCTTTATTAGCTCGTCTGATGTTTGACGTTTATTTATTTTAATTTTTTAAATATTATTTTTTAATTTTTATTTTACCTAAAATGCTTTATTGCCTCGATGGATGATGAGTTAGTCCGTTAGTCGAAGGGTCAAAAGCCTCGTTTCGATTAATTTCGGTCGATTGGTTTGATTAGCGAATAACTTCAACGACAACAGAACCCGGGGCGCCTCGTCTCGTCTGTCAAAGTCTCGATCTAATAAAACGAATGAATGAATGAATGCATGGATGAATGAATGCATGAATGAGTGAATGAATGCATGAATGGATGCATGAATGGATGAATGAATGAATGCATGAATGGATGAATGCATGGATGAATGCATGAATGAATGGATGAATGAATGCATGAATGAATGGATGAATGAATGCATGAATGGATGAATGAATGCATGAATGGATGAATGCATGAATGGATGAATGCAGCCATTTGCAAATGAAATGGAGCCACGGGCCATCGGGTACGCGAGTCTCTGAAATGAGCGATCGAATGCATTCATTCATTCACCGTTTACGAGTGGATTTATTTCAACTCATTTCAAATCGCACGATAAGACGACGACGACGATGTTGATGATGACAATTGTTGATGTTGATTATAGTTGCAGGGGACGACTGTACACGCGAGAGGTCCAATAAGGTATTTACAAATTTTATGAGGGAAAAACTGAAGGAGAAAAATAAAATAAAATATTCTATCGTACAAATCTCGACAACAAAGATGCAACAACGACAAACAAAATCTTAAACGACGCGTCGGAGAATCACAAACTCGCAGCAAAAAAAAATAAAAATTTTTAAAAATAAAATAATCTTAAAAATCAAAAGCAACTTCAAACCTGATTTCTTAATCGACAGGACTCGTTGAACGATTGAATTTGAAAATAATAATTCCGAAATTAAAAAAGAATTTGAAAATAATAATACCGAAATAAAAAAAGAATTTCAAACAATCCCGAACGTGCAAAAGATGATGATCGCGGACTTCGAGGAAGAAAGAAAGGAAGGAAGGAAAGAAATAATACGAGTCAGAGATGACTGGTAGAAAACGTTATTATTATTATATTATACATATATAATTATAAACATAATAAATGAATCGAACAAAGAAAAAAAAAACTGCCTCCATCCGTCCGTCGACTCACAACAACGCGAGGGGGATGATTAATCAACTGATAATTAATCAATTAATAATTAATAATTAATAATTAAACACGACAAATGAAGACATCAGAATCGACACAAATCGTCGACACGAGTCGATGAGTAGAATCTGATAACCGGACGACCGAAAAGCGTCGACGTCTCGAGACGAGAAAGTTTCGTCCGAATCAGAAGGACGGACGGAAAGCGAAGAACGCGAACCTGGCAAAAAAGCGTGGCAATAATTAATGATAATGAGTTTAACGACGATGATAATGATAATGAACTTAATGACGATGATGAGTTTGACGATGATGATGATAATGATAATAAGCTTAAAGATGATGACGAGTTTAACGATGATGATAACGATGAGTTTAATGTTGATACTGATGACAGATCGACCAGTACGTGTAGCTGGAGGATGAACCGTGATCAGCAGCTACGGAGTCCAACCGCGGCCGGCTGCCCGCGGACCGGACAGAAGAGCAAGGTGTCAGCAAGTTACGTAAGCTGCAAACCAAGGGCCGAACCCTAACACTACAGTTAGATAAAGTTACTAAATGAAGTCTATTCGATATCACAATCATTTGCAATCGACGTCATCGACGGCAGAGAGCCAGAGAGGGTCGAGCCGACATTGCATATTTTCAGATCAGCAACAAAAACAAGGACTTCTTGACGACGACATGCGAGCATTACCGAAGAAGAAGAAGAAGAAGAAGAGGACGCAGAGACGTCATCCCCATCTTTCGACAGATCCGGCTTCCTCGGAGAGAACGACGGGGTCAGCATCTTCTCGACTTTTTGTTCGGCCTTTCGCCGGCGCACCCGACGGATCCGCCGCCCCCTCCGCAGTTGTTGCCCCCTCCGGACTTCTGGTGCTGGTCGGCCATCTGCCTGTCCAGCTCGGACATGGCTTCCTGGATGGCCGCCTCGAGGCCGGCGTTCATTTTGCGACCCCTGACAAACAAAAGTCATCGTCGGTTCGACTGAGTCACGAAAATCCACTTCTTTAAAACACACCTCGACTCGGTGCGGGATAACGACTCGATTAGTGACAAATATAAGCGAGATGACATTCGCCAGAAGCAAAATTGACATCTATTTGTGATGTTACGTTAATCACATAATCATCATAATCATAATCGCTCGTAATTAATGAGTCCGATCGAGTTTCGAGCTCACCTCCTGTGCGACTTGCGGGCATTGTGGTGGGTCTCCAAACCCTCCGAAAGGGTCTTCAGCTGGTCCAACTCCGCTTGTGCGCAGGTGTTGTCTCCGAACCACTTGACCCAAATCTGTTGAGATGAGGTAGGAATGACTAAATAAATGCTAAATTATAACCTAAGAGTGAATTAATTAAATACGATTAAAAAATATTTCTAGCCGACGAAAGATCTCATTCTGCAAGTCACGATCCAAATAATCCCCGTTAGTTATTAATTAATTAATAGACCGGTTAAGCGGATATTTATAACTTGCCATTAGTGCAGCTCGGTTACCTGAGCACTTTTATCGACCGTTAAAGGCTAATAATTATTCGCACGGTCCAACCTTTCCGCTTTCTGGCTTCGGATTTCCTCTGACCTCGTTCTCCGATACCAGTTTTCCGGGCCACGAGGGGAAGCCCCGGGCCGGACCCCAGACGAGGTCTCCGACGTTGAAGGACCTGAGGACTTGACAGCCGACAGGAGCCGTAGTCGTCGTCGTCGTGGAGTCGACGTCGTCTGGAAGTGAAATGTAAATTTAGTTTTAATAATATTATTAATTAAATTAAATAATAATTTATGAATAACACGTGCACCCGTAATTCAAGATAAATACAAACCGCCACCTATCGAATTAGTGGGTTTATTTAGTATTTATTGGTGCCATCTATCGAACAAGAGATAAATATAGCCATTAAATAAGGAGTCCCTTCTCGCATTTATTAGTGTTATCTATCGAATAACAGATCAACCGCCAACTATTAATTCCTTTAACCGCATTAATTTTATTAAAAATTATAAACACTATTTGCCCGATTATTATTATTTGCAGTTAGGCATGCCAGAATGGCTCACCGATTGTGTCGTCAGAGCTGACTGGGGAGTCGGGCTTTTGCAGACGACAAGAGACCTTGGACTCTTCCTTGGTCTTCCCGACTTTCTTTCTCAAGATGCCCTTCGTGGAGTTAAGGGGGCTAGCACGTGAACCCTCTGCCCTGTAGGCCGACTCCCTGGCCGTGGAATCAGTGGTAGTAACCATGCAGTCACCAGAGAAAGAACAAGGAGTCATCGATTCACCTGGAATGTCAAGGACAAAACATTACGTAGCAATAATAAACGAATAATACCTCTCTGATGTTATCAATGTCTTCTAGCAAAATACACAAACCTGCAACAACCTCGGAAGTGTTTTCTGAAGTTCCAGAGAGGGCAGGAGAGAAGGAACGATCAGGCACCTTCGGCACGCTCTTTCCCGCGCTCCGCAACAGGTGGGTGGCAGATTTGCCGGCCAATCGAGACTTACTGAGGAAGGCCTTCAACTTCTTGTTCTTGGTTTGCTTCAAGAGTTTCGTGACGCCCATGAAGTGCGAGCTCTTCGAAAGGTTGTTGTCGAACTTTTTTCTGACCTTCTTCCTTTTTTCGCTCGAGTTTTCATCTTTTGCCTTTTCACTGAGATCATCATTTTTATGCCCGTCCTTTGTCTGTTCGTGATTGTTTACTTCCTCTTCCTCTGCATCGTCATCGTGAACTCCGGCAGAGGATTTATCCGGTGAGGTTTCCAACGAGGTTTTCGAGCATCCTTGGCCGGTCATTTCAAAACCGATCTCGTCGTCAGTTTCCGACGACGACGACAGCTCGTTGGCTTTCTGGCACTCCTCGAATCTGCCGTTCTCCGACGAGGGAACCGAGGCGAAGCTCGTCCGGCAAGTCACGCTTTCCGTCGAACTCCTGCTGCTGGAAATAACCCGAGTGCTCGGCAGGTCCGAGACGGCGGACGCAGAAGCATAATTTCCGCTTTCCATTGCGTCTCCGTTGCCGGGAGTTCCGTTGCACGGAACGACCGTGGCATCTTCCGAATCCACGGTGCTGTCGGGCGCGTCGTGGCTCGCAACAGACGTACTCTCCTGTTTCTTTTCTCCCACGTTTACTCCAGCCAGCATCTGCATGGCCGGTCCGGCAGCAGCAACAAAACCGAAAGGACTCTGCCCTACAGTGAAGAGAGTAGGGGCACCGCTGGCAGCCACCAAATTACAGAAGGCCATAGAGTTCTGTTGCACCATCGGGACCGGTACGAGAGCTGCACCGGCAAACGGAGCGAAAGAGGAATAATTCGGAACCAAGAAGTGATGAGCCGGCCGAACGCCCTGAGAGACGACCAATTGAAACAGCCGATTGGCTGCTACGGAAGAACCGGATGCCTGAGATTGATCTTGGTTCGCCGAAGCCGACGTCGGGCCGGAAGATTCTCCCGAAGGATTGGCAGAATCCTGCATCGAAGTCTGAACATTCGCAGAAGACGAAATGGGATTGCCTGCTAAGGTACTCGATGATTGCTGTGAAGATTCCAGCAATGGCTGAGTAGTTTGTTCCCTGCTTGCGGTGTTGACCACCCCTCCGGAAAGATTGACTCCCAGTCCCAAAGCCAGGCCCAGACTTTGACTCGAGGCAGACGAGGCAGGATTAACAACTTGACCGAAATGAAGAAGTCCTACCTGACCTTGGGCAAAGCCAAAACCAAGAGATTGCAGATAACCGGCCGGAGAAGTCTGATAGAGTTGGGCGTCGAACGCCTGATGATGAGGTATGAGGAATGGCTGCTGGGCCGGCACCATGACGACTTGTGCCTGAGGTACCTGTTGAGTGGCGAGCACGGAGTTTGTTCCGGCATTGGCCGCGTCTTCGCCAGCCGAGACGCACCTAGAAACGGCTCCGGCGATGCTTTGGCTGGCAACGACGGATGGAGCGTCGACAATCGCAGGATTTGAAACAATAGGTGGAGGAGTCTTGCTAGGTGGAGCAGGAAGAGGAGTGAGAGAAGAAGACGACAAAGACACGACGGAGGCGAAGGTAACGTCATCTAGAGAGACGGCGTTGTCGACACCGGCACAGCAGATCGTCTCTCTGGAATCTCCGTCCACCAGCTCCAGGGTGGAGTTGGAAACATTGGAAGCTGGAGTGCTCGTCTGGGTTCCCGTCGTTTTCATCAGGTCTTCGTCGACCGCAGAAGCTGCGATCGTACTTCCGCTCGATTCTTTGGCGACGGCAATCGAGCCGGGCGCGTTGGCCGAGGCCGCTCCGTCCGAACTTCCCCCGCTCTTATCGAGACACCCTTCCTCTAACCAGTTTTCGATGACGACGCAACTGCTGCTATCCTCTTCCTCTTCTGAAAACATGTCTTCGCTCCCGATGGCGGAAGAACCCGGAGCTTCGGAAGCGGTTCGAGTCGAGGCGACGATACCGGCGGAGCACGATTTGGGGACGATTCGTCCGTCAGCAGCTTCTAAAGAAGATTTGTAGAAAAATCCAGGAGTGCTCACCAGATGTCCTGAAACTATGGAATTCAGGGAAGTCGAATTCGGCTTCGATCCGGCCGACAACGGCGATGAAAAGATGCTCTGAGATCTGACTGCTTCCAGCAAGGTAGGGGAGTTGGTTGTGAACGAATTAGCACCCATGGAGAATGAGGGAAGAACATTTTGATGCATCAGCGACATGCTTGCAGGTTTGATGAGGGAGGCATTACTGACACTGGACTTGAAGATATCCAGGTGTTTCAAGTGATTGGTGACGCTCTGATGGATGGCCTCATCGATCCGGAAACCGGAAGAGGCCAAGCCGCAACCCACTGCGGTTCTTTCTCCCGAAGTTCTCGCTTCGCCGACTGCCAGAAACTGACTTCCGACTTCCGGGAGAATCTTCCGTCGTTTCTCGAACTCGACCTTGCTCATCATGAGAGCGGTGACCTCGGCCAGGGAGTTCTTGGTGGTCAGCAGACCAGACACCATGTCCTCCACCAGTTTTATCGGCGACCGCTCGACGTTGCCGACGGAACCGTGCACTTGGAAGGATTTTCTCTGAACGGGAGTTTTGGGCGGGTCGGAAGAATGACATGAAAGAGGCACGGATGGATTGTCGACGAAAGATGAAAGTCTGCTTCCGTTGGCATCCGGGAGAACAGAAGACGTCGAAGTACAGGTTAGGCGAGCGGAAATCGTGCTGCCGTCGGTACAACCGGGCAATTTGACGAGATTCGTTTTAAAGCCTACGTGCCGAGGCCTTGCGGCAAAGCCGTCATCTTCCTCGTCTTCGGAACTGCTGGACGAGCAGTAGATGTCCGACGCGGACTTCGTGGCGTCGCTGTCGTAAGAGTCGAGCGCCGAAGTTTTCGCTTGGAGGGAATCCTTGAGCTGTCCCTGGAAAACCGTGAAAGCACTGTTAGGAGGAACGTTGTTCTGCTTTGCCACGCTCGGCTGTGCAGCGGTCGGGTTCTGTTGTTCTAGGTTTTTGAGCGAGTCGCAAAGAGACGTTTCCAGTTTGGACCTTCTTCTCTCTCGCACTTTTGTGTACGCCCTACTGCGAATCATCTTGTTGGCCTCCGAGCAGGGGAAGCCTAGGACAGAGGGAGGATTGAATTTGCTCTGCAATGGCTGTGCTCCTGAAAATTGTGTCAAACATATTTCATTGAATGCCAGCAACTTTAATGCAATGCACTTCATTTTTTTATGGTGCTTATATTATGCATAGCCTAGGAGGTGCTTCTTATCAACCATTGACGTAGCAGTTTGGGTTTCGAAGGTGACACTTTCAACAGTTGCCATCGCCAGCGCATGCGGGAACAAAACCATCGTGCCCTAAATAAGCAATAGGTCTCGATGAAATCTTAAAAGTACAATTAGGAAAAATAAAATATTGAACATTGATCGAATAGGATGGAAATGAATACTTCAATTCGAATCTTGAGAACCAATCTTTAAACTTACTAGATAGTTCTCCACTCCTAGGATGAATGTTATCGACAGCCTTTCTGCCCCTGTCCAGGCTGTCCATCTGCTGTTGGCCCGGTCGACAGTTTCCGCCGGAGGCGGCGTTTATGGCCGCGGAGACGGACTGCTTGTACTTCCTCTTGTGGTAGCAGAGACTCGCCACGTTGTTGGAGCTGTTGTAGATCTCTTCGACCGTCATGTACCTCGACTTGACCGTCCAGTCGAAGACAAAAACTTGCTCCACTTGGAGCGGGCACAGAAGGCCGCACTTGCACGTGCCGTCCGTCAGAAGGTACTGACATATTTCCTTCAGCGACTCCAGGCGAACTCTGCTCGGGCTGTTAAAGACGGAGTAGTCAAGAAATCTCGATAATTTAGAGAAGTCTGACTGATGTAATGGGTGCTATCATAATGAGATCTTGTATGAGTTAATTGGAATATTTATTGATAAATTTTGTCATTTTTATGTTATTAGTTTCTCCACAGATATTATTATTATTATTATTATTATTTATCACCTAATATTGCAACGGAGTAAAAAAAAACCTTTTAACAAACAAAGCTATTTTGACCAAAACACCAACCTTATGTAATAAACAGACTCATTCTCAATGATTCGTCTCCATTTGTACGGCACAGTTACATATCTCGTCGACGGCAGCTTGGTGGGTCCGGCCCTTTCCGCCTCCCCAAAGGCTTTCCTTCTCCTGTTCTTTCGGACGACGGCGACCTTGCCCAGCCCGTCGTCGAGGCCGAACCGACGGGAAAGACCGGGCTGCCCCTTCTGAGCCTCTCCGGCGTCGAGGATGGAATTTACTTTCGAAGGAGTCGGAGTCATCTTGACGGTAGATGTTATGCACTTTGACGATTGCAACAGTAAACTCGTGGCTAGGGAGGATGCCCGGGCGTTGGCCGGGGTCCCGCAACTGCCGGTGGCGAGACAACTCGAGAAAGAAGGGTTTTGCTTTTCAAGTGAATTGTTGGTGGCAGAGGGCAAATGCTGGAAGTTTCTCGAGGTCACGGTCGACTGGCTCTGGGAGATGAGAAAGTTTATCGAACTCAAAGGCTCGGTTTTGATCGGCGAGGGTTCGACCTGGTTCGTCCTCTGGGGCACGAGGGCAGGACTGCCGAACGAGGGGAAGCCGGAGCTCGGCAGAGAGTACTTGACGTCAACTTCGAAGTACGACGGGGAGGAACTGCCCGAACAGGTTTCCGTCGAAGGAGAGTGATATGTTTCCAGGTCAGCTTCGGCTGCTTTCTTGACCGTTCCGTCCCCCGGCTGAGCAGGCATGTTCGGGCAGACGACTCTTCTCTGAGGGGCTTTAAAATGATTCATCTGCTCCATGGGGTTGGCATTGTAATATCCGGCATCGACAGAGTGACAGTAAGGGGCAGGATTGTGGTTTTGATGTTTCATCTTATCCAGTTCGGACGGAGGTATCTTGAAGTCGAGTGGATATCCGGAACCCACGCCGTAACTGCCCCCCTGGAAGTGTTGGTTGGCCTGCGAGAAATGTTCCAAGCGCCTCCCTGGCAAGTAGTTGCCCGGCTGGTGACCACCACAGAATGCTGGGTTTTGTTGTCCGAAAGGTAACTCTTCAGGAAACTTCATGCTGTTAGCTTTGTATTTCTCTACCGGTCCCTCGTGGCCATAGTTGTTGTACATTCTGGGGTCAAAGCCCGGCGACACGACCCCGTGCGGTGGAGACACGTACCTATCCTTTTTAAACTCCATCATGCTTGGGTGTCCCTGCTGAACGAAGCAGTGTGCTGGGGAATGAAACCTCTCCATTGCATGCTTCGGCATCACTTTTGGCACGTTACAATCGCCGAACCCGGATCCCTCCAACATCTGAGGCTGAATTTTGTAAGGGCCGTTCCACCCCGGAGGCGACATTTGCTCTGGCACCATGCGTTGAGAGTACCCCAAATTCTGCTGTGGCACCTCTTGGTAGAAAGCAGCATTTTGAGGAAGCATGGGCGACATTTGGTGCTGCTTGTAATAATGTTGTTGGGGTACCTGAGGATAAACGTGACGTGGGTAGAAGTTTCCTTCATTGTAGCACATGCTGTTCATTTGAGCCGGACCGTTGTAAGGCTGCAGTCCTGTCGGATTGCCGTAAAAGTAGTTCTTAGGATGCGGCGAACTTTCCAGGTACCTGGGACCCGGAGCTCCCGCATTCATCGGCACGTCTGGCAGCTTTCCGTAGCAGGCAAGAGGCGTCCTCGGATGCTGTGAATGGTGAAACTGGCTTGTCGTCTGCTGTGGAGCGAATCCAGCTTTCATTGGCTGATGACCTGTGGGTGACATCATGCCATGGGGTATTATTTGATTGTTCATAGGCTGGCCTGCAACTGGGGTGTCTGCAAACCCAAACGACCTGTTTTGATCCCCTAGCATGTTGTTTGCATTCATGTCTACGACATCTCTGGTCTGCTTACGAACACCGAACGGAATGGATTTTAACCAACGCTGAGGCTGCAAAGCATTCAGAACCGATATTGCATGCGTACCGGAGATCTAATCCTTGTCAACGCGACGTAATTAAAACGAAAACAAATGAAATTCCAGGTTATGAAGACATAGCTGGAGTTCGCCGTAATATTCCAAGCGCTGCATGTTCCTCTCCAATGAATTCTCAAAAGCACCACAATTTTTTATGAAAATGTTTACAATTATTTGGAGAATTCAATCAATAATGAAAATCGATACCGATTATCCAGCTATCGTAGAATTACATTATCGTTTCAGAACATTTTTGTAACTAAAAAAATAACATAATTAATTAGCTTCAAACATATTATTCATTTTGTACATATTATTAAGATTAATATTGATAAGTAAAAAAATAAGACGTTTGTTATTTTTTAGTTTGGAAATAAGTAAAATGTTTTATTTTAATAAATTAATATTATTTAGTTTGAAAAATAATTATTTGACATTTTTAGAGATTTTATGAAATGAATCGTTTCTATGGTTTACAAAAAAACCTTATCCGCTTATCTTAGTTGAAAAATAAATAAGTCCTTCGTGGTTCTTAATATGCCAAAATTTGAATAGGCTTTGATCATCAACGTTTGAAATCAAAATTTATTTTACTTAAAAACAGCCATCATGGCATCCGAAAGGTAATCACAAATAAATGTCATGAGATCTTTTCCTTACCCTTCAATTAAATTACATGCTTATACATGAATGATAACCATCTCTAAAACTCAAACTCGTTTGATGAGTACATGTATTATGTGTGACCATTTTTTTTGACTTTGTTTGCATGGCATGTCACTTATGAAATAAATGTAATAGTGAGCCAGGCATTTCAAGACATTTAAAAAAAAAATTAATACCAGTCTAACAGTAGAATTAATTTACCTGTTCAAATCTATCACAGTTATAAAACGTTGTTTTTCAAAATAATGGACTAAATAAGTATACATTAAAATATCCATCTACGAGTTAAATATCCATTTTCCAGTACACTGAGGAAATTGAACGACACCGAACTTGCTCGAGGTCCAGAGGAGGTTTTCAGCATCATCGGGAAAATCGGAAGAGGGTTCGTAGGATCATCAATCCTTTCATTCATTCATCTGTCTGCCCATCCATACATCCCTCCATCCATCCATTCACTCATCAATCCAATGATGGAATTGTATTGGCTAATGAATGATGCTAATGGTGATGAAGACAATAGATTACAACAGAAAGCATGACCACATCGGACGAAATCGCGATGAGTACACGTACGATGTAATGCCTCGTTGCCTAATGACCAATTATCTCTCCTCAGCTCTTACGGAAGCGTCTACAAAGCCTTGCACAAGAAGAGTGGTCAAGTACTGGCCATCAAGCAAGTCCCTGTGGACACTGACCTCCAGGACATCATAAAGGAGATCTCGATCATGCAGCAATGCGACTGCAATTACATCGTCAAGTACTACGGCAGCTATTTCAAGCACTCGGATCTTCTGGTTGGCCTTCGTCGTTGTTGTCGGTTTTAAATGTTGTCATCGTTGCTACGGTGACCGGCCTGGATTATTTTTAATGGTCATAATCGTTATTGTTGATGTTATTATTATTATTATTATTTTAGTCAATCACTTATCAATCTCTTTTAAATTACAACTACTTACTCATGAATATTCATAACCCGCTCATTCCCCACTTGAAGATAGTGATGGAGTACTGCGGAGGCGGATCAGTGTCAGACCTCATGAAGATCAGGAGGAAAACTGTGAGCTATTTTTGGAGCTAATGAATATTAATAAGCTTATGCTAACTAGTAAGAGTACCAGTTGAATAATGGTTGCAGTCTCTGAGACCACCAGACATGTCTCCTAGATTCCTATTGATAAGATGATTTATAACTCGCAAGTACATTTCATTAGGTATCAACTGTTTGTTTTAGCTAGCCAATGTTATTCTTAGATTCCAAGTAAAGGTGATTTAAAATAATTTAAAATGTAAAATAACAAGCATCATCATCATCATTATCATGGATACTAAAAGTATAACCTAATGACCTTTCAACCTTCGACAGCTCACCGAAGACCTCATCGCCACAGTTCTCCTGCACACCCTGCGGGGCTTGGATTACCTTCACGACAGGAAGAAAATCCACAGGGACATAAAGGCGGGAAACATTCTCCTGAACACGGAGGGACACGCAAAACTGGCCGATTTCGGGGTGGCCGGGCAGTTGACGGTCGGTCGAGATAGAGATTTTTCGACGTTCAATTATTTAAACAATTTTTTTTAAATTATGGCGAACAATTAAGTCGGTCCTCTGTAAATTACTGGCATGCAATCAATATGAAAAGCCATTAGCACTTCAACTGAGGATGCCAGTGATGAAGGTGGTGGTGATGATGATGATGATAAGGGTAGGGTCGACACAAGGTCTCCAAATGCTTCGTGATGACAGCTGTCGATTGGTCGTCCAAAATTACTTAATCGCTCACTAAATTGCATGAAGGAAGTCTTGATGATGATGACAATTTTTATGCTAATGGTTCCTAATGCTGTGTGCTTGTGATCCAGTTAGTTTTTTTAAACGATATTAGAAATCGATATAAACAATCAGAGCATTTAATGGCTGCAGAAATTATTATAACGATGAAAGTTGAACCTTAGAGCGAACGAACGTAATTCCTGTTGCGTGAATTATGCAAATGATGCGATCGAACGTGATTATGCACTCCTGAACGAGTCATCTCATCAGTCGGAACTCCCTCATTTAAAGGCATCTGAAGCAAATTAGCATAATTATTCATGCGTGTGATTATTTTATGATAATCCGTAGGACACAATGGCCAAGAGAAACACCGTCATCGGCACACCGTACTGGATGGCGCCAGAGGTAATTCAGGAGATCGGGTACGACTGTGCTGCCGACATTTGGAGCTTGGGTGAGCCATATTGGTGGTTACAAATGATGATGATGATGATGATGACTATGTTGATCCCACATTGGTGGTTATGATGACGATGATAACTATGTTGGAATTATAGTGATGACTATGTTGGTGTTATAGTTATGACGATGATGGCTATGCTGGAGTAATAACAACGATGATAATGACGAAGCATGGATTTGTTATCATCGGCACAATCTCCCATTCGTAACTAATTAATAATTGTTGCACTGGCGATCATTTCCTGAGATTGGCATCTCCACTTCTGCTGTATTTTCAAAAGTTTCCAATTTCAACAGGTATTACGGCTCTCGAGATGGCAGAGGGTAGACCTCCGTACGGCGACATCCATCCAATGAGGGTGAGTGGCCATGGTCTAGGCGATAACAGCATCCAATCGTTCGATCTGCAATAAGCCTTAAGCTCATTAAACTGCAAGGCCTGGAGTTGAGAATTCAAAAATAAGAAACCCCAACTCAAACCTTAACCCTAACCCAAATCCAAACCTTAACCTTAACCCAAATTTAACCCTAACTCAAATTCAAACCTTAACCCTAATCCTACATGGCTGACATTCTGAAATGCAAGATTTAATCTGAGTGCTAGCTATGTGTTGTTCAATTTCCAGGCGATATTCATGATTCCGACCCGCGATCCACCGACCTTCAAAGACCTGACCAGGTGGAGCCCGGAATTTGTGGACTTTGTGTCCAAATGTCTCGTCAAGGATCCCGAGAAGAGAGCGACGGCCAAACAACTACTGCAGGTGAGTGGAAGTTGGCATTACCTTTTGCAGTTGATAGTCTCGATTGTTTAATCGATAATTTGTGTAATAATAATAGTTATGATGATAATGATAATAATAATAATATCCTCTAAAGTGCTTTGATGAACTTTTGATAAGCTTTCATTGATCTGATTTAGAAACATAGACATCATTACTTGAAATTATCATTTTTATAAATGACTATTATTATTATTATTATTATTATTTGTTAAACCGACATTAAATCTCGTCTTTAGCACGACTTCCTCGTCACAAAGTCGAAAGGAAACTCATCGCTGATCGAGTTGATCGCAGAAGCAAAAGAGATTCAAGAGCAAAGTGGAAACAGGGACAGCACTTTCGGATCGGACAGGGTCGGCTTGATTTACCCTCTTAACTATTATAATTATTAATTATTATTACTATTACCCTCTTAACTATTATAATTATTATTATTATTATTATTATTATTATTATTATCATCATCATCATCATCAGTGTTATTGTTATCATCATTATTACCATCACTATTACTCTTATCATTGTTATTATTGATCATTATTATTTTTAAATATCTTTTAAAATTTCTTAATATGACGATCAGTTGTGTTAACCATCATTGTCAATGTTCCTTACATGACGTAGATCCCAAAAAAGTCAGCATCCGAACAACCAGATGTGCCAGTCGTCGTCGACTCGGGTACCCTGAAGAGTTCAGGTTGGTGACCTTTGTGAACCATGGCCCATTCCCTGAGATTATTATTATTAAATAATATTGTAACATATAAACGATCATAATTTATTATAAATATTTATGTGATAGCCTTGCTAATTAGCATTGCTAATTTAATAAATAATTAAATTGTTTTCAATTAGGTAGTTATTATGTTTATTATTAAATACTAATAATTATTATTATAATCAATAATGCGACAGCCTCGATGCTAATTTCACGGCAATCATTCAGATACGTCGAGTAGCAGGGGAGGTTCGACGATGGTGATAAACTTCGCCGACGGTGACACGGGGTCGTCGGCAGAGACCGGGACGATGGTGGTTCTCGAGTCAGACGAAGAGGAAGAAGCAGACGACTCGACCATGAAAAGTAGGCTCATTTAGCATTCGTTTGTGGCCTACACTGTGGAATGATGAATGGATAATCATCACCATCGTTATCATTATTATCCGATGATTTTTTGGTGGCAAGAGATCGAACACCTCTGTCTTGGGAGTGCCACCGTAATCGTTTAATTACGTTGGGGACTTTAAATCTAATTTAATATTAATAACTACTCTCTCGTGCATGAGGCGAGTTCTATCTTCGATAGGTTAATATTTTATTGGTGTCATTAACAATAGTCAAGCATTATCGAGGTTCATTCTTCATAGAAATATGACCTCTCATTTATTTATACTATTATCATGGACCACCCTTATCCATCGTAAGACGTACCTTCCCCTTTGCCAGAAAGTCGTACCCTGGTGTCTTCGGGCAGCAACGGCTCGGACAAGCCCTCCTTTCTCGACCACTTCGATACCCCTCCTCAACAGCTGCTTCACGGCCACGTCGGGTCGACAGACGACCCCACCTTTCTCCCGCACTCTGACCAGGACAGGCACCAGTCGAACTACCACAATTCCTTTCTCAATGGCAACCTCGAATTCGTTAGTACTTTCGATGCTGGAGATGATGATAATGATGATTGTGATGACAGTGAACAGTGATGATGATGATGATGATGGTTGCCTCGATAATTTTTGTTTTGTTGTTCGTCTCGGACGACGGTGTCGTTTCGGTTGGTAATGAATTCTGGAAAATTTTAGGAAAGTTTGTATTAGTTATGTTGACTGATTTTACTGTAGTTCAGTATTGTGTGACGATAGAATGCCCAAGAAATTATCATAAAATAATATTTGACTCATCCTCGTTGCAGCTCCAACAACTGACGCTGGACGAGTTGTACGACAGGTACACGAACCTGGAGCCGGACATGCACAGAGAGATCGAAGAACTGAAGAAGAGGTACCAAGCCAAGAGGCAACCGATACTCGACGCGATGGAAGCAAAGAAGAAACGTTTGCAGAAGTGATTGACCCGTCACGATTCAATCGATCGATGGTCGGGCGAGCAGTTTTCGAGTTTCCATCGATCGTCCATTGGGGGCCGTCGTCGGCTGCACTCGATGTACCCCGACGGAGCCTTTATTTTCAATAGGTCGATCTAAATCCTTAGCGGGCGCACCCCGTAGACGCATCTATTTTCATCTCGACCTGGATGCCCGCTGCCCCTTTTGATGTTTTGTTTTGATTTCGTAATTTGTAATGTTATCATTTTTATGCTTCGATTGATTGAAGAGAAGCATGGATTATTACTTTTTTCTTAATGCAATTCATCAATTTGCCACTTTATACAGCTCACAACTACAATCATGTTTGTTGAATAACGATTAATAATTTTACAATTTACTTAAAGCCGTTCATTGACCGTGTCCCCGACGCATAAGAGAGAGACGCCTCGTCCCGTCTGAACTTTTGCACCGACAAAATGGTCGGGCATTCGGGGTCGAACCATTTTCACCATGTTGCTTCTTGCTTTTAAAGCAATCAGAACATTTTGATGTCCTCCGATCACTTCCACCCGATACAGGCGGAGAGAAATCCATTTTACCGCAGATGCATGTTCGACGACAGTTTTTTTTTCTGTCTGCTGTATTGCTCCAACTCATGTTGCGCGTTTGTCTATGTGTTGTCGGTGCGCATGTGTGTGTTGTCAGTGTGTTCGTTGTAACGTTTGATGCAGTCGAGAATGTTTTCCTTCGTCGATGAGTAGAGTTGAACCTGATCGAGTAAGCAGTATTCGGAAACTACTGGCCCTTTGCGAATCGTCTGCCTCCGTTTGGCGCGAACGGTGACGTCGACAGATTTAAGACTAAAGTTAATAATAGCGGCGATGAATTAAGAATATTTATTTTATATTTACCCTTATTTTGGAGTGAAGTTTTCATCCCGTCGTCATCGTCATCATGTTTTATTCCGGAAATGAAATGTTGATACATTAAATTTCATCAATATGATCATCATCGTCATGGCTATTCTTATCACTTCTCATCGTCAGTGGCTTTTGTAATTTTTGTTTCTCTGAATTAATTCTGAACGACTTTGATATTTTTATATCCTTAATTAATTAATTAAAAAATATTTCAAAACATCTTCTGGTTTGTAATGAGTCTACAACAAAGGATAAGTAATAATTGTTATATATTATATACTACATAGTACTATTATGATACATAAATGTATATATATATAATTATTATGTTGCATACACTATATACAGATATCAATATAATATTAAGATCTATATATTATATAGTATATTACACATATGTCTTCCTAGCCAGCAAAACCCTACCAGGATTAGCCCGTCACGAGATTAAACCCATAAGACGAAACTCAAAGACTCGGAAGGTATTATAATTATAATAATAATTATATTTACTTATTATACTTGAAAATGCAGTTCTATTCTCCGATGTCATTCCGAACAGCAACTGGTATTGATACCGGTTGTTGTAGGTGTCGCTAAAAGCGTTAGACAGAGCAAGGGAAGGATTAGAAAGGGCAGTTCAATTGAACGGCTTCGAGTTAATCGATATTATTATTATTGTTGTTGTCATTATTATTATTATTATTATTATTATTGTCATTGTTATTATTGTTATTCGAACAACAAGTCTATGAATGCATACTGTTGTTCTCGTCAACTGCTTGACTGCAAACGACTTTTGGACTTTCAGAAAAAAATAATATGTAGCGTCCGAGGGTAGCGTTTTGCCCCTAATTTGAAGAACTTACATGTCGAGGTGATGCCTACACCTGAGGCATGCTACCTGTAGTGGCCGACTCAGAAAGATCGCGATTTTGCGACCGGGAAAAGCGATCATCGATGTCGTCTTCTCGATGATTGAACATGCGGTTTCATCAATTAATATTTTGCTAATTAAATTAATCGATAAAAAGAGAACTCGATAACCGATAATAAATAATCATCGGCGAGTAATCAATTGGAATCCTGAAGGGAAGGATGGATTCATCTCAAGTAGGATCTCAGCACTCTCTCATTCCACATCAATCCTCCAGAATCGATCCAACACCTCCATCACTATCATCGCCACCGCTATCATCACCACCACCGTTATCACCATCATCACCTGGACCTAGCAATCTCCTTCGGAATTTTGTCCAATCCAACCTGGGCAATTTCCCGCTCTTGGCCAGGGTAACTCGGTCGAGCGACAGTACCAACAACAACAACAGCAGAAGCAGCAACAACAACAACAATGATGATGATGATGATGATGTTGTTGATGAGGACATTTACTACAACACGTTGCTCCACCACAGGTGTCGAGTTGGGTTTATTTATTCAGCATTAACAGTTCGCTGATTATCTTGTCGTTTATTTACATGTTCGTTTATTAATATTATTATTATTAATATTATTATTATTATTACTGTTTTCGATTGAAATTGAATTTAAAATTAGTTGTTTAAAATGAAATTTTATTTAATAAATCTTGCAAGAATGTAATGTAAGGAATGACTCAAAATTAATCATAACTTCATCATAATTTTTAATATAATAATAATAACACCCAGAAACAAATAATTAAATAATAACAATAAAAATAATATCATCGGAATCGAAACTAACCAGAAGAAGTAATTACAAAACAGCAACACAACATTTTCCAGAATCCAGAAGGGCTCGCTGCTGGTCTTCCACGCCCCAACGAGGCAGGTGAAGATCCTAGCGAGGTCAGCAAGTACTGGCAGGTGCTACTCCATCCCCTCCACCTACCAGGGCACCTTCCACATATTACCTAAGGCATTCAACAGTTTGGAAGAGTTGCTGGCCTGGAAAGATGTCAATAACTCGGACATCTACAAAGAGTTCATGACCCCCAAGACGGAAAAGGTTGGAAAGGATGTGTTGTTGATGTTGTCGTAATGTATTTATTCTATTTTTTCTTAATAAAGAACTTTTATGTAAATCAAATTATTCTTTATTATTTCGTGAACATGTTAATTATTTATTGCGTAAAATTCCAGAAAATCATTATTTTATTCTTCAAATCTTGAGATTTTGTCTCATACAACAAATGAATGTAATAACTTAATTTATTTATCCCATCTCATCTACATTAGTTGGTGATGATCTCGCCTGATCCCGAGTACGGACACTTGCTCGAGGCAGGTGACGTCATCAAGGTAAAACCGATCCCCCCTAGCCAATCCATGGCCCAATCTCAACGGGAGGGTGACGAAGACGATGACGTCACTGCCAACGGAAATCAAAATCCAAGAAACAACTGTTCCACTTTTTCCCAATTCTATAGAAGCCAAAACAAAGTACAGTTGGAAATATTTGACCCCACCACCGGCAGAAGGTCAAGAGATGTCGAGGTGCCCTTTGAACTCAAGGCCACAATGGAGGAGGTAGTTGGGGAATTAACTCAATATTCGTTTGCTGTTATTCGGCTGTATAACATAACATTTAACACAATGAATATGACACGTAATAAAGCATAATATTCGGAGATAGAATCTCTACCTTTATTATAAATACACAATTAGGTATTAATATTAATTAAAACAATCACTCATTCTTTTATAAATACACATCAATAGGTCGTGGACGTGGAAATCGACAGACTGGTATGGACAGTTGGGAAACTGACGCCCCTGGCTCAAAGGCAGAGGATCTGGGTGAAGTTGATACAGGGGGGTACGGACCACCCAACACACGAGGAGGACCTACCCTTGGAAGACCCACTGGAGTTAGTCCAGGTCATTGCAGAGCCCTCGGTTTGGGTCAGCGACCAAAACTCAGATGCGCCTCTTTTCCATTTACCTCTAAGGATGGATGTTTGCCTCAAGTGGGTGGAATGGTGGAAATTTGGGGAGATAAATGGGGGGGGGGGTAATGGTGAGTGGATAAATAATGAGTTGAGTAAACTGTGAACAAAGTGATGGATTTATGACTTGTTGTTGGTTCAAACGAAAAGATTAATTTAAAAATTGCTCTGAATAAAAACTAGAGAGATAAATAATAAATTAATAATGTGTTTTCGTGCACTCATTCTTCATTGAATGAATGAATGAGCGAGCGAGCGAGTGAGTGAGTGAGTGAGTGAGTGAGTAAATGAGTGAGTAAATGAGTGAGTGAGTGATCGACATTCCTGGGATGACTTTGCATACAAAATTCTTGTCGTTTGACTGCTACCTGTTCTTATTATTAGAATCTCGTTTGAACAGGTAGCCCAAACAATATCTATCTTGTAGTAACTTTCATGTCAATACAGGCACCATAGTAAGCCCAGTCGGTTGAAAGAAAACTAGTATTTTCAAAACGAAATTTTAAATTATAAAAACATGCCACAGCAATGTTACAATTGTATTATAAAAAAGTATTATATTAAACTGTATTAAACTATATTATATTAAACTGCATTAAACTATATATTATATTGAACTGTATTATATTAAACTTCATTAAACTATATATTATATTAAACTGTATTATGTTAAACTGTATTACATAAAACAAAATAAATGGTCGCTTAAAGAATCCAGAGATGGTGGAGAAGCGAATGCCCAGGGAATTGGCAAGTTTTTGGGAACTTGATCGCAATTAGTAGTAACTTTCAATGCCTAACTTTCCACGCGTACTCCTCAACTTAAACGTACCATTCCTAACCTTGTCCATCGTTCTAACTCACGCTAAACCATTCTAACTCACTCCAACCTCAACCTGTCCATCGCAAGTCTCAACAGGTAAATTAGATCGTTCCATTTCCATATGAAGGATTGTCAAGCAACTCCAGAGAGAAAAAAGTCCGCTTCTTTCCGAGAATAAGATTCTGGCGTCGTTGTTGGATCGATGCGTCGAGCACTTACCACTCGAGGTCTTCCAGGACATCTTGAGGCAGAGATACGTCGTCGACGACACGCTTGAGCCAAAACCAGTTGCCAGGAATAATACCAAGTGCGTTCTGTCATCGTCGTCGTCATCATCGCCACCGCCATCATAATCATCATCGGCATTGCCATCATCATCGTCTTCATTATGATCCTGAGCATAATCGTCAACGTCATCATCATCGTCAGCAGCAGCACCAGTATCATCATCATCATCATCATCATCATCATCATCATCATCATCATCATCATCATCATCATCATCATCATCATCATCATCATCATCATCATCATCTCATCATCATCATCATCATCATCATCATCATCATCATCATCATCATCTCATCATCATCATCATCATCATCATCATCATCATCATCATCGTCGTCGTCGTCGTCGTCGTCGTCGTCGTCGTCGTCGTCGTCGTCGTCGTCGACATCATCGTTATCATCATCGACAGGTCAAGAGGTGCCTTGGTGAAATCGCGTCCTCCACAGGAAATTTACCGCCAAATATCTCCGCCTCAACTCATTTACCGACAAGTTTCAGTCAATCATCGACAGGGGCCCAACACAATTACTGCGCCAAGTAATTATGATTTTTAATTTTTACCAACGAATTTCACGAGCATTTGTGTATATTTAATTCCTCAATTCATTAATTAAATTTATATGTAAAACATTAGATCAATTATTATTTCATAATAATTAATTAATTAATTAAAAATTATAAGTAATTCACTAATTACTCATTATGATTAACTATGAATTAAATGTCATTCATTAACATAATATTAATTTGTGTTATTATTCATAATTTACAGAACTACAACAGTTTCCTACAAACCTGACTAAGCTTCGAAAACCTCATCCAGTGAGAAGTCAGTCCATCTTTGCACGTCTCCTGATGAACTCATCAAAAACAGGTGCGATTGAATGAAATATATTTGATTGATTTACATGTTGATTGATTTGTATATTGATTGATTTGTATATTGATTGATTGATTGATTGAAATACATAATGATAAAATGAAGATGATCTAAAGCAGGGGTCTCAAACTCAAATTGCTCCGAGGGCCAAGTGATGACTTCTAAAGTTCCTCGAGGGCCGCATAGCCAGAACTTGTTTAAAATGATAAAAAGTTAATAAACAAGACAACGTAATAAGAACGTAGTGCTTTACAAACTTTCTAAAATCCATTTATTACAAATGTAATGTATTCAATTTATGTATCGTTTTAGGCGTATTTATTCTGTATTTGGTTAACTTAGGTTTCAGTCACTTTCTGTACTGACTGCTGACCTGGCAGCGTTTTGCGTCAACAAGGGCATCAATATTAGGCTTGATTTTGTGAGAAGAAACCAATCTCAGTGTTGCTTGCAAATGTTAGTTAGTGAGCTGTGACCTCAGTACTGACTTGTTAACTTTCATGCATGAGAAAAATTGTTCACATGCATATGTACTGCCAAACATTGCAAGAATCCTTGCAGTATCAGAGAGTAACATTGGAAATCTTTCTCGTGAAAGAAACGTGTAGAATTTGGGAATCCCTACTTCTGCATATTTCTGCTTCAAGATAGTATCACACTGGAGTTCCACCAACTCCATTTGCAACAGTGTCAATTTCTACAGCAAACGGCGTCGAAAAAAGTTGAAATTGTGGCTCTAGTAACTTAAAGTCTGCAAAACGCACATCAAACTGTTGAAGTAACACAAACATCAAATCTGCATATTCTTTTAAGCATTTGGGTTCAACTTTGCCTAAGGAATTCAGAGTTGAGAAATGGGCCAAATTGCCCTCACCAAGTTGCTTCATCGTCGCGGGCCGCATGAAATGCCTTTGCGGGCCGCATGCGGCACGCGGGCCGCGTGTTTGAGACCCCTGATCTAAAGCAATCGAGTACTACTCAACTGAGCAGTCTTCCCACCTTTTCTTCTACCCAGAACCTCCCCTCATGGAATTTCCTCAGGCCTCTAAGTACAGGGTCGCCCAAAGGACGAGTTCAGTACCCAAAAGACCGGAGCCCGCACGTCTGATTTCAGCAAGTTGTTGAAATTTCAATTTTTGAATTTGTCATTAAAATAATTTTTATTTAAATGTATATAATTAATAGCTAGGGTTAGGGTAAGGGTCAGGGTTATGGCTAGGGCTAGGGGTATTGGCGAGTACCAAAGATCGCCCCAACGAGGTTGATTTTTCCGTGATTTGGCTGATTTGTTAAAACAAGTGAAACAAGTTCAAAGTTAATTGTTTTCTTTAAAGAAACCCTTAACTAATGAACCATTCGATAGGCAAGAGGCACACGAAGATCACATATCCGGCAGTAACCTTGACCCCTGCCACCCCTAAGGTCAAGGAAACAGAGTACAGTTTCTGGAGAGAGTACGAAACCATTTCGGGAGTTTTCGTCGAGGACGAACAAAGCCACAACTACGTGGCATCAGTTATCGTCGGAAGACCCGACGACGCCGAAGCGATCGACCCTTACACCAGGGTCAGTCACCCCGATCGGGTTAACTTTCGAACTCCACGCTCCACTGGAAGCGACGAAGTTTTCCAAGGTAATTCCACAACAACAGTTCATAAGCTGGCTGAGATCCCCCTAGTAAAGAATGGATCGAACAAGGCAATCCTCCGTAGAGATGCTTCTGATTTGTATTCGATGCCAATAAAGTCGCGTGGTGGAAATGGAACCAGTGATTATGAAATGGCTGTTCCTGGTAAACTTCCGCAGAACAGACGCAGTGAACTCAGGAGCGACAGATCGACAGACGGTTCGTACAGAACTGGAGACAACAGACAATCTGTAGGTGTTGGTGCTAGCGGTCACGGTGGAAATCAAACTGGGAGTCTAATGGAGATATCGACGTCAGGTTAGTTGAAGTGAGCGTTCGTAGATTAAGTTAAGTGGACGTTTTTTTGATTCGAAACAAAATATCTCGAAAAACAGACATTAACGAGTTATATATAATTGCCAATAGTTGCAATAACAATTTTAGTCCCTTATAATTGATTCAAATTGTTCCGTCATTCAATGGTTCAAGAAATAAACCATTTTTAAAAGGTTCAGACGTCGATCTTATAAAGAAATCACGCACCAAAAAAGGCAAGACCCCAACTAACCCCGGCATTCCCACTGCTGTTGCCAGACCCGAGGGAAGCGATTTCACAGGCGGTCGGGCCGTGCCATCCCCCGGCCTCAGTTCCTCGGTTCAAGTCTTGCATCCGACAGAGGCAAGTGGAATCAACATAGGTCCTTATAAAAATATAAACGGTTGGAAAGATGGTAAACCGAGAAAAAATGCAATAAGACACATAACAGTCATCAAAACCTCTTCTACCGATAACGATGATGACGGACGTAATCCAGATCCCGAAATCGATGAAATCGTCCGAAATAAAGAGTTCTTAAAAAGAAGTTTAAGTGAGAATCCAAATTCGAAATCCACTCAAAATGATACAGACGCGTTTCTCGACATCAGCTTGAAACCGCAGAACGGCGCCGTCGAAGATGTTGCTTCCGAAACAAGTAAAACAAATCGTGTTTAGAATTTAATGAAATAAAAATTTATCTTCAATGGCATTTTATTAGCTTGTAATTTATTATATAACAAATTTAATTTCTTTTTAATATATCCATCTTATTGAATTATATTTCAATCAGACGACAAAGATGAACGAACTGATTTGCCGTACGAGCTCACACATCTCATGGAAGGTTTTAAAATATTGCCCTGTTTTTTGTATTCTTAAATCACCTAAGCAAATAAATGTTCAAAATAATAAATCGCTTTTCATCAATTTCAGAACTGAATCTACCTCGCGATGGAAACCTGTACACATTTAGCACTGGAATGTTCACCGAATTAATCCAGGATTTTGGTCTGCCAGATTCAGTAATCAAAGAATGTGTCAGTCAAAAAATCGATGGAAAGAAGTTTTCCACGATGTCCAAATCGGATCTCGATAAAATCGGGCTCCGGCATCCAGCGATGGAATTTTTGAAAAATAAGACTCGTAAACCGACACTCATTTTAAACGACGAATCAATTATTAGTGATTAGATGCTAGTTTATCTTAATAAAAAAAATTATGGCTGACTTTTAAATTACCCCGTAATTACCTTATTGATTATGCACTGCATCTTAGACTGATAAGCCAAAGTTTAGATTTTCTTCTTTACATAATAAAAATAATTTATTTGAAAATAAACCTTTAAAGCAAACTAATAATTGTTGAGTATTTTTGAAATTTCTTCCTTAAAAAAAATCATTAATAATTATTTCTGAGTTTCTAATTGACATACCGCATGACTACATTTTATAGTCGGTTAATTTAATTAATTAAATTTTAATTTTTTATAGTTGTAACATTTAAAAGAAAATATTTGCAGTGTATAATTAGTCATAATCTCGATTAACTTTTGATTGTCCCGTGTTTACCTTTCAAGGATTTGTCTGACCGTTTCTTTGCTTGAATGGAGCTTCTGAAGGTTAATTAAAAATTAGATAACTTGCTGGATATTTGATTTCTTTATATTGCATTTTTTTAGCTTAAAAGTTTTTTTCGAGTAAATTAAACTCGTCTGCTTGTAACATTCTTTACTTACTTTTCCAGCTAAGACCCTTAAGACTGGCCTTCTGTCGTCTGTCGAGCTCTGCCTCGTCGGGCATACCGCCCACAAGCACTGCCAAACCTCCGCCAGCCAAACCAGCTCCAGGTGAGTTTATCACGATAAATAAGTAAATAAATAAATAAGTGTAAATAAGTTCCGAAGCTGTTTAAGACCTTTCTTCAGTATCCTCTGAACCTTAAAAGTGTTTGAATTATTTAACAACAAATATTCTTTTAAGACAGTAACTTTAATATTTCTTTTCAATTTTAATTTAAAGTGTATCATTTAAGGAGCAATCGAGTGCATCATTTAAATAATTTCCTCTGTTTGGTGAAAACTGAGCCAATCTGTATTCTTTCCATGGGCTTCTGAGCTTCCAAGTCCAATTACTTTTTATTACTATATGCTTTTGCATAATTATTTTGCTGTCTCCACTGACCAATTTCTTGCCATCTAAGAATTATTCTGTTTCAGCTGATTTATTCTCATTTAACTCTACCTAAGTATTTAAATTTACTCTTTAAATTTCTTAAAGATTTATAATTTTTTTTTATCCCCGTTTCGATTGTCTCAGTCGGCACCACTGATCCAAGCAAGTACAACGTGCCCGAGTACTATCAGCACAACAAGTACTCGTACTATGACATCGACAGCACCATTTTCAAGCACAGGATCACTCAACCCAGCAAGTACGATCCTCTGATGCCCAAGAAATGATCTCTTCAAAGTTTTGAGCCCCTCGTTGGGCCTGGAATAAATTTTAAGAGCCTAACCCAAGAGACTTATCTTGACAATTGTTACATCGTAAACATTGAGTCAGAAACGTTACATCGTAAACATTAAATGTTACATCTCTTAATTAATTTACAAGGAAGAACAAGAGTCACAGAACATTCAATGCGCATCATCGCTCTCTGGTTAATTATTGCCAACATTGCCGAAAATACCGAACGATCAGAAGTAATCAATGAATTTGATATCAACAAAAATTTGAATCAGTTACAAGGAACGTCAACTTGAGCAAATTGCGTGATAAGTTCACAATAAATGATGATAGTGACAATAGTAATGACGATGATAATGACAATGGTAGTGATGATGATGCAAAGGATGGACGAACGACCTCCGAACTCGTTCAGACTTAAACGACAGAAGTTCTTTTACGGATCAACGAGCAACACCTGTTCTCTGAACACGACTCGTCTGGCCGACACTCCATCGCGCATTCGCCGTTGGGTTCCCTTCTGAGGAAATTCTGGAAATGTAAATTGTGAAAATTTTCTTTAAGGGAAAGGTTCAAATGTGGATGAGTGCTGGTTGGGAAGTGAGTTTTGAATTTTGGACGAGAATAGCTGAGATAAGAATATCTTTAAAAAGATATGTATATATAGATGAAAAAAAATAAAAAATTAAATAAAATAACAACAATTATGCAATAATGGTAATTTTCATAAAGCAGTAATGTTGACATACTGAAATTCGTTATCTCGACCGCCTTCCTACCTCGGCAAACAAGCATGTCCATAGTGTTACGCAAATGTAAATAAATAAATGTAATTGTAACTTCATTTATACAGCGCCATATGCTTAGCGTCAGAGGTACTTCTTGCAACCATTTATATAAGCGCTCCTTCCAGAGGGCTCTGGTGGCAGTGCAGGCCGGGTTTCGAACACGACACATTACGACCGTTGTCATTACTGCCGTATGCAGGCACGTAACCCATTCGGCTAACCTGCACGCCATTCACGCCGATTTTAATTTCACAAATGATTAATTACTGAAATCAACAACGTGCAGCCGGAAACGCCACTCCCGATGAAACCGCATCGCGGGCGGCCGAAACCTCGCTCGCATCGTCGCACCCACCTTCACAAATTCCGGCTGAATGGTGGTCGAGTGGATCCCCTCCTCGTGCAGCAGTCCCCTCATCTTCTCGGCGGCGGTTTCGTAACTGTCGGAGTCCGAGCACTTTATGTGCATGCTCGCCACGTTCTTGTTGCCCACCAGCTGCCACACGTGAAGCTCGTGGACTCCGAGCAATCCCGGAATCTGGACATTGAAGAGGTCTAAATTCAAGTAAACCGGGGGCACGACCTTTTCTTATTTTGGTCCGAGGTGAGTTCGGAGGACGAGAGCGATTTTACGCAAAACATTTGCAAAAACGATTTTCCGTCGACGTTGAAAAAACACTCGAGCACTTCGTAGAGTGCGGAATGCGGGTCGGGAACTCGACACTTTCGAATTACTTCGGTCAAAGGTCAAGTGTTATTGAACGAAGGAACAATATAATTCAATTCAATAAAAAAAAAACAAATAATAATTCTCTAACTAACCTGGCTCGAGAGTCTGTCGCAGAGCTCCGATGGCACGATGTGACCAGGGGCGTGCTGGAGTAAGATAAGGGAACTCTGCTTCACTGAGGAAGACAAACAGAGATTTTCAAGTCGTCGATAAACAATCAACTAAACTATGGACCCGATCATATCGAACGACTTCGAACGTGGATTTTTTCATCTCGATCGCAGATCAATGATGATGAATCTCAATGTATGATTGAGCCTTAATGGACACAATCTAGCTAAATTCTTTTAGACTTTTTGGAATTTTAGATCCATTTATTTCAATTTTGAATATAAATTGTTGACAATTGTAACAATTATAAACTTTAGCAATTTAAAATTTTGTAAAATTTATTATAGTAAAATAAATTAATAAAAAATCGTTAACATATTTTGGTCATATGCTCAGGAGTTGTGATTGTGGTGACGAGAATGAAGTGATGGGTGGCAAATGAAAACTGGAGATAAACACGCACACTCGCAACCAACAAACTCACAAGAAACACAAAACAAACTCACGCAGAGGGAAAGTTGTTACCAGAATGATGCAGATCATGACCAGGCTGCAGAAGGAATTGAGAATAATTGATTAATAATATTTATGGTGTAATAATAATAATAATAATAATAATAATAATAATAAGGTAATAATTATTAAATTATGTAGGATAACAGAAAAGAATTTTTTAATAATAAATCACAGACAACTATAAAATAATCCATTTAATAGCAAATACTAATTACAACAATAATAACAAGAGAATCATCACTAACAGTCTACAGCTTTAAAAATAATTAACAGACGTATACGTCCGAACACGCAAACATCCACGTAAGCATCACGTCATTCCTAAATAACTTCTCCCATCATCTCATCAACCTTCACCTCAAAATCGGGTCGACCCTGAGCGTCCAACCCCCCTCACAGAACTTCACGATGAGGGCGCTCGTGATGACCACCACTGAACCGAGGGCATCCCCCAATATGTGCAGGAAGACACCTCGGATGTTCATCTGACCTGCCGAGTCTGGGGATGACGATGATGATGATGGTGAAGATAATGATGATGATGATGATGGTGAAGATAATGATGATGATGATGATGGTGAAGATGATGATAATGATGGTGAAGAAGAAGATGATGATACCTACGGTGATGATGAAAAGGTTTAATTAATGAAGCAGTAGAAATTATTTAAACATTTTAAAAATAATTTTCAGCACCCCCCTCCTGATTAATTGTGGCGAGGAATTTGAAAAGAATGAACGAAGTTTTTTCCCCTTTTTGTAAATTATGTATTATATTATTCGAAGCTCCTACTTGCAAAATTTTTCTTAAGCACATTACACGCTCTACCAATTCTACCAATTACTAGCTAATTAATATTATCCCAAAAAATTAAAATTATTAATAATTTCCAAACTAATTAAAACAATGAAAGAGCACATTCAAAATGTGAAACAATATCTCCTCAATCAAGACCTAATTGTTTGATGCAATTAATTAATTACAAAAATATAGTTTGACACAATTAATTACAGGTCATTAATTAACTAAAATCCTCACGAGTTGATTTCTTCTTGTTCGTCGAGCCATGAACTTTTGTTTCGTCCGGGAAGTCCGAGGGCAGACCGAGGAGGTTGGTCTGTTGCTTCATTAGATCTGTCCTTCGGCCCAACTCCAGGCAGTCCTTCGCTAATTCCTCCTCAGCACCTTTGACGAAGCCGTCTTCGACTTTCACCTCGGAGATGCTCTCGACGGCGCACGCCCCGTTGGCGACGACGTCCGTCGAGGGGCTCTCGGCGATCGGGAGACCCGCGGATGGCTTCGAACCGACGAGGCGTACCTCGGACGTCGGTCGAATGTCGTGGGAATGGCCGTGGGCTTCGTTGCAGAACATGACGATGCCGAGGAGGTTGACGGCCAGCCCGACGCACCCCACGATGAGCAGCATGTCGGGTTCGTGGATCTCGTGGGGGTGAAAGAGCCGTTCGACGGCCTCGATGAAGATGGTGAAACAGAGGGTGCTCAGGAAGATCGAGTTGAACAGGGCCCCGAGGATTTCGGCCCGAGCCCACCCGAAGGTGTTTTGCTTCGACGACTTGGTCGAGATCTGAGTTGGGGTTTTGTTTTTTTTAAATAAATAACAAAACAAATTAATAATATCAGAAATAATTTAGGAAATTATTGTAATAATTGTAGGAAAAATTGAATTAAAAATGAGTTAATTAAAAAATAACGTAAAATCAGCTCGAGGAAACGTTTAAAAACTCGTGAGAGAGGGTTTAAGGTCAAACGATGCATCGAGTCAAAAGTATAAAGATTTCAGAAACAATAAAATTAAAATAAACGGTTCGAAAGGATCAAAACTTTGGACGAGATGATCTGTCCATCATTGCCATGAAGACTCAGGTTATGACTCCCGAGTTATTATGGAACACTTACATTGGACAGCCACAGAATGTTACATTTATTTATTTATTTATTTATGCTTATTAAGAACATCATTTGGTTAATTAACGCTCCAATGTTCTGCAAAGTACAGAACCACAGATGCCGTTCAAATGAAAGTATTTGCAAAGAGTCGAAACACGCTGGCATTTACAGTATCTGTCAAGTGCACAAATGAGTTTGCTCTGCTCTCATAATTAGCCTCACATTTACATAATTATCCCCGCCCCTGTCCCACGTCAAACCAGCGACTCACCACTACGCAAGAAAGGCCGATCGCCAGAGCCACAACATCCGAGATCATGTGGTACGAGTCCCCGATCAGTGCCAGGGAGCCCGTTATGTGGCCGCATACGACCTCGGTCAGGAAGAACGTGAAGGTGAAGGATATCATCAGGGAGAGTTTGATGATTTGTCGCTTCCGAGAATTCATGGCTTGGAGATGGCTGGTCGGTCGATTGTCGTGGTCCTTGCTCCTAAAGGTTCTCGTGGTTCTCACGTGGGTACAGACCCTTTCAATTTAAGGTTGAAATTGTAGGCAGATGGAATTTGTGTAATGAATATAACAGATGTTATGTGTTCTGTAAGGTCTTAAAATTTGTAAAGAAAAGTTGTTTTTTTTGCAAGGGTAGCAGTTGTTTCTTAATTGAATTAACAAGTGCTTTTATTTCACAAACATCTGCCACAAACATGTGAAATATTCATACATCAAAATGCCATACTTAACAACAACAACAACAACTTTATTGCTTTTAAGTAAACATCAATTAGGAACAAATCACTAAACCACATTCACAAATAGCTATCTAATTACAAGCTCCTCGCTTTTTAAAAAGAGTAACATCAACGCACCGACATCAAAAGCACAGTCTAAAAAGCAGTCTATAAACATGTATGCCTCGATGAAACATATTCAATTAAGTTGACACTAAAACCAAATCAAGAAATTACAACTCACTTGCTAAACTCCTAAAATCCACCTCTAAAAGACGGCAATAAATTGAAAACCCTCACTTAAGTCAGTCCACTCTCTCGTAACAGCAAACGTCTCCACGCGAATGAACAGCACAATAAAACGTCAAACGCTTTGCTTTTAAACTGACGAACACGGTACAAGCCACTCTAAGATGAACACAGAATCGCCAGCAAATCTCTAGAATGAGTCTAATTTAAGTCGCTCTAACCATAGCGTCATCAGCGAAAATCCTGAGCGGCCGTTCAAAGTTCTACCGAGAGAGTAAATTCTTCTAAACTTAACAGAACCCGCTCCCTTTCGCTCGCTCAGCCTGGGAGAATCAGCCGGCTGTTGTTCTTGTCGGCTCGAATACGGCGCAAGTAAACGCTGACATTCCGAGCTAGGATGAGATTTGTTAACGTTTTTGTAGAATTTTGAATTTTGTCGAACCGACGTTTTACTAATTTTTAGCTTTTCAATGAATTTCTGTCTGCAAAGTCAGGTATAAGACGACTAATCCAGCCCAGCCAATCACAGGCCAGATATAGGTCACATGAGACCTTGGCGGCTTGTGTTGTTCTCGTTGATATATTTGGAATTATTTATTTATTTATTTTTGAGTAACCTCCAAAATCGTTTTTATGTTTTGTAAGCTGAACAGCTAAACTTTGGAATTAATTCATGAATCATCGACACTTTGAACGATTTAAACGTCTTCATTTGACAATTTTCAAACCTGATAACTTACTTTACAACCTAATAATTTATTTTTATTTACTTATTGCGATGATGTTACATTAATTATTACTAAGTTATTGTTATTACATTTGTATGTAATTCATTTTACGCGCGCTTTTACACATAAAGCTTAGCTTTCGACTCGATAATAAATCAAAAGCTTACACAATTATTCACCACTAAATCTCACAAATCAATACTGAATTTGAAGAACCTTTCCTAAGGGACGTAATTTCAGTTTTTTTCTGAAGGGGAGAAGGGTGGCAAACCCTGGTCAATTATGAGGAGATGACCCTGTTTTGGGGTTTGCCCTGCTCCATCCGAATTACTTACCTGCCTTTCCTAGTTGACATTTCTAAGAAAAAGAGTCTCTAAAGTTTTTGTTTCGAATATTTCTTTATCAAAAGATTTTGACGAGCATCAGTTGGACGCCTAGTTAATTAGTTAATTAGTTACTAGTTAGTCACCTGTTTTCGATTTGTTAATAATGTGAAACTTTTAGGTTATCGCTAACCGTTAAAATTATTAAAATGATGATAATTGCTATTTAACAATGTTAATTATATAATATAACAATTATTAATAATCGATAACATTAATATGATATTATAATAATTATTAACTATTAATAACAATAATTTGTATTAATGAATTATAAATGTATTATAATTTGTATTATTGCATTACAAATGGATTATAATACAAATTATTGTTATCATCCCCTCATTTGCATTTATAATTTTATTACGAATCACGATTTGAATGAAATTTCGTGAAATTCTCTGCCCGTTTGTTTGTTTATGGTTTTTTATTCTTTGAATTTATTTTTTAACATCTTCAGTTTTTAGCGAAGGCTTGCAACATCTTTCCTTGTCGCAGGAAACTCTGCATTCCACTTTACAAATGCCTCTTTCGTCCTCCTTCACCTCCTGGAATTATTTGGAAAAATTATAAATTTATGTCAAATGATTTCGATGATTTGGATGATGATGTTAAAGAAAAAAAATGTTTATTATTACTGTTTTTATTATTATTATTATTATTATTAATTATTATTATTATTATTATTATTATTATTATTATTATTATTATTATTAATTATTATTATTATTATGATTATTATTATTATTATTATTATTATTATTATTATTATATTATTATTATTATTATTATTATTATTATTATTATTATTATTATTATTATTATTATTATTATTATTATTAGTAGTAGTAGTAGTATTATTATTATTATTATTATTATTATTATTATTATTATTATATTATTATTATTATTATTATTATTATTATTATCATTGTTATTATTTATTTATTTGCCGGAGTCAAGCTGTAGAAAGATCTTAATTTGTTTAATTTGATTCGTTTGATAAGTTTAACAATCGTATTTAAGTTTAATGGCAAGAAATTAACTAATAAAACCGAATGGTTGTTAGAAATTAGAACATTAGTAATTAATTAATTAATAATAGACAATAATAATTAACTAATTAATATTATTAATCAAATCATTTACAAACGAACCCCGACGAATTCCGGCTGGATTGTACTGGAATGGATGCCTTCCTTGTGGAATATTTTCTTCATTTCTTTCAACACTCTTTCGTAGTCGTCCATGCTCCTCAGTTTCACGTGGACACTGCCAATGAGTTTCTTGCCGACCAGTTGCCAGATGTGCAGTTCGTGGATTTCAAGGACGCCTTGGATCTTGGGGAAAGAAAATGATGATGATGATGATGGTTGTTCCAGTTTCAGCATCAATGAATGAAGGATATTTTAAAGAAAATTTTATTGATGTTTTATCTTTTACCACTTTTGAACAACGTATTTAGTTTTTATAATGTGTAATAATGTTTATAATTGCAAACTTGCCGTTTGATAATAAGTACAAACGGTTTGTTTGTAATATTTTTAAGAATTATTTATTCTGTTAACATTTACATTATTTACACTTGGTAATTAATTTAATATTTACAAGAAGAGGAAATTTATTCTGAGCCTGGAAAAGAATGGACCTTACCTCAGTAGATAGCCTTTCGTGAAGGCTTTCCACGCGGATGTGACCAGGTACGTGCTGGAGCAGTATCAGGGATGATTGTTTGACTGAAATGGTAATGATAATAATGATGGTGATAATGATAATAATAATAATGACAATGATAATGATAATAATGATGATGGTAGTGATAATAATGATGATGATAATGATAATGATAACAATGATGATGGTAATGATTAGTGATGATGCTGATAATGATAATAATGATGATGATAATGATAATAACGATAATGATAATGATTGGCTGGATGAAGACTGAAAGTTAAATATGGAGAATCCTTAACATAGCCGTTCATATTCTCAGAAATTGTTTAATTTGTCCGCATGCATTAAGTTCGTAGAAATAAATAGTAAATATGATTTCTTATTGTCAATTATTAATTTATTATTATTTAATTATTAGTTAATTAACTAACTAAATAATAATAATAATATTTATAAAAGTTTAATATTTTATTAAATTTGGATTATTAATTATGGAAATATTAATAAACTAACGGAGAGGAAACGTGGTCGACAAAATGATTACCACCATGGTTATGCTGGAGTAAATAACAAATTAAAAATAGCAAATTAGATATAACAAATTAAATATAACAGATAGTCTCATCACCTCCGATAGAAAAGATAACAGCCCCTATTCCATTTAGACAAATTAAAAAACATCCACCTAAGGATTGGATCCACGTAGGGAATCCATGGCTCCTCCCCCTTGTACATGGTCAACAGGGCACTGACCATTACGACCACAGATCCGAGGGCATCCCCGAGGATGTGTAGAAAGACTCCCCTTATGTTCATCTGGTCTTGGCCGTCTGCAAGAAGAGCTGATAGATCGGATACTTGAAGTGGAAGGCTTTGGCAGTGTTAATCAGTTTAATCAGTTTAACATCAATTTTTAATAGTTTTATGAATTTGTTGTTTTTTTTTAAATTAAATCAAGGATGGAATGAATTCCGGGCCTGGATGATCTATCTATCTCGATATGAAAATAAATTTACTTTGAAAATGTAATTAAATTGTAAATCTATTTAATCAGAAAATATGTTTTCTAGATTTCTAGGTTATTGTTATTTCAGTATTTATTGGATCATTTAAACACAAAACCTTTTTTACTGTTGAAGTTAACGTTTCTATACGAATCAGACGATTTTGAAACTTTGAGAACCGACTTTGTGGAATACTGTCCTCTGCCATTCTCGTCTGAAAATATGGAAAGATGAAGAAATTGATGATTGACTAGGTAGTGGCAGATCTTGAACACCGGGAGAGACACACAAATGGAACGCTGGGCGGATTTAAGGGTGTACAGCTACTAAAATTAGTAAGTAAATTATGGAAATAACTATTTCAAACGGAATTATTTTCTTTTCATACATTCTAAAATTCGGTGGGCCCCCAAACCATAATCCGCCCTGCGGTTACATCTAGGTAAGAGTTCAGTATAATGACTAAAAGAACCCAGGTAGAAGTAGAATTACTATCAAATAAAGCACTGAAGTAGAATTATTATTATCACAAATAAAAAAACCTTTCTAAAATTTAAATTTCCAATTAATTAAGAAAATAACTGACGAATGTTTTTCTGTAATTCCATGTAAGGTCTCATGGACGTATCGCAATCTCCTTGGTTGTAGTGACTGAAACGCTCCTTCTCGCAAAATTCCACGCCCGCTTGGTTGGACGAGGCCATCCAATTGATGGTCAGCACGTTGTCCAACCTCGGTTCAGAAATCCTTACCCTAGGTGGCCTGGAGTACTGGCGATTGCTGCTCACGTTAGAATAACTTGCATCTGGCCTGCTTAGATTGGGAGGAGTCAAACCAGCGGCTTTAACCGAAGGGTCGAATATTCTCAGATTGTCATCCGACGGAGTAGACAATTTCGACGGTTCGTAGCTCATAGAGGAGGTCGTCCGCATCGATTCGACCATAATTTGGGACGTGGTGGTGGTCGTCTCCGATGAGATGTTCGTGCCCTCCTTGCCGTGCCCGTGGCCATGTCCGTGCGCCTCGTTGTAGAACAGGAGCAGTCCTACCAGGTTGACTCCAAGACCTATTCCACCCACGACCAGTAACGTGACCGGTTCTTCTATTGGCGATGGGCGGACCAGCCTCTCTATGGCTTCGACGAGGATGGTGAAGCAGAGGGCAGCCAGGAAGACCGAGTTGACGAGAGCACCCAAGATTTCGGCTCGGACCCAACCGAATGTGTTTTGTGAAGAAGTTTTGTCGGATATCTGCGAAAGAAATTCACGTAGTTGGAGGAATCAATGTTTATTGAATCAAACAGATTCAATAAATTCATAAAACAAACAAGCCGTTGTATACTTTAAAACAGTTTTGCTGGTTTTAATTGCGTGGAACACACAGACAGGCGTCGAGTTTGTGAATTTATCAAGTATTAGAGGACGCATTACGTTCAAAGTCATTCTATGAAATAATAATATTAATAATAATAATAATAATAATAATAATAATAATAATAATAATAATAATAAACTCCTCCTAAAAATTTTTAAAAAAACTTCGTCACGAAATTGAATAAAGTCTGAACGGACGTCTACACTACTTTGTCAAATTCATCGGATGAACACACCAAACGAACGACAAAAATCCGACTTTTTAAACTCGTCATCTCGAACCTTACCTTGACCTGTAAATAATAATAATAATAATAATAATAATAGTAATTTCATCGCTCTCTTACCGATACACAGGAAAGCCCAACTATGAGTGCTATGAAATCCGAGATCATGTGGTAAGAGTCCCCTACCAGGGCCAACGACCCGGTTAGATGGCCATAGATGAGTTCGGTAAGGAAAAAGATGAAAGTCAGAACTATCATGATGGATAACTTTGTTATTTGAGTCTGACGGCGGTCCATTTCCGAGAAGATTTAGATGTTAATTTTTCCAATTAGGTGTGTTACAAAATGAGCTTCCATTTCATCGTCTTGTCTTATGCAATTTCAAGGCTAGAAGAGAATCTCGGGCATTTGTCAGATCGAGAATTTGGACATTCAGGCATTGTGTTTACGGAGGAATAAGTAAACAAAGGAAGGCGTCAGACAACAAATGCATTTATTCACGACGATAAACAAAAATTTATAAAAAAAAAGTTATTTTACCATAATAGGTAGCCGGTTATTGCGAGGTGAGATTAAAAAATAAATAAATTTAATAAAAGCCATCATTATGCATGATATAACTCGATTTCGTGAAATGTCCATTTACAATCATTTACAGAGCTAGGTTAGCGTAAGATTGCACTGAAGGTGACCTCTCTGATGCTGTTCACGGCTTACTAAACTTCGAAAGTACTTAATTCGATCACGAATAGCTTGAAGATTCTCAGCGGGATAAAACAATGCCGATAAACTATTTACAATTCACGACGAATTAAAAAAAAAAAAAAAAAGAATAAAAAAATTATCTCGCGGAGAAATTCGCAAAATATTGCCAGACGGTTGTTGGACCAACAAAATACGCATTTACATAAGCTTTACAAAATGCTATTCGATTTCAGTTTCTCCCAGCCTATCTCCTTAGAGAGTGGGTAGCTGGCTGACGACCAATAGAGTTAGCTGGGTGGGTTGGGGCGTGGGGCTGCTCAAATCAGCGTCGTGCCACCTAGGTCGCTTTCCAAGGAGATGGCGGTGTCCGTACTGAGGGCAGATTGGAAGGAGATTCCAGAAGCTGTGCTGGTCGTTGAGATCTTCTTCTTCTTCGACTTCTTGTTGACGCAGCAACAGGTGTCCTCGTGGCATTTCAACTCGGGTCCGCACTCCAGGTAGCACTCTCTCTCGGTCGGTGTTTCCTGGTGGAAGGATAGAACAGGGTTGACTATGGAACCAATACTTTTCTACATAAAAATGCCGTTCTAATGCTAAAATGCTTTTCTAATGCAATTCTTAAAGTTCAAATGAAACTAATCCTCCGCTCAAGAATGGAAAGTACTGACCTGGTGCTCCAGAAATTCAGGCTGAATGGTGGTGGAATGGATTCCGTTGTTGTGGAAAAAGGCTTTGATCTGCTTCGAAGCGCGAATGTACTGGGTAAGGTCAGAGCACCTGATGTGCAGGCTGGCAATGATGCGGGTTCCTGCGAGTTGCCAGACATGGAGGTCGTGAATGTTGGCAATGTCTCTCACCTGGTGAGCAACAAGTTCAATTGTTTTACTGGGTTTGTTAATTTAGTTCTGGGTAAAGATTAGTTATTTAAAATTCAGTTATTTTGAATTCATTTACTTTGAATTCAATTAATTTAAATTCAATTATTTTAAATTAAGTTGGATTGTTTGACTGGGTTTGTTTATTTAGTTCTGGGTAAAGATTAGTTATTTTAAATACAGTTATTTTGAATTCAGTCATTTTAAATTCAATTATTTTAAATTCAGTTATTTTAAATCTGCATTCGATCTAAGACAATATGATCCAAGAATTAAGAAGAGTAGAAATCTAAGTAAGAACGAAATTCAAACTTCTTTTTTGAGTTCTTCCAGTAATACAGGTACATTTACGTTTTTGGGAACTCGTTGTAAGAGGATGTTTGACGTCTGCCTCACTGGAAGGTGAATGAATTTTAATGAATATTATTTTGTTAATTTTTATGACAGTAATTATGACAATAATTCAATCATTTCTAAGTAATTACACGATTAATATGCATTATAAAAACAGACATTAAAATTAAATGAAATAAAGTACATAAAAGCTAAAAAAAATTGTAAGAAAAAAAACATAAAGATATAATACTCACGAAGAGGTATCGTTGAGATGAATATGATGATGACAACAACGAGGCTGAAAGATAATAAATCATAATTAATTAGCAATTAATTAATTAAGTAATTATTAACTATGTTACTACTAAGTATTTTCTAATTTATGTTCGCCTGTCAATCTCAACCAACGCGGCCTGAAAATCTATCGATTGAGATAGCAACGTCGACAGATTGAAAAGTCAACTGATTGAAATGAAACAGATTGCAACGTCAACTGATTGAAATATCAGCAGATTGCAACGTCAACTGTTTGAAATGTCTGACCTGATTAAAAATGTCAACTGATTGAAATGTCTGACCTGATTGCAGGGTCCATCCTGTCAACCCAGTCCCCCTGGCAGTACTTGTTTATGAGTCCACTTACGATGACGGACACTGAACCCAATGCGTCTCCCAATAAGTGAAGAAAAACTCCCTGAATATTCATTTGATTTCCAGATTCTAAAAAAAAAAAATTTCAAGATAAATATTATTTCAATTAATTGGTAAGCATAATAATTATTAACATTTGTAATGAATGAATATTCATAATACCTAATATTATTATTTAATAATATGGTTAGTAATGATTTATTAAAAAAAAATAAACAAAAATAATTTAAAAAAATTTGAACTGACATTTCAACAATTAATTATTTTGACCGATTTTTAATAATTTATTTAATTATTACCTATTTTAATAATTATTTGTATCTAATAATAATTTATATTAAATTACTCAACCGACTCATTTTTTTGTCCTTTTTCTTCTTCCGGTTCTTCCTTGGAATCTCATCCTCATCCTCCACGGGTGGTCCTGCGTAGATGTGAGACACCGTCGCCACCATGTTCGTTATGTCTTCTTCATCATCATCAGGACTGTCACAGCCTGGAAATTATGAATGTAAAATAATAATATTATCCTTATTTTGTAATTACAATTACAATTATACAATGAATTACAATTACAGTTGTAATAATAATAATAATAATAATAATAATAATAATAATATAATAATAATAATAATAATATAATAATAATAATTAATAATAATAATAATAATAATAATAATAATAATAATAATAATAATAATTATAATAATAACAATAAAAATAATAATAAAAATAATAATAAAAATAATAATAAAATAATAATAATAATAATAATAACAATAAAAATAATAATAAAAATAATAATAAATAACAATAACAACAATAATAATAATAATGAAGCCATTAATAATAAATTTCAAAACCACCATCATCATCCGGAATATCCAGGCAGATGCTATCTGCATTGGCAGATCGACGTCTGGGATAAGGCGAGTTGGTCTCAGGAAAAACTTCAGTTTCCAAATCAATGGAAATCTCCCCGTTTCTCGTAACAGCTTCGGAAATGGTGTCTTGGAAAAAATTAGGAAGACATTTATTAATAGATTAAAATTAGGATGACTTTTATTAATAGATTAAAATTAGAGAAACAACAACAATAAAAATTAAATTTAAGATGATAATGTTTTAAACAGATCTTAATTGCACATCAGAAGACCATTTTTTAGATTTTCAAGACTCCTGCTCACCTATTTGTCCAAACCTCACGTGCTGCCAGTGTTGGGGAAAATCTGCCTCCGTCACTGAAAGCTTCCTGGTCTTGACAGCTGGTAAAGGCTTCGGTTCGATCACAATCTGAGACATGTTGTTGTTGTTGTTGTTGTTGTTGCTGTTGTTGTTGTTGCTGTTGTTGTAGTTGTTTACGATGTCAACGTTGTTGCTGTTGTTGTTTGTGATGTCGACGTTGTTGCTGTTGTAGTTGTTTACAATGTCAACGTTGCTGTTGCTGTTGTTGTTGTAGTTGTTTACGATGTTAACGTTGTTGTTGCTGCTGTTGTTTGTGATGTCAACGTTGTTGTTGTCGACGATGAACGCCGGATTGGCAAGTCCCGCGTTGTTGTTACTTCCGTGACGAGGACAATTTTCATTCCTTGCTTCTTCCGTCTTCTCCTTGTTCTTCTTCAAGTCTCCCACTGTCTCGTTAAGGAAGACCCCGATGCCGATAAGGTTGACGGCAAAACCTACTCCACCGACGATGAGAACCAAGTCTGCTTCTTTCACCTTTTCCGGAGTGATGAGTCTCTGGACGGCACTGGTGAATATGCTGAAGCAGAGGGCCAGCATGAAGACAGAGTTGACCAAAGCTGCCCAGATTTCGACCCTTGCCCATCCGTACGTGTTTTTCTTGGTCTCTTTCGTAGAGAGCTGTGCGAGTTGGTGGTTGAGATTTAATAATGATTATGATGATGATGATAATAATAATGATTATGATAATAATAATAATAATAATAATAATAATTAATAATAATAATAATAATAATAATAATAATAATAATAATAATAATAATAATAATAATAATAACAATAATAATAATAATAATATAATAATAATAATAATAATAATAATAATAATAATAATAATAATAATTAATAATAATAATAATATAATAATAATAATAATGTTGTTAACATTAAAATGTGATAAGCGATAGTTAAGATGAAATAACAAAATAAAATTAAAATTAAAAAATACACCTAAAAAAATAATGATTATAATTAATTAATAGTTATTTTCATGATGAATGTCAAATGAAATTAATCAGAAATCCAAGTTTCTATTATTGATGATTTGTAAATAAGATTTTGTCGGGATTATAGAAATTATATTATAAAAAAGTTATTTATCCAATGTTTTTAGTCCAAATATAGTGAATGTGATTGTAATCCATTTAAGTCCTGTCTCAGAACAGATCGAATCGGACGCTACCAGTTTTGGTATTCAGGTGCAAATATGAGAACAAAAGTTATTTGAAAATATTCTTAAGAAATGATAACATCTTCATTGTCATGCATCATTAACTTATAAATGCCTCGCGAAGCCAGATGTGACAAGAATGGGAATTGTTACTAAGTAGTGTCTTCTGCAAAGGCCAAACTCCTTCAAGAAGGTTCAGTAAACAAGCGAGCTGCAATCATCCGAGACACTAGTCTAATAACAAGTCTTTGGATCGCTTGCGTCACTTTTCTAGAAGCTCATCCAAATCGACTTGCTTCTTGATTTGCAAACGTGACGAGCGTAAAATGACATTTTCAAGTCATTCACTGCGATGTCAACGTTGTTGTTGTTCTAGTTGTTGTTGTTGTAGTTGTTGTTGTTGTAGCAGTAGTCGGTGTAGAACTTATCAATTTGTTAATCGTCTTTTACGATCGACAACCATCAACAACCTAGACATCACAAAACATTCGAAACGAAATCGCAGACTTATCATCATCATTATCCCTCATCGAGAAGTTTGTCAAACAACCGCCTTAAGTCAATACCAACCCAGAGGCAGATGAACCCGATGACGAGGGAGATGATGGCGGATATCATGTTGAACGAGTCATTGACGAGGGCCAAAGAACCAGTCCTGTACCCGACGACGATCTCGGTCACGAACATGCCCGTCGTCAGGAGAATCATGAAGATCATCTTGCCTTTCTGTCGCGCCCTCTCGCTCGGCTTGCACGCCATTCTTATCGGGGCGGGAAAGTGTCTAAAAATGGGATGATGATGATGATGATGATTGAAATTATGATTTTATATTATAGAGATTACCAATACATTTCAATTTACAATGAATAGATAACTTAACATGTCGTAATATTTTATTTGTAGTAGTTTAAGAAGATTAATGGCTGTGCGATAAATCAACACCTGTTGTAATATGCATTTATTATTTGGAAAAAGGTTTTGGTAATATTAGACGCTGGGAAAAGCGAGTTGGAATAATTGTTATGAAAGAAAATGCTAAAAATCTCTTTAAAAAATCATGACAATCTCTAATAGCATGTTGCCGACATTTCGAGCGGTCGAGAATACATGCTATCCTTAACTTTGCTTAAATCGAAATGTATTCATAAATTTATTCGTAACACTGAAATAGTATAAAATTCCTAGCGACAAAAAAGACAGCTAAATACAAAGCCGGAATTACTAACCACAAAACAAGATCAGTTAATCGCGTTAATTGTGGTCCTCGGGAAACAGCAACAACAACAACTTTCTAATTGATCTCACGCAGAGTCATTTAGTATTCTGAAAGTTACAAACGAGAATCTATTTTCTACAAAATGAAGGATTTACAAGCGAACAATTCAACTGCCGATGAATTCTCAACAATTTATAAGAACCAACGCTCACCTATGAAGATATGATAAATAGGATACTGTAATGCGCAGGTAATAAAAATATGGCATTATTTATTCATAATGAATATGCAAATGAGATCTTGAACAAAGAAACAATGACACAAACTCCGCCCAGATGTCATTCAAATTTCAATAGAAAGTTGAAGACCTCTGGCATGCATTAATAAATTAATAGCTAATGAATTTATCTCGCAAGCCAATTAACGTAGAATGTTCAGAGACATGTTTTTGCAGTAATCTGGCCCTTTAAAGGCAGCCAATTAGAGAATTGCACGTCTTATAAGTAATGCCAGAGATTTGGAGAATGAACGAAAAACAGAATTCTAATTGGCTGGTTAGATATTAATTGGGTCAGATACAAACTCCGATTAATTGTAGCTGTTTGTTTCTTGAGCTAATAAAGTTGGCCATTTTGTAGAGCGACCAAATGGTTCTCGTATCTGTCACTTGTGCTTATCAACGTTAGCTGACAGAGCAGAAGCTTAAGCCGATTGAAATTCGCTAAGCCGATCAATCGCTCGACAGCCGTTTCGGCCACTCATCGGCGGCTTGCGTTCCTCTGGCGGGATTGGCTCTAGAAACAGCAGGCGATTTCGAACTGCCTCGACGTGTTTCGTCGTTGCTTAAAATCGCTATTCATTGTCGAGCATTTTCCCAAGCCGAGTGTCACTTTCCAGCTGTTATTCCGTGCCGCGGTAGTAGCCAGATCTATCGATTACATGTGTAATTATTTATTTATTTTGATTAAAGTCCATATTGCGTAACTAAAATGATTTGGACTTGTAGCCAGATCTTGCTAATTTGCTCTTTGTTTAGTAATATCATTTACCAGCTCTAAGTAAACTCTAAGTAAAGTGAGTTTAAGACTAAACAAGGTGGCTTCATTTTGGAAATTTTAGGAGGAAGAATTTAAGGATAGAACTGCTTACTTTCTTCGAACTGCACACGATTCAATGCCACCGTGGTCCAAGATTATACTCTTCAATTCCATTATCAATAAAAGATCAATGTTTATCCGGTTTTTTCAATATTCTTTATTTGTTGTTTAAAAGATGTTATAAGTTGTACATGTTGCAAGGTATTCTTTAAATTGTTTTTACTTTATTTCTGTACATATGACTAATTAAATCGTGTTAATTAGGGTCAGTATGACAGCGTTTCCTTAAGACTGAAACTTGAGTTATTTTATTTGCTTGTCTTTTTCTGATTATTGATTGTTTATTGTTCCACTAGATCAGTCAAATAAAATCTTTCTCAATAAAATAAAAATAAAATAAAAGAGAAGGAGAAGGCAGTTAATCAAAATGATCGCTTGAAACGTTAAACATGTGGCGTCAGTTCATTGGCAGATCTTCCTCAATTCATTCCTCAAGATGTCAAGGCAATAGGCTTCCTATGATCTGCTGTTCCTGTCCAGCCAGAGAGTTTCATACTTTCTAGAGTAACAATATAATCGTGACAAATTTATTTTTCTGTTTTTTGTTTAATTTATCAAAATTATTTAAAAATTTATTAATTTATACAATTATCTTAGAGATTTGTGCCTGTTTAGATACTGATTGTAATGTCTTGTAGTGGTAATGATTATGATGTCTTGTACTGGTGTACTGATTGTGATGTCTTGCTTTTATTCTCTCGAATCAGTACGAAAGTACAAATCCATTGTTTAATTGGCCATTTTAAAGTCAGTCCCAGTAAGTCCCAACGCGTGCTGTTCTCGTTATTTGCATAATTACTTTATTTACTTCTTTTTTTGCGATGCACTTTATACAAATTATTAGCAGAGGAGTTAATTAGTTATATTTATTTCTTAAATTTTAATTTATCAACTTTTAAATCATTAAATTTTCGCAAAGATTTCTTCAATTGTTTTGTTTCTAAATTTTAATTTGGAGGCAAATCATTACGTTACTTTCGATCTTAGTTTAGCTAAAAAGATAAAATAAAAAATAAATAAATACTTGATCACAAAGTGGAATCATTCGCTCATTAAGGCATAATTCCATTGGTCAACTTGTTACACGTCACAAATTACTTGACAAGTCTCTCTCTTTCTTTCTTTGTCTCTCTCTTTGCTTCTTTCTTTTTCTCTCTCTTTGCCTCTCTTTTTCTTTCTTTGTCTCTCTCTTTGCCTCTCTCTTTGTCTCTCTCTTTGTCTCACTCTTTGTCTCTCTATCTGACTTTCCGAATAGCAGAGCGATAAATAACAGAAATTTGGTTAACAAGAACAAAAACAAGTGTCGACTTTTCGTAAGGCTTCTTTTAAGTCGAAACTTTCCATTGTCGCGAAGGCGGGTTCTGAGCAGATGTTTGAGATTTGACCGGCAGCGCCATTGTTTCGCTTCTTAAACTGCACGTTCAACATTCAGAGAAGCCATTCTTCAAGCAGACTTCAAGCGATAGTCGTTGCTGTTGTTGTTATCATTATTATTATTATTATTATTATTATTATTATTATTATTATTATTATTATTATTATTATTATTATTATTATTATTATTATTATATTATTATTATTATATTATTATTATTGTTATTATTATTATTATTATTATTATTATTATTATTATTATTGTTGTTATAGTCGTAAATCATTATTGTTGTTGTTGTTTTTGTCGTTATTGTTGTTATTATTGTAGTTGATAAAGTTACTATTGTTGTTGCTGTTATGGTTGATAATTTTATTATTATTGCTGTTGTTGTTAATACTATTATGTAATTGACAACGTTATTATTGTTGTTGTTATCGTTTATTATTAATAACAACCCTCGCAAGATAATGGGGAGATGAACAGTTAGCTGATATAAAAATATTCGTTATGACGTAATGTTGCATGTGTTTTTAAGCCTTTAAAAGTCTGAAAGTATGATGAATTGTACCAGTAAACTAATGTAAGTTAATGAAGCTGATAATGATAACAGTACTAATGATAATGATGATCATGATGATAACGATGTCTATAGGAAATATCAACATTACTAAATCGGTACCCATGGCTCCCCAATCAGGTTCATTTGGTTCATTTGGGGTTTGAGGAGATGTCGTTTTTTTAAAATAATCTTTTCAAATTTTCGATTCACCGACAAATCGTAAAAGAAATAATCTCAGAGTGACGCAAAACGTCGAGGAATTCGAATAGTTTTGAGGAGGACGTTGTCGGCTCGTTCCGCTATCCCCATTCTGTCGATGTGCTAATAATGTCAGGTGATGTCATTCTAACAGCAGAACTTCAGCCAACAATGGCCATTTACTCACAAATTGGTTAACAAATGTGCCAAATTTCAGCAAAATCCAAGATGTTGATGTCAGATGTTATGTTGATTTGATGTGGAATGACCCAATACTAATGTAGTATTTTCATTCTTTATTTTTGTTCATTCCATTTTTAATCAGAAATTACAGTCACAAATGCTTGTCGACTTTCAACATAACCAAGTCCTTATAAGTCCACTTTATCACCCATGGAGGAGGAGATCAACTGGATCAACTGATTCAGCCGCCATTGCCTGCTCACTTTTTTATTACGTGCATTTCTTGTCAACTTTTCACATTCTGAAACATGAGCTGGATGCAAGCATTTCACATGTTTCTGCACCTAACTTAGGTGGAGAATTGTCAATTAGTAAGAGCCCTATTTAAGTTTTGGAATTTAGCCAGTTTTGAGTTGGTTGATGCGAGCGTTACAGAGTTGTTTAGAGCTTTTGAGTTGATAAAAGGTTTCAAATAAAATGCCAAACTTATTTTCGAGTTTTGCAATCGTTACAAATACGACGGTAATGATGATGATGATTACAATTATGTTTGAACGGCTGCTGATGATGATGACGAATGATCTTATATGGAATTCATCCATTCAATTAGGTTGAAAATTCCCAAATAATAATAATACTAAAACTAAAAAGCGCTGTTGTTGTTCAATAAAATTACAAAACTTTATTATTAAAAATTTAATTAAATTAATTAATTATTTTTAAATTAATTTAATTTAAAATGTAGATTTTTAGAATCTTTTATATTTCTAAGGTAAACGTCGGGCTGGCTATGGATAGTTGGAGTAACACAAACATTACATTCGCTAATAACTCCCGAAACTAAAATACAACATGGCTGACGCAGCCGCTAGATCATTGCAGTATGAATACAAAGCTAATTCCAATCTTGTCTTACAAGCAGACAGATCACTTATTGATAGGAGGCCTCGAGATGAGGCTACTGGGGAGGTCTTACCTCTCTCATCAAAGATGCTTCAACAAACAAGAATGGGGGACAGGGCATTAAGAACAAATCCATCTGCGAAGATCAACAAAAAAAGACCAATGAGAGACAATGTGGAGTCCAACAGTACAAAAAGGATAAAAATGTCCATCCTAGAAGACATGGACGATACAACAAATGTTAGCTACAGACCCAAGACACCAGAGACTAAGCAGATTTACGACACGTTGCTTACTTTTATCCAGGCAGCGATAGGAGATTATACCAGGGACGTTTACTATGTTACTGCAGATGAAGTCTTAAAGGTTCTTAAAAGTGACACGGTGAGGGAACGAGATAGGAAAAGAGATGTGGAAGATCTGCTTGGAAAGTTGGCAGACGAAAGGTACGCTGTACTTGTCAACCTCTGCAAAAAACTCACAGACTGGACTTCAAATGACGACCATCACGAAGATGAGGACATTGAAAATGGAATCAATGTTCAGTTTGATTTGGACGATGGAGAAAAAGAGGAAGAAGAAGGTAATTATATGAATGAAGTGGTTGATGAAGATAATGATGAAGACGATGGGGTTGAAGCACATGTTGAAGGAATACTTAGAGCAAATCTGGATACCGGTGATGACATCTTGACCAAGAAGGAGAAAAGCCTCCATCCACATGACATTGACGCTTTCTGGCTCCAAAGAAAGCTCAGCAAGTACTATAACGATCCAATTGTGGCTCAGAACAAAGCAGCTGAAGTGCTCGACATTTTGAAGAGTGCCAAGGACGACAGAGATGTTGAAAACAAACTGGTCACTTTGCTGGATTGTGAACGTTTCGATTTGATAATTGTTCTGAGGAAACATCGCAACATGATACTTTATTGTACGCTTCTTGCCAAAGCTCAAAATGAGTCTGAGAGAGCAAGTATTGTTAAAATGATGGAATCAGATCCAGAATTGAAAAATATCCTTAAATCACTGTTGGAAACTGAAAAGGATGATGTAATCAAGGAGGAGAGATTGAGAAAGCAGGCGGTCAAGAGGTCGAAGGTCAATGCAGATATTGAAATGGCCATGGATGTTGATGAAGCAGGGGCTTTGCCATCCATGAAGATCTTGGATCTAGAAGATTTGGCTTTGCCTAATGGATCACACCACATGACTAATACTGGTGTCAGGCTGTATGATGGCTCGCGCCAAGTGACAGGGCGAGGTTTTGAAGAGATTCATGTTCCAGCCTTGAAGCCAAGACCATTCGAGGATTCAGAATCATTGGTGGCAATAGAAAAGCTGCCAAAGTATGCTCAGCCAGCTTTCGAGGGCTTCAAATCTCTCAACAGAATTCAGAGTCGCTTGTGCAAGGCAGCTCTGGAGAATGATGATAATCTTCTACTTTGCGCTCCAACAGGTGCTGGTAAAACAAACGTTGCCTTATTGACGATGCTTCGTGAAATAGGGAAGAACATAAATCCGGACGGAACAATCAATACAGACAAATTCAAGATTATATATATTGCTCCAATGAGGTCTCTAGTACAGGAGATGGTGGGAAACTTCAGGAAAAGATTGGACAGTTATAAAATAAAAGTGGACGAGTTGACAGGCGACCATCAGCTGACTAAAGAACAATTAATGGCCGCACAGATTATCGTATGTACCCCGGAAAAATGGGATATCACCACTAGAAAAGGGGGAGAGAGGACATTTACACAACTTGTTCATCTCATAATAATAGACGAAATTCATTTGTTGCATGATGATAGAGGACCGATACTAGAAGCCGTTGTGGCAAGGACGATCAGAAATTGCGAGGCCATGCAAGAAGAAGTTAGAATAGTTGGACTTAGTGCTACCTTGCCCAATTACAAAGATGTTGCTTTGTTTTTGAGAGTTCCTGATCGAAACACCTTCTTCTTTGATAATTCTTACAGACCCGTACCTCTTGAGCAACAGTATATAGGATTCTCTGAAAAGAATGCTGCCAAGAGAATCAAGACAATGAATGATGTCCTGTACGACAAGATAATGCAGCATGCAGGAAAGAATCAGGTGCTGGTGTTTGTTCACTCAAGGAAGTCAACTGCTGAAACTGCTCGAGCTATAAGGGATATGTGCTTAGAGAAGGACTCTCTGGGGCAATTTCTGAAGGAAGGTTCTGCATCTACTGAGGTTTTGAGGAGGGAGGCTGAAGAGGTGAAAGATCAAAACCTGAAAGACCTTCTTCCTTATGGTTTTGGAATTCACCACGCAGGGATAAATAAGATTGATAGAACGCTGGTTGAAGATTTGTTTGCTGACAGACATCTTCAGGTGCTCGTGTCGACTGCCACCCTTGCATGGGGTGTCAATTTGCCTGCACACACTGTCATCATTAAAGGAACACAGGTTTACAATCCTGAAAAAGGCAAATGGGTTGAGCTAGGACCTCTTGATGTCATGCAGATGATGGGCAGAGCTGGTAGACCTCAATTTGATGTGAAAGGTGAAGGCATCTTGATGACCAATCACTCGGAACTGCATTACTATTTGTCACTGATGAATCAGCAACTTCCTATCGAGTCACAATTTGTCACACGTCTTGCAGACAACCTGAATGCCGAGATTGTTCTTGGTACTGTTCAGAATGCCAAGGATGCTGTTAAATGGCTAGGCTACACATACCTTTACATTAGAATGGTTAGGGCACCTTCTCTATACCAGGTGCCGCTCGACAGTTCAGAAACTGATCCTACACTGGAAGGTTTCAGGTCTGACCTTGTTCACACTGCTGCTTCTATTCTGGACAAAAACAACTTGATAAGGTATGACAAGAAAGGGGGTCACTTCCAGGTTACCGAGTTGGGTCGCATTGCAAGCTACTTTTACATATCTCATGAAACCATAACGACTTATAATTTGCAACTCAAACCTACAATGAGTGACATAGATCTTCTCAGAGTATTCTCCCTGTCCTCTGAATTCAAGCACTTCAAAGTTAGAGGGGAAGAAAAAATGGAGCTTTCAAAACTGCTGGAGAAAATCCCAATACCGGTGAAGGAGACTGTAGATGAACCCAGTGCCAAAGTGAATGTGCTCCTTCAGGTCTACATCTCTCAGCTCCAGTTGGATGGCTTCATTCTTATGTCAGATATGACTTTCATTGCTCAATCTGCGTTGCGGTTGATGAGGGCCATATTTGAGATTGCGTTGCACAAAGGATGGGCCCAACTTGCAGAGCTAGCATTGTCCTTCTGCAAGATGATTGACAAAAGAATGTGGCAATGCATGACTCCTTTGCGCCAGTTCAAGAAAGTTACAGTAGATATTCTGAAGAAAATTGAAAGAAAGAACTTTCCTTGGGAAAGGTACTATGACCTGAATCCTCACGAAATTGGGGAGTTGATTAAACTGCCGAAGAGAGGTATAACAATCCACCAGTACATCCACCAGCTGCCTAAACTGAATCTCGGAGTGCATGTCAATCCAATCAATCGTTCAACGTTGCAAGTTGAGCTAACTATTACTCCTGATTTTAAATGGGACGAAAAAGTCCACGGCAAATCAGAAGCCTTCTGGATAATTGTAGTGGATATTGATGGAGAAGTCATTCTACATCACGAATATTTCTTGCTGAAAGAGAAATTCCGCGAAGATGAGCATCTCACAAAGTTCTTTTTACCTGTTTTTGAACCTCTTTCACCCTATTATTATATCAAAGTTATATCAGACAAGTGGATAGGTAGTGAGACATTGATTCCAATGTCGTTGCAGAAAATGATTCTTCCTGAAAAATATCCACCTCCAACAGAATTACTAGATCTCCAACCTCTTCCCGTGTCAGCCTTGAGGAATTCAGAGTTTGAGAGTCTTTATCAAACGAATTTGAAATCTTTCAACTCTATACAGACGCAAGTATTCAATGCCCTCTACAACAGTGATGACAATGTATTTGTTGGTGCTCCGACTGGTAGTGGGAAGACTATCTGCTTGGAATTTGCAATTCTTAGGATGTTCTTGCAGAATCCAGAAGGAAAGTGCGTTTATGTTGCACCCGTGAATGCTCTGGCTCAATTGATCAATGAAGAATGGCAAAAGAAGTTTGAAAAGATTGGTAAGAAAGTCTTGCTTCTGACTGGAGAGTTGTCAACAGATCTTAAACGGTTTTCTCAGGGGCACATTGTAATCGCGACTCCAGAAGTTTGGGATGTCCTTTCGAGGAAATGTAGATATAGGTCTGCAATACAAAGCATAAGCCTATTTCTCGTTGATGAACTCCACCTACTCGGTGCAGATAATGGCTCGGTCCTCGAAGCTGTAGTTGCCAGGATGCGCTACCTCTCTATGAATAACAAAGAATTTAAAATCAGGATTGTGGCTATGAGTTCATCCCTCTCGAATGCTAAAGATGTTGGACAATGGCTTGGTTGCGTGCCCACGTCTTTCTTCAACTTCCATCCTAACGTGAGGCCTGTAAGACTCGAGATTCATATACAGGGGTTTAATGTAACTCATAGCGCATCTCGTATAACGTCTATGACCAAGCCTGTCTACAATACCATTGCACGTCATTCTCAAAAAAGGCCAGTCATTGTCTTTGTTCCTTCTCGCAAACAGACAAGGGTTACTGCTTACGACTTGCTCACTCTATGTGCAGCTGACTTTCAGGAGACAAAATTTCTCCATGCTCAGATAAAGGACATGTCTCCATACACTGACGGACTGCAGGACAAGACACTTAAGGAAGCAGTGATCAAAGGTGTTGGATACCTGCACGAGGGCTTGTGTGACGAGGACAGGCGATTGGTCGAAAAACTCTTTGAGCATGGAGCCATCCAGGTTCTGATTATCTCAAAAGACCTTGCTTGGAGTATGAAGAATAACGCATATCTAGTGATAGTAATGGACACTCAGTGTTACAATGGAAAGATCCATGGGTATGAAGACTATCCCATAACAGATATCTTGCAAATGATTGGAAGGGCTAACAGGCCACTCGTGGATGAAGAGGCCAAGGCTGTGATTTTATGCCAAAGTTCAAAGAAGGAGTTTTATAAGAAGTTTCTTTACGAACCTCTGCCGATGGAGTCGCATTTGGATCACTGCCTCCATGACCACTTTAATGCAGAGATTGATAATAAAGTGATAAAGAACAAGCAGGATGCTGTGGACAATCTCACATGGACATTTTTGTACAAAAGGATGACTCAGAATCCAAACTACTATGGTCTTCAGGGCGTTACTCATCGTCATTTGTCTGATCACATGTCTGAGTTGGTCGAGACCACGTTAAATGAGCTCGAGCAAGCTAGGTGCATTAGCATTGAGGACGAAGTGGATGTTTCTTCACAAATTATTGGAATGATTGCTAGCTACTATTACATCAATTACAACACAATGCAACTGTTAGGCTCGTCACTCAAAGACAAGACTAAGATTCGTGGATTGATTGAAACCATTGCAAAATCAGCTGAATTTGAAAACATTCCCATTAGACATCGTGAGGATTCTGTGCTCAGACAGTTGGCTGGATGTCTCCCTATAAAGTTGACGGAAAAATCTAATTTCAATGATCCTCACAACAAGACCAACTTGCTTCTGCAAGCTCACCTTTCCAGAATATCACTTGCTCCCGAACTTGTGTCAGACACAGAAGATATATTGAGCAAGGCCTTTAAAATTATTCAAGCATGCGTTGATGTTTCGAGCAGTAATGGCTGGCTTTCTCCAGCACTGGCAGCTATGGAATTGGCACAAATGGTCACGCAGGCCATGTGGAAGAAAGACAGCTATCTGAAACAGTTGCCCCACTTTAGTAATGAGGTCATAAAAAGATTTAATGACAAGAATATTGACTCAATCTTTGACCTAATTGAGATGGATGAACGAGAGAGAGATGAATTGCTTCAGATGAACGAAAAGGAAAAGGGGGATGTAGCAAGGTTTGCCACAAGATATCCTAACATTGAACTAAACTATGAGGTACTTGAAAAGGAAGATATCTGCAGTGTTATAGTTTCCATAGAGAGGGAAGGTGAAGCATCTGGACATATCATGGCACCATACTTTCCACAGAAGAGAGAAGAAGGATGGTGGATAGTGATTGGTGAGCCAAAATCTGAGAGTTTGATTGCCATCAAACGCCTCACAATCCAGCAGAAGGCTAAGGTCAAACTTGACTTTAATGCACCATCATCGGGTAAAGAGCAATATATGTTATACTTCATGAGTGATTCATATATGGGGTGTGATCAGGAATATAAGTTCAGCATTGACATGAAGGAGAAGGTATAGAGATGACATTGATGACCCCCTTTTATTTTAGTTAACAGCCTTGGATTGATCTAGATTTACGAATTTGGAAAATAAAATCAGTAAAGATGAAAAAAAGTATAAATTAAATAAATTGATAATTTGAAATTGTCTTTGTAAAATTGTTCAATATTATTACGAATTATGTCTCTAAATTCAATTTTTTGACACTAAATTTTGTTAACACGTTAATTGAATACCATAAGTTGGCACATTATGACTTTCGGCATCATCAGTAACTTGAAACATGTACCAAAAATAGCTTGTGATACTTTAATTAAATATTTTTATTAAATTCTTCTATTCAATGTTTTTATTAAATACCTTTTTTAAAAATACTTTTATTCAGCATTTTAATTCCTTCTCAAATGAAGGTCGTTGTTGTAAAAATAACAAATTGTTTAAACTAACAAATAGTTTAAAATAATAAATTGTTTAAAATTTATCCAGTGGCAGGAGTCGTCTCAAAAAATTATAAAACATTGCAAAATAAAATCTCAAATAAAAGATTTGAATATATAAAGACAATTATGACTGCAACTCGCTGCACAAGTCGGCATTTTGTTTGTCGTATTTGTTTTTCATTATCTGCAAATGCGCAAAAAATCGTTAATATTATCAAATAAAGCCTTCAAAGACTACGAATGTGGTCAACAAAATACCATTCATTACCAATAGAGGTTTTTGTTTGGATAAGAAATAATATAATAATAATAATAATTAATAATATAAACAAATAGTACCAGATTAGCAATCATTCGGGAAATAAGCAATTAATTAACGATTAATTAACGATTGCGTGATTACGTAAATGTGACTGTACATCAATCCAAAGAGAATACTTAAATATTATTATTATTATTATTATTATTATTATGATTATTATTATTATTATTATTATTATTATTATTATTATTATTATTATTATTATTATTATTATTATTATTATTAGTATTATTATTATTATATTATTATTATTATTATTATTATTATTATTATTATTATATTATTATTATTATTATTATTATTATTATTATTATTATTATTATTATTATTATTATTATTATTATTATTATTATTATTATATTATTATTATTATTATTATTATTATTATTATTATTATTATTATTATTATTATTATTATTATTATATTATTATTATTATTATTATCATTATTTCAAATAACAGATGTCTCCCCGAAATCGCTTTCCAAGGAGATGGCGGTGTCCGTACTGAGGGCGGATTGGAAAGAGATTCCAGAAGCTGTGCTGGTCGTTGAGATCTTCTTCTTCTTCGACTTCTTGTTGACGCAGCAACAGGTGTCCTCGTGGCATTTCAACTCGGGTCCGCACTCCAGGTAACATTCTCTCTCGGATGATAATTCCTTTTTGGGTAATATGAAGGATCGTTTTAAAACGTTAATTCCTGATTGATTTTATTTTGATTTCCAATGATTTTTTTTCAATTTAACTAGTTTATGTCATTTGGATCAAGAAGGCGTCAACGGAAATGACTCTTTTAAGGGAATTAATCATCTTAGTTATGCAACGGAGTTTGAAGAGATAAATTAATAAATAAATTGATTGGAATAGTGATCCCTCTAATGATTCCCCACTTGCTCAAGCATGGTATTTTAACCTATAATGATTATAGTATAATCAGTTTGTGAGACGTGACAATTAAACAAGATCCTTACAGAATTTATCTGAGTAACCAACAAATTTATACCCCTCTGAAGTCAGTTGAAATAAGGACCTGACTAAAAGACGCCACAAACCGTGAATTAATAACGCCAGTTTCGCTTGACTGAACTTTATCGAAACCTCACCTGGTGCTCCAGAAATTCAGGTTGAATGGTGATGGAATGGATTCCGTTGTTGTGGAAAAAGGCTTTGATCTGCTTGGAAGCGCGAATGTACTGGGTAAGGTCAGAGCACCTGATATGCAGGCTGGCAATGATGCGGGTTCCTGCGAGTTGCCAGACATGGAGGTCGTGAATGTTGGCAATGTCTCTCATCTGGCCGGAAATTATTGAAAGGTGTTATCTTTCGATTTGATCATTTTCAATTCCGTTTAGAAATATTCTTAATGTTTTGTTCAATTTAATTTAATTTAATTTAAAAATTAAGGCAACAATAACCTACTTCTTTTCTGAGTTCTGCAATCAAGAGATGTATTTTGACGCTCTTTGGAACGAGCTGGAGTAAAATACCGGATGTCTGCCTAACTGTGGAGTTTTAGTTACATTCATAATCATCATGATCATCTTATTAATATTTAACATTTAAATTTATGTTAATATATTATTCCATGCATAATCGTGAACATTAATATTCAACATTTAAATTTATGTTAATATATTATCTCATGCATAATCATCAACATTAATATTTAACATTTAAATTTATGTTAATATACTAACTCATTATACAAGTAGATTTAATTAAACCTTGATAGAATATTTTAATAAGAAAGAATTTTAAAATATTGCAATGGCGAACCCAATGGTGCTGTCGTTATTACTATGATGATGACCATCACTAGACTGTTAAATATGAAATAATTCAGCATAATAATTATAATGTTAATGTAATAATAATAATAATAATATTTTATTATTAATTTATTAAATTGGTAATGTTATATCATAATAGTTATAATATATTGTTAATTTCATAAATGTCTGATAAAATGAATTTCTTAAAACATCATTCGATTGAGATGAGAGACACCTGATTGAAAATAGTAACTAATTGAGATTTTACTTGATTAAAATATCAACCAATTACAAATGTCAACTGATTGAAATGTCTGACTGATTAAAAATGTCAACTGATTGAAATGTCTGACCTGATTGCAGGGTCCATCCTGTCAACCCAGTCTCCCTGGCAGTACTTGTTTATGAGTCCACTTACGATGACGGACACTGAACCCAAGGCGTCTCCCAATAAGTGAAGGAAAATTCCCTGAATATTCATTTGATTTCCAGACTCTAGAATAAATCATGCATGCATTACGCTAATTTCTAAGGAATAACTTTTTCATAATTAATAAATAATTAATTTAAATATTTAATTTATGATTTCATTCGAAATTGAACTCAACCGACTATTTTAATAATTATTTGTATCTAATAATAATCTATATTAAATTACTCAACCGACTCATTTTTTTGTCCTTTTTCTTCTTCCGGTTCTTCCTTGGAATCTCATCCTCATCCTCCACGGGTGGTCCTGCGTAGATGTGAGACACCGTCGCCACCATGTTCGTTATGTCTTCTTCATCCTCATCAGGACTGTCACAGCCTTGAAATTATGATTTATAATTACAATAATATTGTAATTCATATCAACGTTGTTATTGCAACTGATTGGGATTATTTTTACGATATTCTAGGAATACAAATTTCCAAAATAATATAATATAGTTTGCAAATTATCAAATACCTCCATCATCACTTGAGGCATTCGGGCAAGAATTTTCCATGTTTTGTGATCTACGTCTGATGCCTGACAGTTCCAATTCAAGTTCTGTCCTTTCCAGTGTGGTATTTCCATCTTTTGCTGCGATGCCAGATATGAATTATTAGTGGAAATTAATAAATTGTCTCGGATTAATTTGAAATTTATTAAAAACTAAAGAATCTAAAACATCTAATTTCAAACTAAATAGCCTGTTTTAATAATATTGTTTTTTTTTTGTAATGTTTTAATTCATACGTAACCAAGTTAAGCCGTTACTTTTACAACAGTAATTTATAAACATTTGAAAACAGAACCTTAATTCACCTTTTTCATTCGCTACTTCTACTTCGTGAGACCAATGTTTAGGTCGATCAATCGAAATAACTGACATCTTCCTCTGTTTGATCGGCGGCGCCAATTCCAGAGACGTCTGCTGCTTAGAGAAGCCAGTCTCATCTACAATATCTACGATAGACTGATTCGTACGACCAGTGTTCGAATCTCTCCGCTGGACTTCTTTGGCGCACTGTTCTTCAGACTGTTCTTTCCTTTTGTTCTTCTTCATCTCTCTGAAAGTCTCATCGAGGAAAACGACGACACCGATAAGGTTGACTGAAAGTCCGACTCCACCGACGATGAGAACCAAGTCTGCTTCTTTCACCTTTTCCGGAGTGATGAGTCTCTGGACGGCACTGGTGAATATGCTGAAGCAGAGGGCCAGCATGAAGACAGAGTTGACCAAAGCTGCCCAGATTTCGACCCTTGCCCATCCGTACGTGTTTTTCTTGGTCTCTTTCGTGGAGAGCTGTAAAGTTTTTGTCGACAACATTTTTGTCAAAATGGTTATCACCAGCTTAAAGAATTACATTCGTTAGTCAGTAGTTAAAAGCTATGTAAAATGATTTTATTTTTCTAACCAAAAGGCAGATGAAACCAATGAGTAGAGACAAGACATCAGAAATCATGTTGAAGGAGTCATTGACCAGTGCCAGAGAACCAGTCCTGTACCCGACGACCAACTCAGTGACGAACATGGCAGTTGTTATGGCGAGGATGAGGACCATTTTAATCTTCTGCCTCGACCTTTCGCTCGTTACGCGAGCCATTTTGTTGGTAAATCGGATTTTGAAACTGGCCGAGAAAAGTTATTTGTTTACGACTAATATTTGTTTAAACTTTTTCAGTTATTAAGCTTTCGTAATTTATTGCACTGTTTTTTGTACATAATCGAGTTTTAAATATTAAAATGGTTCACAAAAGATGTTTGAACTTCATCGCTGGAGTTTTGAAATCCAGTTACTTGAAAGTCGTAATGTGTAACGAAACTATTGCATCATATAACAAGACATGTTATATTGTTGACAAATTCTTCGAATATATACTCGCCATGATCGGAGTACAGGTTAATTCATGCATTCACAGGTTTGAATTGAAGTAGTATTTTGCGCCTCGATCAATGTTTGACAATTGGGCACCGCCCGTGGACCATTTCTTTGTTTTCAGACAATTATATGACTGATATTTAAAAATTATGATTAAAACTTAATAAATTAAATTAAATTCAAGAATTTATATTTCCACGATTTAATTGCGTCCAAAATTTCAAATTCCTGTTAATGGACGCTTTGGACAGACGTTAGCGTAGCCAGAGAAGTGCATGCAACTTTTGATGATAATAATAATAATAATTTTAATAATCGTAATTCATTTATTCAATTTCAAGAAATGTGGTTCTTTGTGTTATTGATTTTTATTTAAATGACAAATTTCTTTTATTAAAAACTAACAAGATCAATGATTACTTGTCAAAATGGTTTTGAACAGAATTTTAAACATACAATTTGGAACTTAAGAATCCAACTTCCTTTATATCTCAGTCAGGTTTGGTCCAGTTAGGATTAGATTTGATCAGATATTCATTCCTTTATCGTTGCTGTCAACGAGCCAACTATTGCATTAAACCTTACATTAGACAATGTATTGTTATAATAAATATTTTTAAGCATTTTTTTGGATTTTATTTAATAAAATAGTTCAATTCTTGTCGTAGATAAAAAGATCAACGGAAAATGGCCAAGAGATTGTTTGTATTCAAGTTTTAAACGAAGCGCTACGCAAGTCTCATTAAACTTAGCAGGAGTTAAAAGAAATCAAAGCTTAAACGTTAGTATAAAGATTAGCCATATATCTTTCCATGAATATTAATATTTTATGAATCAGTCATCCCAGTTTTCTCCACAGGTTATTTATTTATTTATTTGATTAAAGTCCGATGCATAACTAGGATGATTTGGACTTAATACTCCACAGGTCAAAGCCGTTAGCTAGTTAGTTAGTAATTTATTAACGTCCAATTCATAACTAGATGATTAGGACGGAAACCAGAGCTGGTCAAAGCCGTGTCGCCTGTTCGGTATCAACTACTTCTGGAAGAATCACGGTCTGAGTGAAAGAAGTGAAAACTGCCGGTTGTTCTGTCACGGTCTCAGAGGCTGCTTTTTTTTCAGACTTCTTGGAAGAACAGCAGGTGTTCACGAAGCATTGGAGGTCAGGACCGCATTCCAAGTAGCATTCGCGTGTCGTTGGTTTATCCTGTGTGATTAATAATTAATTAATTAATAATGATTAATTTTTATCAGTTTTAAAGATTGTATTTTCAAATTCATATTAATTAAGTATCACCATAACTTGACTAATTAATTAATTAATATTGATCATGTATAAATCCTTCTTTGACTAATTACTTAATTATTATTAACTGCTATTAACTGCAAGTTCAACAAATCAGAAAAAATCATTTATGTCTCATTTAGACAGTCTAATGACCTTGTGCTCCATAAACTCCGGCTGGATGGTGCTGGAATGAATGCCGTTTTCATGGAGGAAAGACTTGATCTTCTTGGACGCTTCGACGTACGCACTGAGGCTCGAACACCTGACGTGCATGCTGGCAATGACCCGGTTGCCTACCAACTGCCAGACATGAAGGTCGTGGATGTTTGATATGCCTGCCACCTGGCGAAGGGATTGTCGTTAATTCGGTGCAAATTTATTTTTAATTCATTCGCCAGGGTTGCTTGACAGCACTGTCCTCTGGCGAATGGATTGTCAATTGGTTGGTATTTGAAAGTAATTTTATTTTAAATTGTCATTTGTAATTACGGTATTGTAATATATCGTATAAATTGTAATTCGTGCAAAATGAATTATGAGAGGCTATTTGAAGTTTTCATCTGATTATATGAAAATGGAATAATTAAATTATTTAAATATGCTATCGTTGTAGTTCGTAAGCATTATTTTTGTACTTTAATTTTCAATTAAAATTGTTTGCTTAGTAAAATGTTTATAAAATATGTAAAAGTCGACATTAAAAACAAATCGGTCAAAATATCTGGATTGAAAAATTAACATTTCTGATATTAATCAAAAATTATTCAGAGCATTCCGTATTTATTATTGAAAATTTAAACATCATTAAACATTAAACATCACAAAGAATCATTAAAAAGTTAATCAAAATAGCGCAGTTGCAAATTAATTCGTCCACCTAGCAAAGCCAGCGTTAATTCAATCGACACTTGTCTTTCAAGAATGTTTTTTAAGCTTAAGAAATCACATTTCTTGAAATTGTTTTCAACTTTTGCTTAGAATTCTTTGTCCTGCTTAATCCATTAATTCATAAAAATAATCAGCTTATTTCGAGAGATTTCTCTACTTCCCCTTTTTATTTCCAGAATACTTTTATTGCGTAATTCCCCTTTTTTATTTCCAAAATACGATTATTGCGTAATTCAATTTTCTAGTCAAACTAAGAACTATCTCTCCTTAAATAATCATCGAATATCGAAATGGCATGTGGTTATTATTATCTCCTTTGTTATTATTTGAGCAACATTTTTAAATATTTCACCTATTTCTAACAAACACAAGTTGTTTATCTTAAAAGTGCAGGCTCAATCTTTTTTTGTGTGTTTATATATTATAATCATAATTTTAATTATTATAATCATAATTTTTGATTTGATAACCTTTATGCAAACTTTTGATGCAACATAATTAAGCAAATGTTTGTAATATAATTAAAAAACAACTAAACAAATAACCATTTCATTTTTAATTTTATAATTAAACTAAGTCTATATATATACATAAGTCTATTATGTAATTTAATAATTAAGCAATTGTTTAATTAAATAAAAATTATTTAAAAAAAAAAACAGGAAAAATTCAAACTTCTGTTTTCATCTTCTCAACGAGGTCATCTACGTTCATGTCCTTTGGTACGTTTTGGAGGAGGATCAAGGCCGATTGTTTGACTGTAAAAGGAAAAAGACATTTTATTATATTATTTCTCATTAAATATTGCTTAATAGTACATAATTAATTTAATGCTAATGATTAAATATCGCATAATAAATAAAAAATATATTTTTATTTTTTAATAATAACAATAACACCAGCAACTACAATAACAACAATAACAATAATAATAATAATAATAATAATAATAATTAATAATAATAATAATAATAATAATTAATAATAATAATAATAATAATAATAATAATAATAATAATAATAATAATAATAATAATAATAATAATAATAATAATAATAATAATAATAATAATAATAATAATAATAATAATAATAATAATAATAATAATAATAATAATAATAATAATTAATAATAATAATAATAATAATAATAATAATAATAATAATAATAATAATAATAATAATAATAATAATAATAATAATAATAATAATAATTAATAATAATAATAATAAATAATAATAAATAATAATAATCATAATAATAATATAATAATAATAAATAATAATATAATAATAATAATATAATAATAATAATAATAATAATAATATAATAATAATAATAATAATAATAATAATAATAATAATAATAATAATAATAATAATAATAATAAGTTAGTTCAACTTCCTGAAAGTGTGCAAATGCTCAGAAGATCTTGTCGAATTCGACAAAATATTCATAATTTAACAGATACTTGTTTTTACACTATTCCTGTACTTGCTTTGTTAGCGTCAAATTAATCATTTTCACGATAATTCAGAAGTAATTATTAACCTGTCACGATAAATGTTATTGTTGGTAAGTTATTACTATTATTATTATATTATTATTATTATTAATTACTTAATTAATTATTAATCTAATTAATATTATTATTAATTTTTACCAATGTTATTCAAACGCACTGATTGTCTTTTACTTCAAGTCCCTAAGATCGAAAACAATTTCGTAATAAGGACTTCCCATTAACATGCAGAAATATAAAAACTTAAATAAAAATTTTAACGACTGGTAAACGATTTCGTCGAAATAACATTTATTTTACATTTTAAGTCATATTACATTGGATTATTTATTGGATGAAGTTACTTACTTAATTTTCTATTAATTAACCTAAAAATGTCATTTATCATTTTGTCATTTCTAATCAATTTACAATAATATTTAAAGTTGTAATTATAAAACAAAATACATGTTAAATCTCGAACTTACAGAGAGGTATTGTTGAAGAAAGTATGATGATTACCATGAGGAGGCTGATAAATTAAAACATCGTTATCTTAACCCCATTAAATCATTATCATAATCGTAGCAAATCATTATCATAACCACAGTAAATCATTATCATAACAATAGTAAATCATTATCATAACCGTAGTAAATCATTATCATGTCATAATAAATCGCTTCAATTTTTTTTCATAGGAATTACATTCAACATCATCATCATCCCTCAAGTGTACCTAAGAGCGGGATCCACCCTGAGCACCCAATCAGCGTCAAAGTACTTGATGAGTAGGGCACTGATTATGACCACCACTGAACCAAGGGCATCCCCCAAAATGTGCAGAAATACCCCCTGTATGTTCATTTGTCCGCCGCTTTCTGATTGGATGCAGAAGCAAAAATTGGCAGACGATGACAGTATTTTTAAACATTTTCATACTGAGGTTTAACAAGGTTATTAATTTATTATTTAAAATTATTATTTTAAATTTGAAATGAAAATAGAATTAAATCCGACTCACTTATTTTCTTGACCTTTTTAGGAGGGCACTGTTCGTGGTCATCGTGGTTGACCTCAGTGACCGGAACCGACACGATGTTTGCCAACGTCGTGATGACGTCATTTGGTTCTTCGTCGCCATATTGTTCTTCAAAAGCTGCATGCCATTAAATGATTTTTCACTTTTTTTAAATTGTCTACTGTGACAAAACCGTTAACTGATTAATTAATTAATTATCAATATTTTACAGTTTAAATTTAATTAATTAATTATCAATATTTTACCGTTTAAATTTAATTAATTAATTATTAATATTTTACAGTTTAAATGTAATTAGTTAATTATCAATATTTTTCAGTTTAAATACCTCCATTTTCTTGACCATCCAAGCAGATTTTTGATTGGCTCCTCGTGGCTACTATTTTATCGTCCAGTGTTGAATTGTCGCCCGACGACATCTGCTCATTTCCGGTGTTGATGACGATGTAAGTTGCTCCAGCAGTAGCCTGATTAATTATTTCCTTCTCCAGATTTAATCCCTGAGAGACTGCAAAACCGTTCCCCACTGTCTCCTCGCTATGGGTTGCTTGACCATTGTGACCTCTGTGACTGTGAGAATGACCTTTGTGACCATGAGAGTGACCGTGGGAATGACCCTTGTGACCATGAGAATGACCTTCTTGACCATGGGAGTGACCTTCTCCACCGTGGGAATGGCCGTGATGGCCAACAGTTTCGTTGCAAAAGATGAGCAATCCCAGTAGATTGACCCCGAGACCGACGCCCCCGACGACGAGCAAAAGGTCAGGACTGTGGATTTCCTCTGGATTGACCATCCTCTGGAGTGCCTCCGTGAAGATGCTGAAGCAGAGTGCGATGAGGAAGACGGAGTTGATGAGGGCTCCAATGATTTCAGTCCTTGCCCATCCGTAGGTGTTTGTCTTGGATTCCTTTGTCGAAAGCTGCCAGAGAGTAAACATGGATTAGGAATGGGATTAAGTTTAGGAGTTAATTTAAAATCAATTGATATTATTTGCTTCCCTAAAATGATTTTTTTTATCGTATAATCGTATGATATCAACCAGAAGCACATGACCATAAAAAAAAATTAATTGCCCAACCTTCCCAGCCCTTAGCCTAAAAATCAACCCTATTTAGTCCGCCATCTCACCCAGAGGCATGCAAGTCCGATGATAAGGGCCAGTACGTCAGAGATCATGTGGAAAGAATCGCTTACGAGTGCCAAAGAACCTGTCATGTACCCAACGACGATTTCAACCAGGAAGAAGGAAAAGGTCAACCCTATCATGACCCCTAGCTTGACCTTTTGCCTTGTGCGTTCTTTCAATTGGCGCATTCTGATCGGCTGATTGGAGACTGCAAAATATTGGCCTTGTTATAGTTACATTATTTTTTGTCTATTTTTTTCGTAATGATAAGCTGAATGATAAATGTCGGCTAAATATTATTTTTTAATTTTTTTTTTTTTAATTTTTGCTTAGCGCAATTTGTTAACTGACATTCGATAAAGGAAGTAGGCTGTTGTCACACAGGAAATTCTGAATTTCTGAAAGATCATCTCCCTAAAAACCATCAACCAGTGGCTCACCCAGGGGGTATTGGATGTTGTAAGCCCCAAATTGTTAAATTTAAAAAAAAGGAATAAATTCATTTTATTAACGGGTTTCGATTATCGATATTTCGTAAACATTGATGATGTAACATTATAAAAATGATTGAAAAAATAAAAAATGTTTTAAAAAATTTAAAA